>OZ023210.1:3178131-3346295 GCA_963995525.1 Escarpia spicata
GTCTTACTGTCGGTTTCCTAGAGCGAAAGTCTTCTGTCATTCCATTTACTTAACCATCTGAGATGTAAAGCACACGACGTTCTGACGATCGATTAGATGTCAGCCGTCAAGCTGTCGAACAAACGAAAGAATCATAACAACCCGTCAACGCTGCTGGCTGGTCGTCGTCAGTTCGTCGCCACTTGCACGCAACACTAAGACAATTGATTAATGTACTATGGACATGAATTTGGTATCGTTATAACACAGTGTTATGAAAATTCAGACACTATTAGTGTGTGTGTGTGTGTGTGTGTGTGTGTGTGTGTGTGTGTGTGTGTGTGTGTGTGTGTGTGTGTGTGTGTGTGTGTGTGTGTGTGTGTGTGTGTGTGTGTGTGTGTGTGTGTGTGTGTGTGTGTGTGTGTGTGTGTGTGTGTGTGTGTGTGTGTGTGTGTGTGTGTGTGTGTGTGTGTGTGTGTGTGTGTGTGTGTGTGTGTGTGTGTGTGTGTGTGTGTGTGTGTGTGTGTGTGTGTGTGTGTGTGTGTGTGTGTGTGTGTGTGTGTGTGTGTGTGTGTGTGTGTGTGTGTGTGTGTGTGTGAGATCTTGTACGATTGATGGGCTACGGGTGAGTCTACCCGGAGATAGTTGTATAGAAGTGTTATTATTGTGAACCTACAAGACAGGTGTATACACCAGGAATGCGTTAGATATATCGGAAGTTTAAGACGCGAAACTTGAATTTAGATACGATGATTTTGTTTAAGTTGCCCTGTAGGTAATCTACCGCGCAGTGCTTGGACGCTGATATACGCAAAGGTTGTCAGGAAATGAAACTGAAGTGTTGGAAACACAAATGGTAGAGGTGTAACACAAGTAGGAAGCTTTGTTACGACGCCCAGTAGAGACGGGAAGTACATGGAGCGACGTCTTACGAAAAACTCCGCACCTGATCCCAACGCCGCCAGGTTTTGTCGTCGAAATAAGATCGGCGTCGTATTTCTGAAGGCGCGTGTTAAGAAGAATCAAGCGGCGACGGCGACCGGGAACTAAAAGCAGGGCAGGCAACACGGAGCATTGGAGACGGTCAGCTGCGACACGCAGCGTGCAAAAGGCACGTACCAATATGGCAAGATTCCATTAGGCGACGGCTGGCACTTGCTTGGCGCAGGGGTCTACGATGATTGGCTGACGTGGTCGATACGTAGTAGGTTCAACTCGACACGATTCACATGTCTTCAGTTCAGGCGTGGCGTATATTTTCTACTAGGATTGTCTGCCTACCATTTGGTTCGTTTTGAAAAAAGCATCACAATGGACAAGTGGCGTAAGTTTGCAGGCGTCTTCAGTGGATCAATGGGAAATTAAACTTTGCACCAAAAGCTGCAGTAGAATTTCATTCGAGTAACTGACAGTGCAGACGGGAGTACAAGTTGGATTCAATTGTTCTAATCGCAATGAACATATTTGTCGTTCATTAACACATGATGTCATATCAAATACACCCACACACAAACATGTAAACAAACAAACACACACAAACACACGCAAACTCACACACATGTGACGAAATAAGGTATGCTCGCCATGTGACTATAAATAATGTATGCTCCCGACGAGAAATTGGTTCGAGCCATGTTGTTACTCATTGCCAAGCTGATATATTAAATCGTATTCGAACGTGTATCTTTACATGGTGGCAGCGGAAACTATGTAAATATGGCAGACGCATCGCTTCTACCGGCGACAGAGCCACTTGACAATAACAATTCAGCAGCGGCAGAGCTGTGGAGCGAATGGCTGCACTCTTGACTAAACTAACTGACTAAAGATGTATTTAATATGAGATCCAGCTATATAATCGTAATGAGGCAGAAACTCAGAGAGGGCAGAAACCGAGTAGGTGACTATACAGTCGGCCAAGAAGGAAGCCGTTTGAGCGTTATCGGTTCTACAGGCGCCAACAGGAAGCCGACGAAACGTTCGACCAGCATGTCACAGAGTTGCGGCAACTCGCTAACAGTTGTGATTTTGAAAATATCACAACAGAAGAGATCCTACGAAACAGTATTATCTTCGGCATCACAGACGGGCGAGTACGGGAAACGTTACTGCGCAAAGATGGTTTAACCTTGACTAAGGTTTTGGTCACTGTTCGTGCGTCCGAATTGTCTAACGCACACATGCGTGAAGATGGCGTGTTGCCAACAGCATCTGTTAAAGCGGTATGTAAGCCAAAGAAAAACAAGCCAGAGAAGTAGAAGGGACATGAATCGTCACGGTCAGGCGAGTGCAAATACCGCGGCCAGTTTCACGAGTTTAAGAAGGAGCATTGCCCTGCATACGGCAAGAAATGTGGCAAGTGCGGCAGAGAAAATCACTTTGCCAAGAAATGTTTGCAGTAATCATACCAGAAGACAGTGAGAACAGTGGGCGAGTTTGACGACGAGGAAGCTGTATATGAGCTACTAGTGTCAACAGCCGAGCCCGCTCTAGACAGTTTTGTCTTTTAAGTTGCGAAACTCCGGAAACTTTACGAAGTTTCAGCTTGATGCGGGGGCAGAATGTAACGTAATCCCGGTACACCTATACAAACAAGCCACTGCGTTTGGAGGCAACTAAATTCAACCTGAGTAGACGAGTTCTGTTCCCGATGTCACGTGGGGAGACACGATGCACATTTCGTTGTAACTTGATCGCCCAAAGTTGGCACGCAAGACCTACTTTGGTATGCAGCTCATCAAAGTGCTCGACTCTGATGACGTCAATCTTTCTGTCACCGGTGGTCGACCTGTGTTCGCAGTTAGGGAGGCAGACAAGCCACTGACTAAAGAGCAGTTAGTGTCGAAGTTCCCAAATGTGTTTGCGGGTGGCATAGGCAAGCTGGACGGAGAATATCACATCCGCCTGGATCCCAGCGTGGATCCTGTGCAGCACGCACCGAGACGTGTGCCGGTGGCGCTGAGATCAAAACTTGGTAGAACAGGACGTGCTGGCTCCTGTGACACAACCAACTCCATGGATATCGTCAATGGTGGTTGGGAAGTGCGGATTTTCCTTGATCCAAAGGACCTGAACGTATCGTTGAAAAAGGGTGCCGTTCGGAATCAGTAGTGCACCGGAAGTGTTCCAGAGGAAAACGCACGAACTGATCGAGGGTCTCGCAGGAGTTGAAGTGGTGGCTGATGACTTTGCAGTGATTGGCTGTGGCTCAACCATGGAGGCTGCAATCATGGATCACGAACTGAACCTGCTCAGGTTCCTAGATCGCTGTAAAACTGAAATCGGAGAAGTTTCAGCTGCGCCAGACGGAAGCGCCGTTCATAGGACACGTGGCCTCAGACGAAGGTCTGAAAATACACCCAGACAAGGTGCGTGCCATTGTTGAGATGCCAGAGCCGGACGATGTAACGGCAGTGCAGCGACTGATTGGCATGATGATTTACCTAACGAGTTCGTTCCGAGGTTGACCGACATCATGGGACCTCTGCGAGAACTAGCTCGACAGGACACCTACTAGACGTGGGGACAGGCGCAGAAGAAAGCGTTCAAGCAGGTCAAGGATGCGGTGTCCAGTGCTCCAGTACTGAGGTACTACAGTCTGGAGGACAAAGTCACACTACAGTGTGGCGGCTCGCAGTCTGGCCTTCGTGCAGCACTGATGCAGCTGGGACAACTTGTAGCGTTTATGTCACGAGCGCTGACGTAAGCTGAAATAAGAGACCCTCAGATTAAGAAAGAGTTGCTAGCAATCGTGTACGCGTATGAGAAGTTTTCAAGAAGCCACTGAATAAGGCGACCTCAACGCATGCTGCTCAGGCTTCAGAGACAGAACCTGAAAGTGGTGTACCATACGAGTATAGAGTCGTACTTGGCTGAAGCTCTGAGCAGGGCGTATCTGCCAGTGAATGTATGTGACAGAATTTGTGGAGAACATTGATGCGACCATGTTCTGCCAGTCACCGCTGAGCGACTTCAGCAAATCAGACTTGCAACATCGGAAGATCCAGTACTCTCCATGCTGAGTGAAGTGATCCGGGTTGGCTGGCTTGGAGAGAAGAGGTATGTGCCGCCTGCTGTGCAGCCATATTGGGATCGTCATGATGAGCTGGTTGTGGAGGGCCAGCTCATCTTCAAGAGTCACAGGCTTGTGATTCCTGCGTGTATGAGAACTGAACTGATGGAAGTTACACACGCAAGCCATGCGGGTATAGAGGGATGTCTCCGCCGCTCTAGGGATGGCCCCACACGTCTCGGGACATGAAGATGTACATATCGACGTGTAACGTCTGTCTAGCACGCCAAGCCTCTCAGCAGAAAGAACAACTTACGCAGCATGAAGTGATCATGCGTCCATGGGCCAAGCTGGCCGTAGACCTGTGTGCCTTGCATGGGCGCACATTGCTGGTCGCACGTCGAGACATCAGACGTACACCATCCGGGGAACCACAGTTGAACGAGGACTTGGGCAATGCTGACGAGTCAGAGATGCATACGGAACAGCTAGATGCGCCGGCTGTTCTTGTTGAGCCTCCAGTAGCTGTCACTGCGACACATATGAAGAGTGCATCTCCAGCAATCAGACGCTCGAAGCGTTTGCGTACAACAAATGTCAGACTTCGTGACTATGTCTGATGATGTTGCGAATTCACTTAGACTTTGAACGTTTCGATCTTTTAACATTAATTCAGAACATCGAAACTATAAATAATTACACTAGGCACATTTCGACATGGACGATATAATTAACATTTTGCTTGTAACAAACAGTCTGAATGTGTTGCAGTAACTATTAGTGGTTGTTTACATTGCATTGATGCAGGTGTTATTTTCTGTTAGAGGGGAAGATGTAACGAAAAAAAGTTTGCTTCCCATGTGACTAAAATACTACTGCATGCTCCCGACGAGAAGTTGGTTCGAGCCATGTTGTTACTCACTGTCAATCTGAGATATTAAATCGTATTCAAACGTGTATCTTTGCGACACATGCACACACACCCAAACACACACGCACGCACGCACGCACGCACGCACACGCACACACAATGTAAAATACACCCTTTCCCGTTGCAAGTGCTAAGCTGCGCATATAGACCTATTCACTGGCGATGACAGGTGCGTGTACATTGACAGCCAGGTGTAGAAGTAAATACAAGCGGGCGATAATGGGAAGATATTCTGAACTTGTCAGTGTGATTCAGCTGAGTCAAGTCGAGTTAACGTCACCTGTTCCAGCCACGTCCGTGCGGTTCTCCTCGGTTCTCGCTCACTCAACCACACGTTCCAACGCACTAGGTTTCATTTAATCTGCTCGCGCTGCTCAACCAGGTTAACCACAGTTAGTTTAGTTTTGTTAGCGTTAATGTCACTGCACGCTAGGGTGACAGGGCCCGGTGTCCCAAGATGTATGCGGGGTCCCGTCCCATTGCTGCGGCGATCGATCACGGCACGCACGTGGTGAGGCGCGGTCACGTCTACTTGTGTCAAAGGCCAGGTCCCTGTTCGTAGTAGCATTCGTCACGACTACCAATATTGTAATTACATTGTCATTAGCATAATTGTTTTCTTCCCCTTTTCTTCGTATTTAATATTTTATTTCTTACGATTCTTCTTCGTCGTCTTCTTTTTATTATTATTTTTGTTATCATAATTATTGTTATTATTATTATTATCAACAGTTCAATCTCTTCACGTACATTACGCTGAATACATTCAAGTACATATGTAATACATTTATGCATAAATCGACACAGAAGATAATGTAAAATGACATCTGACAATGAATTAAAACAAATCGACACTGTTCAAGTTCAAGCAAGGTATTATTTTAGTGACAGTTTTCATTGTAATATACAAAATGTTCACTAAACATCGGGTACAAAAAAAATCACTGAGTACACCTCGGTTTCGTTACCTATAACTGTCATCTCAGCTACACACGAATCATTACTGACAACCACAGTAATTCTATTTATACCAATCGTTATTGTGCGTCTCAATACTCTTGATGCCTCTGTTACGTCACTCCATGTTTCAACGACTTGACATCAAAATTAATTGACATTATACTAAATATAACGGTGTTCCTATGGAAGATACTACAATTCGCATAAAGGCAAAGATATAAATTATACGCCACGTTCGATCAGATAAGGCTAAATACGGAACACAAACAACGAACTATATCCTGCCGCCGCCTCATATCGGTAATACGAAAGACACAAATAGGCAATGATGGGTGTGTTTGACATTAACCAAGTAACAAGATTTTCAAAAACAGTTTCCTGGTAACAAGATTTTATGAGATATCCAAAGCACAGAACACACCAGAATGTACCAGAACACAAAATACTGTTTAAAACGAAAGACCAAAACATAAGCCATTGTTGTCAAGACGTGTGTGTGCGTGTGTGCGTATAACCCACCTATGTCAAGAAAAGTTAACAGCCATGTTACCGCTAGCATTACGCGGTGGGCAATTCATTTATCTGGCTAGACCTATTTGTCATCTTCTGCGGGAATTAATACTTTCTTACGCTGTGTTGTCTAAGTTTCTTAAAGCGACTTATATGTTCCGTTACCCGAACTATCCCTCATATGGTAGGTTGGTAATTAGTAACAGCAACCGCAATCAGTTGTCTTGAATGTGGGAATCACGCGAATGCGTCGAACATCAAAGGTTCTTACTATTAGCCCAGATTGCCTCCGCTCTAAATTCTACAACATAAAGCTATCGACACTTTCTCAAGTTACCCGATTTAATTATCAAAGTATATATATTGATGACTTAAACAAAAGTGCGCACTCTTTAATGAAATCAACTACACCTACTATTTAAAAGGAACTTTTCAGAACTAGCGACATTTCGAACGAACAACCGTATACTTAGTGGATAAGATGTAGGCCTATTTCAAGTCCCATCATTGCAACTGGATATCTCACAACACAGGTGTCCGCGTAAGCGCCCATGTCAATTTACTTGAGTGCAATGGTCATAAGTGAAGCATCGCGTGCGCTGTACGTAATCGGAGGCTAGTGCTTTCGCAAATAAGCTCACAGATCTTGGTATTTAGTAGCTGACTGACTTGGTAGTTACATAACCAGTTGAGGACAACAGTAATACTCACAGACTCCTGCATGGGGATTCTTCCAAAGGAAAACTTTGATATACCTAGCTCTTGCCCTTCATTTGGTCGTATTTCAGTTGCCGAGATTGTCTGTTTTACGTAAATAGACAACATCATAATATGGGTTTCTAATTACGTAAAAATTACGTCATAACTGACGTGGAGAAAAATGTGTGCTCTAGGTTTCGCAGCGAGTGTCCAATTTCACAAATAACGTCGGCGAATAAGTTGCACCGCGAAACATTGTCATGGGCGGATCCTTACCCTGAAAAGGATGCCAATTGTTTGGTATGTGTTGAAATAAAATATCATACAACTCAGGATATAAAGGACACTACAAACGTAACCGTTTTCAAAGCTCCCTCAGTTGTATGGGAAACGGAAGATCACCAATTCTTAGCAGGATTTAGCGCACTGGAGACCCCGTCGTTTGGACTAAATTTGAATTTCAAGAGAAGCCAGCAATTACTTATTGTTTCATCTAGCTCAAAGCAAGCACGATTCGTACAGACAGTGTATTAAATCAGAACCATGAGTACTGAACGAAATGCTGTTGTCCAGCTGACAAAATCAGCTATAATTGCAGGTGCATTAAACGACCCCACCACTCAGATGATGCGACGTGCACATTTATCAAGACGCAGGTGTTTCAGAACGTTTGAGCTACACACCAAGTGAACAATAGTTAGACAAAAATGCGATACGCTCTTTCCAAAATTAGCAGCCTGGTGTAATGCCCACATTTATAGTCACGTCTCAATGTCATATTACGACGGTTCGGTCAGAGAGAAACGCCGGGAACCTTGTCGGTTGCTATTGGCTGATCGAACAAAGGAACGAATCACACACGTCTTTGCCTCTCAAGACACGTGTACCCCGAAGCATTTGAATCAGGAAACATTCACTGCGATATGCCATATAGAACTTGAACGGGTAGCGCAATGTATTGCTCTGAGTTTTTAATATTACGGTGTGTTTTGGATGAGATTTCGCGTTTTGGAAGCAACAGTCACTGTTAAAAAAGCACCCAGATGTATGTTTACTATTAGAATGAATCATCGAGGTGAAGTGATGTAACAATATAGTGCATTTGAATAGTATATAGGGTCAACTAAACTCTCGAAAAATCTGCGTAAAAATAAAATGTATGTGCAACAGATGGCGCTAGTGAGTCTGCTTTCTTATTCAAATGCTTTCGTTAAGCACAACGCCATCACCATTTATAAATATAAAATTTATCATCGTGACATTTAGAATAGGACGAACATAGTTAGGGTCAAATGGTGCTGCATTTACGGAAGACGTCTTCCACACGTGAGATATTGGCACTGTGTGACAGTCTGTTGCGAGGTAATCACAGGCATTAATTAAGGACATGTTTATGTAGGCGTATCGCTTCGTCGGAAGATTTCATGAATTAAAATAAACGAATATCAATAAGGTGATTCTCTCATGAGATTTACTGTTGCCTCATGCATAAATGCATAAGAATTATAATAAACACTATAGTAATATATATTGGCATCGTAGTCTGAGAAAACGGATTTCGAAAGGGCAGGGATGAAGCCGGGAGAAAAGGTTGAGGTCGGGTATAGGTGGACACAACTCGTCGTGAGGGTGGGGGAAGTCACGTGATATGGACCAACGGTGCAGGGGCCAAGGGAAGAAGAAGTTTACTTTCCAGCCTTTTATGCAAATCATGACGCCATATCTATATGTAAGATATACAGTTAACTGCGAATGCACGATCACATTAATTTCTATGCATATATACAATGTAGGTTTCGGCTCATTTTTACCCGCAGAGAAGTTGAGATGGTGTTCTATTGAATACGGCTGGCAGGGTATAAAGTGTAAAGCGCTTTGAGCAGTCCTAAGGATACTGCGCTGTGAAAGAAGTTGGCTTTGTTATCCACGGTGACATTTTGTGATATGTATGTTGATGTTCAATTCAGTTGTTATCATTTGTTAGTTAACATTTCAGCATTAATGTTTCATGTGAGTAACTTTGTGTTTATACATCACATGTGGACAATCGCTGCGCGATATGTTTCGAACGGATGTTGTGTGTGTGCGTGTGCGTGTGCGTGTGCGTGTGCGTGTGCGTGTGCGTGTGCGTGTGCGTGTGCGTGTGCGTGTGCGTGTGCGTGTGCGTGTGCGTGTGCGTGTGCGTGTGCGTGTGCGTGCGTGCGTGCGTGCGTGCGTGCGTGCGTGCGTGCGTGCGTGCGTGCGTGCGTGTAAATCACTTATGTAGATTGACTGAATTGCCGACGTTTCCGCGTAGAAGTAGTGCAACGACTAGACACGACGTTGGTCATGCAATACGATCACGCTCAGAGAACACATGATTCTGTGCCGAAGTATGCCGAGAACAGAGTTGAAGACTGCGACCTCACACGAGGGTGTGCCAAGCTGCTTAGCCGAAGTATGCCGAGAACAGAGTTGAAGACTGCGACCTCACACGAGGGTGTGTCAAGCTGCTTAGCCGAAGTATGCAGAGAACAGAGTTGAAGACTGCGACCTCACACGAGGGTGTGCCAAGCTGCTTAGCGTCTACTCGGCTAGTTGGTCGATCGGACTGAAGCCGTACTGATTTTAACCCTGACCTGAGTGTCCGCTAACCATACCGCGAACTACCTGCTCTTTCTTTTTTGGAGTGACATCTGACTGCAATCGAAATACATGTTGAACAAAATAATTAGCGCTCCTGACAATATTATCCGCAATGTTTCTTACCCGTTGTTGGGCGTCAACCGGACAGTATTGCATTTTGGCAAACGTGCAGTGTATGTCGGCAACCAGGTACACATACCTGTCTCGTTCACTGTCGGAGAATGAGCGGAACGCTAGGAGAGGTTTTCATCGGTGTCATAACAGATGCTTTCTCTGATAAATACGTATGTTTTTATCTAACTTTTCTTGTTCTCTCGTGTGACCGCCCTGTTCCCCGCCTTAGAACACACTCGCATAGAGGTTGAAACCACCAAATCGTGAGCGAGTGAGTCAGCAAAGTTCTGACAAGATGTTGGTTGTATTCCCACTTCAGCATAAGACTCAGCAGCGTCCAACACCGGGAGGGAGGGAGGGATGGAGGGAGGGAGGGAGGCAGGGAGGCAGGCAGGCAGGCAGGCATGCAGGCAGGCAGGCAGGCAGGCAGGCAGGCAGGCAGGCAGGCAGGCAGGCAGGCAGGCAGGCAGGCAGGCAGGCAGGCAGGCAGGCAGGCAGGCAGGCAGGCAGGCAGGCAGGCAGGCAGGCAGGCAGACAGTCTGTTGTTCTAAAATGCTACGACATTTTGCGATATTATAGTTATAAGTTATCATGCGTGTTCGAGTAGCTTACACTTAATAACACCTGTACACGCGATGGTTTTCAAATTAATTATTTGTATTCAGGCCAGATAAGCCCGATGTAACTGTAAGATGTAACTGCTGAAAACAATTACTGGAAAGCCGAATTGACAAGATGAAGTGAAAATGAATTATTCTGCACGCGTTTATGCAGTCACATCGCGGTTGTATTTACGTTGGGCGACATTTAAATCAGATACGATATCTTCTGTCAAAGCTCGTACAATGACTGTGACGCCAGTTTTGAAAGCAACTTGAATATGATGCATTAACATATATTGTGTAATCCCTGGAAATGACCGATTGACTCTGGTAGATTGGTATTAGTGAGGTAAGATGGAACTGAACCATCCTTTATTGGTCGAATATGGCGTGACATTTTATACACGACCAGTTGAAAGAGATGTTTTACATAATTATTGTGAGTCGAACAGTGTATGTTGCTTTGATTGAAAAGTCAACAGAAATTATATATAATAATTAGGTGCAGCTGTTTTGTGCATTGATATAAAGTATGCGCTGTCGGCATTTTGTTTCACGCACCAATGAGGGTTCGTAAATTGTTAATACAACAAAACAAGTATTATTTGGTGAGAATAGTTAAAACACGTTAAACAGACAGACAGACAGACAGACAGACAGACAGACAGACAGACAGACAGACAGACAGACAGACAGACAGACAGACAGACAGACAGACAGACAGACAGACAGACAGACAGACAGACAGACATACATACATACAGACAGACAGACAGACAGACAGACAGACAGACAGACAGACAGACAGACAGACAGAGGTTCTTTATTAAGACCCATATACATATCACTCAATAAGTAAGTATGTAAAAGCATAAATATAGTAATCACATGGTACAAAGTATCACGTGTGGGTCGGGGAGACTCCCACTAAGGCTAAAAAAAGCCGCTCTCATATTTGTTGTTCACTCATAATAAAAAATGTAATAATTTCGTAATGTACATACAGGTAAATAAGTCTGCAAATAATGATGTTTAGCACACAAGGCAAACCCGTGTAAGCTGTGAGTATAGATTTTACTTGTTATTAAATCAGGTGCATTATTGATAGTATGCGGCAAGGTGTATCTGAGACTTTGTTTCGCAAATTCGTGATGTACCCTGATTGTATGTATATTGTATTTTCCACGTGTGTTGAAATTGAGAATTATGTTGTTCTGACGAAGCAGCAAATTTTGAAGGTAAACAGGAAGTTTGTTATGCACGAATTTATAATACAAGTATATGTGTTCGATTTTTAATAATTTAAGACTTTTAAACAGTGGTTAAGTGTAAGCATTATATTTGCTTACACTAATAATTCGGACAAGTTTCTTTTGAAGTTTCTGAATTCTGTCACATCTGTAATCCCAAGCGGTAGTTTAAGTGTGGCAATATTAGTGTGTTGTATAACACGATCTTTATATTAAGGGGTAATAACCGTTATATTTTAATCTACTTAGGACACTTAGAGTCCTTGACGTCCTTGTCCTATTTGAAACTTTTTCAATGTAACTTTTCCAGTTACATTGTTCATTAAACGTTATTCCTAGATTTATTCAACATTTATTATTAGACATATCAACACACGCACGCATGTTCGAACTCTCGCACGCACGCACGCACGCACGCACGCACGCACGCACACACACAGTCTATTGCCTACTCGTCGAAGCCATGGGACGACATTCAAATACTTCCTTCAAATTCAACGAGGTTGTGGCGGTAAATGGTGGTACTACCTAGTTAATGATGGGCAGCGATATATGTTTAGTGTTTGTTTAAGTTTTATCATTAATATGTAGGATTTGTGCGTCCCCCTCGATAACTGACTCACATTATGACTGCCGAGTTGAGTTGTACCTGGCACATCGGCTAGTGAGTTTGATGAGAAAATTAACGATGACAACGACAGAACAGCTTGCTCATCAGTTTTCACAAAGAGAGCCTAGACGTAGTACGGAGGATGACTGATGACCTTGACGATTTACTACAAGTTTGACCCGGAGGAAATGATTACTTTCTTGGACGTACAACAAAAATGCAGAAATTTACGCATGACTAGTGACAAATAGGCCTATGGATTTGAAGACGCTGTTGTAAAATTGATTGAATACATATTTACCTATACATATCAACGTAGATAAAGGTACATGCAGCGAAATGCAATCAACATCGTATCGAATTAGTCGCATAATTCCTGTACGGTTTTCCTAAGAATAGTTCGATTGCACTAACATGTTTAATGTAGCTTTAACTTATCCAGTGAATACAATATACAGTGTATTATGTTATGTTAATGCGATTCTTTGTAAGCTAATATACATTCGAGTTATATTACATTAAAACGTGATAATTTTCCGTAAGTACTTTTCTGCTACTTGTGTCGTGCATGTTTATGCATAATTTGGGTGTTATCTGCGCAAAAAAACGATAAATAATTATTGTGTTTACGCGAATCATTTTGAGCTTGCTGCAACGTGGGTGATTAATTCTGCAGCCCGAGTATAATGAATATTCATGCACGCGCAGTGAACCACACAAAGACCGTTGACGTCACACACACAGCCAACATGTCAGATTCCGAGGTGAGTTGATTCAAACAATGACATTGTAAATAAGCAATTTGTTGACATACGTATATTGACAGCTATTTTCATATAAGTGTAGGAAGCGTATGCATTGTTTATTTATCCTGCTTCTCAATGCCATCAGCCGAGTAACGTTTCGATTGAGTAGAATTATAACGTCCGCCGATGAGGACGGCTACAGTCGGTGTCAGCTGCCGCTGGGACTGTCATCGAGTCTGTCGAGCCTCTACTACAGTAACTAGCCTAGCCATAGGCAAGGGTCTCGCCATTCTAGTTAGTAAAACTACATTGTCCAGTATTTGACATGCAGTGAACGAAAATGCACACTAAAATATCAGTATATGCAACCATAGCAAGAGGATTAACCTGGTCGTGGATGTTTGTTTTGCTTAAATCTGGGATTTGGGTCTGTGTGTCTACGCCTACGGATCTTGCCTTTCCAAATTCCAGTCAGCCGTTTTTTAAAAGTCACCGTTTCCCCACTTATTTGAACCGAAACATGAAAATGTGAGTTTCGTACGTTCACAGACTGTTTCTAATGCTACAGCTACGATTGTTAGTAAACCTGGCTGGCATGTCATCATTCAATGTAAACGTTTTTGGTTTGTTAAAAAGTACACAATATCGTATTGCCACGGGACCCATGACAATACTGATAAGTGGAATTTCTGATAATTAGAAAGTTATCAGAAGGTCCCCTTATTGGGACCTTTGCCCAGGATGGAGGAAACGATTGACTTAACTTAGCGAAAATTCACTTATGTGAATTCGAGTTATCTGGAGTGCTCTGTATATGACCAATGCGTACAGGTAATTAAGTAGAAGCAAATTAAAAGTTGGCTAAAGTAATGAATTGGGATTTTAGTCTGACTGAATCAGAATAACAAGGTTATCTTGTATTTCTTTTCCACTTAGCCAGCTGTACACTTGGTGATAAGTCCCATAGTCTAATATATAAACTGAATTAATCTGCACAGTGTTGAATTAGTTAACTCATATTTAGGCTCAGTTTCCTAAATTCAACTTTGTTTATTTGCAGGAACATTGGAAGTAGCAGAGCTGATGGAAAGAGGAAACTGAAGAGCTCTACTTAACACTGCCAATAATTGGACAATGGGTCACCTGACATAAGATGAAGCCTGACTTTGTTCTGCTCCATTCTGTTCTGTGCGACATCTACTGGGAAGTTGTACCTCACTTCGAGTTTCAAATGGATGTGTGCATCTGATAGCTTTGTGTATCAAAATGCATAGCAGTGCTGTTAATAGGACAATATGTTAACTGTCACAGTATTGAAGATGTCTGACTTTGTTCTGCCACATTAGTTCCCTGTGGCTTCTGCTGGGAATATGTACATCGCTACATGTTTCAAATGGATTTGTGCAATCGATCGATTTGTGCATCCAAATACACAACATCCCGTCTCTATGTTGCAAAGTAGGAGTACATAATATAATGTATGCATTCTTATGCTCATCATGTTTGGATTGTGTTCTACAGCATATTCTTCTAAATTTGTTGAAACAAGTTGGTGTTTTCAGTGAACTATACTGGGAGTAGTGTATAAAAAGTGTCGACAAACTTGCTTTTACAATAATTTTGAAAATTCATAAAATATAAATGTTCCACAACATTCAATATGTTTTAGGGATCTTCTTAAATAAAATACACCAATGATGACTGAAAACAGTGTTGTAAGATATGCGTTACTTTTAAAGTTTTGTAATTTTATAACTTTATTTCCATTTACAATGGCCATTTTATTTGTCATTGAAACAGGAGTTTGATAGAAACAAATTCAATATTGTTTACTCTAAATGATGGACAGAACAAATAATGATTGCACTCCCAATACAAAATAAAACATGATCCATTATATTTTAATATTTTGTCGACATTAATGTCATTATGCTCTTTATTTATCTACATTTTTCAAACTAAAATTAAACCTTACGTAGATAGAAAAGTACATAACCACCTATGCAATTTTAATATCGTAAATTACTTTTGTGATGTATAATGTATGTATACTGCTTATGGAAATAGCAGCTGGATTTATGTTGCAAACAAAATGGTTTTATTATTGAATGTTTCTCGGCTTCACTAAGTTTCAGTTATATAAACGTTTCTTTAAAACTAAACTTTAAAATGTATAGCCAGATGTACCTAGTGAAAAAGGAACATGATAGTACCATAGATATATTTTCCAACAAAAGCAATGCCAATCATTCAATATGACATCGCATCGGCGTCGCCATCGTCACTCGCGACATCGTGCACGGAGAGGTGGTGTTTTTTCTTTTAAATCAATCCGTCTGTCATGAACTGTCGCTATGTCCATTCTCCGTTTATTCCATAAATTTTTCTTTGCTGAATGTGTGACATAAACAGCAGCTGGTCCACGTTTCATTTTGATAATTCTATCGGTCACGACTCATTCGCATGGCGGTGGCTATTCCAAATACACACATGTTGATGATGTTTTTCTTGCATCTATTAACTCGGCGTAGCTAATCGAAGTCTGACGGACAGTCCCGAATGTTTATGAGAATGCCTTATACGGATCGTGAAGGTGGGGCAAGTTATTTCTTTCCATATATTGTCAGGGTCATTGGTGATTAATAAAACATAATTATAATGACATAAATGCATAGAATTACATGAAATAATCATATTAACAGGAGTATTCAATAATTGCCTACATTACGAAGAGATTAAAATTCTCAAAGAATCGCTTTAACGTCATGTTTAAATTTTAGTACACTGCACTCACGTGTGTGCAGTAGACATACTAGTGATAAGTGACATGGTTAAATATGCCATGAACAGATAGAGTGAGTTGTAGGCGCTACAAGCCAAAGGTCGGATTACAGAACAGTGCGAGTTTGCTTAACTTTTTGATGTATAACCAATGTAATTTGGTGACTTCGGTGCACTTGATTAACCTTACCCAACTAGCCTTCTCTGTAACGGTTTCAGCCTGGTGGTGGTAATGCAATTGAACGTAGTAAGCAAGTGGCATTTCGTTATTGCATTGCCGGATACGCCCACTGGCACTTTAAGATTGACACTTGTATCCGTTTAAAATACCCCAAGGTATGACTGGAGGACGGGAACTGCCTCTGCGTGATAGCATAACCGTCGCCTCGGATGTTTCAACTACGTAATGGCATATCGTCGTCGTCTTAGGCGCCGGCAGCACTACACGCATTAGCAAGAATCGTCTCGTTAATACTTCATAGCTTCGCTGCTAATACGTAAGACCTTGTCGTACACTTTGCTTGACGGATCTCGTCTGGCATGCGTCGTTGAGTTATCACAATGGACGACAAATGCAACTGATGCCGAATTCGCCCTTGTTCCCGCCGTGATGTCCAACAGGTTCAGGCACGTACGGGGAACTGATACTGCTGTACTCAGTGACGGTTCTGGTTCACAGAGAAGGATGGATTAGCTGCAGCATCCTCAAAAAGTAACGATCGGAAGTGTAAATAATAGAAGTTCTGCGATGGTGTTTTCTGTATTCCTAGTGGCTCCTAAATCTCCAACAGCTCCCCTCCCTCCCCCCAGTCTTCCGTTATGGTAAAATCCGAGAGACATTGCGACGAGACAGCGCGACACGATTTCCCGGAATAAAAAAATTGTCAAGTATATTGTACCCAAGCAATACTGTAGGCAAGAAGTGTATAAGTCTCGCGAGAATAAAGGCCTCGTTCATTGATACATGAATTTGCTGTATTTTACTTACATTGGTGGCAATTTTAGTATTACTCTACCTGATTACAGAGAAAGCAGCCCACCGGAGGTTATAACATTCATTGTTGTCAAAATCACATCACTCTGGGTCTTTTTATTAACCCGGGCGAGCTTATCTGCAACCTCAGCATTTATTGCATTTACGAAGTATCAAAGCGTCAATATGTGTCGTGTGAACGTCGTAATGATACTGTCTTACTCTACTCCAAATCACCATATGTATCGGCAACTTTATTTTATACTACCAAGTTGCACATGCTCGAACAGTGAATTATGCAAGTATTTCTTGTTGAATAAAGGTATCCAAATAAGCTTTACAAAATTCGGTATATGTAGGACTACAACCGTTTCAAAATGTAGCGGATCAGCCGCCAAAATGATAGAGGTATAATGACCACAACAGTTCTAAATTGATGTCTTTATTATAACGCAACACGTAGCAAGAATACCGTTAATTGCGCTCATAATTCCCGGAAGCTGCCGAATGGTGATATGTAGACTATTGCGTGACGCGACGACGTAGATCGTCAACAATACGACTCGACGTCCCTCGACGATCCGCTCGCCCAGGTGCTGACGTGGAGTTGTGCACAAGCACGCGCGTGCTTACATTGACTGGCCCCGGCGGAGTCTTAATAAGTGTACATTAAACTAATAAACTGAAGCCATGTTTGCTGAAAGTGGGTGTGGTAGATACGTTGATATGTTATGCGGCATACACGAGATGACGCGATAGTTCTTCCTAAGTCGTCGTGTCAACACCAATTACCTAGTTACAGCGCACTATGAGTGCCACGCACGTTTCTTTCGTTTGCTGGTTGTTATTACGTGAGCCGACATGCTTATGAGTGGAGAAGTTCACCAGACTGGTTGGTCCAAAGGAGTGATGTTTTTACTTATTTCACAGTCAGTTTACCTTTTTTCTCGTGATGTTTCGACTGCTTTCAGCAGTTTTCCCCAGACGACTACCGCTAGATGGCGACACGGTAGTCCTTCAGCGTAGACGCAGTCACTCCGGTGGAACACAGCAATGAAACCTCACAACACCATCAAGAGGTCACTGGTAAGACCAAAAGACAAAGTGGAACCACACAAGATGTGTGAAAGAGTGTACGCTATATCCTGTAAGAACTGCAACGCCACATACATCAGAGAAACTAAACGCACACTTGGAACCCGTATCAGAGAACACAGAGATGACGCAGACAAAGCAACAATGAACAGACCCTACACCAGAAACAGCAGAAAAACATCGGAAAAGGAGATGAACAAATCAGCCATCACAGACCACATGACACAGCAAAATCACGTAGAAGACTGGGAGGGGGGCAAATTTGTGGACATGGAGTTGGACTGTAGGACAAGAGGATAGCATTGAACCGAGATTAAGATCGGTACTGACACTCACCCATCTATAACGTTCTCTTGAAGAGCCCTCCAGGGCGCAGCCGTGGGGGCATACTACCGTGTCACCATCTAGTGGTAGGTGTCTGAGGAAAATTGCTGAAACCAGCCAAAACGTCCCGGGGAAAAAGGGTAAACTGACTGTGAAATAAGTAAAAATATCACTCACACATGTTCGTGTCCCGTCAGCCTTACCTGTCCGACGTAATCCTCGTTTAGCGTTGCATGCTGCACGTATGGTGATTCACGGGCATTCCTGTCTGGCGCACATGTCTGCAGTTTGGTTTTGCCTCGTGCGCGTGGATACATTTGTCGGCTGCTCCGTGAGTAATCGGGAAACGCTTCACCCATACGTGTTGCTTTTACAATGTTCTCACATCGCGATATCACAGTGCAGAAAGTATATATAATCAACACTTCTTCTCTTGCTTTACAGACGCTTTCCCGACGCCGTATCTTGATCGAGTCGAGCAATGATTGACCAGGAAGTAGGTGCTTCAAAGCCGGCAACCATACAACAACTGATAATGCAACGTCAGCGCAGTATCACTGCACGATTCGTTGTTCTTTAATGAACGAGAAACCGTGGATGTCGAATTAAAGTTACGATATACAACACTATTACATACCGAGATACTTGTTTTAAACATTTCTTAAAATATGCACTTTTGACTTGCACGATCATTAACATATATAGACTCGTTTGATAGTGGCGTAGTCGCGTTGTAACGAGACTTTCCGTGTGAACTTAGCGAGAATACACGGCGACGATGAACGCGAGCGCGGTGACGCTGGACGGTAGTCTCGCGTTGGTCGAGAGTTGCAACGAGACAAACTGCAGCGCGGCGGACGACCACAGCGAGTTCATCGCGTCGATGCGACATTACGAGGCAGTCGTCGGCGTCGTCGTCCCCGTCACCTTCGGCCTCATCGCCGTGCTCGGCTTCTTTGGCAACCTTCTCGTCATCATCGTCGTGCTGTCGAACCGACTGATGCGCAACACCACCAACATCCTTATCATCAATCTGGCCGTCGCTGATCTTCTCTTCATCGTCATGTGCGTGCCCTTCACCGCCGTGTCGTACGCCATCACCGTGTGGCCGTTCGGGAGCGTCTTCTGCAAGATCTACCAGTACGCGCTGAACGTGTCGGCCTACGCGAGCGTGTATACCCTCGTGCTGATGTCGGTCGATCGCTACCTGGCCGTCGTGCACGCCATCCGCTCCATGGCCTACCGCAACGAACGCAACGCCTACGCCGTCATCGCCGTGCTGTGGGCGACCATCATGGCGATGAACGTACCAGTGTTGTACGATCACGAACACGTCTCGTACACGTACTTCGGAGAGCTGCGCTCGGCCTGTCTCAACCTGAAGATCTACAACGACCGCGCGCGTCAGGGCCGCATCTTCTACGGCTGTTTCTTCGCGTTCGGCTACGTGCTGCCGCTCACGACCGTGTGTGTCCTCTACGGGTGTCTGCTGCGACGGCTGCTCTACCGCGCCACGCCGGGCGGAAGTCGCTCGGCCGAGAGCATGCGCAACAAGCGACGCGTCACCTACATGGTCGTCGTGGTCGTCGTCATGTTCGCGCTGTGCTGGCTGCCTGTTCACGTCATGTTCCTACTTCAGTACTTTGGCCCTGTCAGCCAGTCGATGACATTCGTGAGCGTGCGCATCGCGTCCACCTGCTTCGCCTACATGAACAGTTGCATCAACCCGCTGCTCTACGCCTTCCTCTCGGAGAACTTTCGCAAGAGCTTCCGCCGTCTCCTCTGCAGTCGCTACGCCACATTCGAGCCCGTTAAACTCGAGCTGAACCGCACGGCGACTCGCGTGCCTGAGATCGGGTCGCCGTCTACCATCGAAGGCAGTAACGGCAAAGCGTGACACCGCCATGTTGGATAGGGACGCCATCATCCCAATAACAGTGTCTGGTTATCGACTGCGTCCGAAAGCGGTAACGTCAACAGCGACAGGTTACGCTACCGTGTTCGCAGTGCACTGCTAGCCGGGCTTCGGATCGCCGACTACGTCCGAACGCATCCGTGTCCACACGAGACGTGGCCATCTTGGCGTCATCGTGGCGTCATCGATTTACTGACAGAGTCAGTCGATGGTCCAGCTGAACTCGGTACGAGCAATGACAACACGTCACGTAGCTACACTACAAAATATGCTAATACGTCAGTCGTCGGTGTATTGGCCGTGACGTATAAGTGTCTCTACCGTTGCCCAGAACTGCGGCAGAACTGCGCACACACTCAATGACCACTCTACCGCCTAATAGCCAGCGAACTAGTTCGTCGAAAAGACGCTGAAAAGACGTCGAAAAAGATGCCGAGAGATGCAGAAACGACTACTGGACAGGCGTGAGAACTGGCGCGAACAATTGGTGAAAATACGTCTTAAATACGTAAAAAATATGTCTAGAGGAGTTAACTGCTTATGACCACTTGTGTCCAATTGTTCCCACCGGACTGAGACGCTGGTGTTTCCAAGTTAGTTCAATTTTGTTCCGACTAATGTATATTATTACCTGACGAGGCGTGCACTCTCGCCGTTCTCGGTTCGTGACGCGGACGTCAGTTCACGGCAACGTGACAGCCTAGCAACGTACGATAGCGCGTACGAATAATTACTGGTCGACCCGACTTGACTGACGGCGCGGCCATTCACCGTGTGGCCGTACTGAGTAATCCATCATCGTTTTGTCATTCAATTACTTTGTGGCGACGCAGCGCGGTATTCACGGAAGATGCGCGCTATCAGTGAACGATCCTGTCTCATACTAAATGCCACATGCAAACGTTACCAGTTTTGACAATGTTAAAGTCATTTGTCATAATTTTCGTGAGAAAACTAAGTTGATCAGAGATAGAGGCTGCCGTTTTGTTTATGTGTTATTCGGGTATTGGAAACAGATATGAGTCAAACCGTACCTACGAATCGACTTCTTGGTCCGGAACTAATATTTTTTTAATACAGAGGAAAACTATGACAACATATTGCACAATGTGCACAAAAACGATACTATAAGCATGTTTCGAATAAAAGTTGCCGGTAACAAATCTACAATCATGATTATAATAATACTTGAATTATTTAAGTTATTATTTTATAAAGTACTCTCGTGTTATAAATGATGTGGCGCCGTATACGAGCAATGATCCCGAATATGCGTTAGGACAATTAGAGATTCCGCGTGTTTGTTTCCGTCTTAATGACGTTAGGCCAAACAGCGTGTAGACAGGAGCTGTGTGCCATTGTCTTCACAAATGATGCCGCGTTTACCAACACGAATACTGGTAATGAGAACAAATACACGCATAATAACAACTGTCATATATTTAAAAACGGTAGTCAGAGAAAGTGCACTTGAGGAAGGTAGTCGTAGGCCATAGCCGAAGCTTCGGTTGGCGATAGTCGGGGGAAATCGAGTTTGTTGATGTGGCTGGTATTCCGCGTATTGGTTAGGACGCTGAATAACCGAAATAAACAAGACAATCTAGCGTAAAGTGTAATGTTTGTTCACAGTAAACAGTATTCTTAAATACTATATTTATTTTGAATAGTTAATTAGATTGTTATTATTATTATTAAATAAATTTTGATATGGCGCCTTGCAAGCGGCAAGTCAAGGCAAAGCGACACTTGGTGTGCGATGATTGTCACAGCTGGTGGATTTTGTCTTGTCCGGTTATGGGCAGATACCAAGGAAGAAGGATTCACCTTTCAGTACGTGCGGTGTTGGAAGGTAGAATGTCTGCGGAAGGAGGGAGTTACGTTGACTGATACTGTGAAGGGGATGGAGATGAGAATTAACAAGGAGACAGGTGGACTGGAGAGAGACGACAGGGAGAGAGTTGGGAATACTGTGAGACTGAAGGAGCAGAGTAGTGGCAAGAAGACTGGGGAAAGGGGACTGAGAGGAGGGAAGGTGGTCGGAGGGGATGAAATTGGAGAATCGACGGCAGGAAAAGTTTATTTTACTTAGAGAAGTACGTATTACCAAGTAATACAATAATAATAATATTAATAATAATAACATTATTAAGCAAAACAATAATATTACTAATATATTTATATATAACGTCAATATGAGCTTGATGGATACACGTTATATTATTATCTTATAAGTATATTGTCAAATTGCATGCATCATCAAACCATGATAGTAAACCCTGTAGCGAGTGTTCCGTACATGCAGTAATTTTAATGGAAATACGCTAAATGTTAGCACATATGTAGTCAGATGAGTGCAGAAGATGATCCCGTAGAGAACTATTTATTAGAATGAAAAATGTCAACTTCATGACAAATAATGCTTAAAGGACCCGTTTTGTACGTGAAGGCAACAGGGGAGAAATAGACCGTAGAGAAGGAGGTAGGAGGGAAGGTGGGGCAGGTGGGGAGAGAATAAAATGCAATGGGAGGAAACTTGACGGGAAGAAAGGAAGGGAGAGTAAATGTGACAGAAAAGAAGTCAATAAAAGAGACGATGACAGGAGGAAAAGTGACAAGAGAAAAAGCGACAGGAGAGAATGGAACGGAAGAGAATGTGACAGGAGAAAAGACGGCAGGGGGAAAAGACAACAACCAGAGATATGCAAACCAGAGAAGGAGTTATTATGAGGCAGTGATTGAGGGGGCAATGAAAAAAGAGAGGGTGTTTATGGGCGACTCTATTCTGAGAAAGACAGACAAGACACTAACCGAGGGGAAGGACGTCGCTGTTTGTTTACCGGGGGCTAGGATAGAACATGTGACTGAAAGGATAGAGATGGTATTGGGGCATGGCAAGGGAGGGTCTGGTACACGTAGGGACAAATAATGCAGACAGGGAGGGAACAACTGGGATAGTACAGAAGTACCGACAGCAGTGGCGGATCCAGCATCTTTTGTAGGGGGCTCCACTGTATAGGCATCACCGTTAACGCCCCATTCCTCCTATCCCACCCGTCTACAAACCACAGACATCAGACATAGCCTACGCAGAATGTGGATAGATGTGTGTAGGTCTTTGATCAAAACCAAGTTCAAGGATGGTTCATGTAGAATAAAATCATTGCAACATAATCCGGGTCAGGTTTTGCGTCTTTAATTATGACAAACAACTGATAGTAGTCTATGCTACGTAAAATAATAAGTAGCTCTTTCATTCCGATCTAACTTCACTTTGCTACTAGGCGTGTACGTAACTTTGTACTGTAACGCTACACTCCGACCTGGTACAAGTGATCAATGACTTGGCGGCTTATATATATATATATATATATATATATATATATATATATATATATATATATATATATATATATATATATATATATATATATATATTGTTAGGGTGGTCCTTAAAGTTGCATTTTGAATTCCGCCATGTTTAAAATACAAATCTCCAGCGAGTCAACATGTCCCATACAATAAATGTCACTTTCCTCAACTCAGTATAAACTTGTTTTCACATAATATGCCATTTTAAGACAAAACAGCGCACAAGACAAAACATTATTTCCGCTAATTAACTTTTTTTAATTCGTTGATAGGTAGGACATATTCAACAATGGAATTCTGCAGTCGAGCGGGTGACGTGTCAGACATGCGCAACAATAAATTATAGAAATACGTTTGAGGCGTTCTGCGGTCACTTTCTTTTGCTCCAATCTTCAATCTTTTACATCGAGCTGTCATATGACATTGACGCGCGCGTGACACATGAATAAATAAAAGGAAACAGAAATGAAAAAAGGAAAAAGAGGGGAGGGGCAACCAGTGTTCAGGTGTCCTGACCATACCAATTCGGCAACCGTAGCGGCCCCCGAGGATATCCTCCGACTGACATAGTTCTAGTCCATCAACTACCCTACTTTGGTTGCCCCCACACTGGTTACAGAATTCAAAGTGTGTGAGAGGCGAGCTCCCTCTTCAAGGAAACCAAGGCGGGAGACTCTGCTACACTAGATGGGAGGGAGTTCCTTATAGGAATGGTACGGGGAAAGGAACTTTATTTAAAAGTGTTGGTTCTCGTAGAAAGTTGTATGAAATAGCGCGAGCCGATCATCTACGTACTTCGAAATAAGGATTGTATAGCCGATTTAGAAATTCCACACCTGTACACGATATATAAAGTTTCCCAATTCGCCAAAGTTAGGCGCGCGCTTACGTCATTACCAACCATGTCACCTGACGACGCTACGAAACACAGAGGTGTTTATAATACATATACAAATAGCGCTTAAAGCACAATTCCATTAAGAACGTTCGACGACCTAAGCTAAAATAATCAGTATTATTTTTTAAATGTCATAACAACGAAAAACCGATAATTATATAAGCGAACGTCGGCTGGCGCAAAAAAAAACAAGGCGTCTATTTTAAGTTAGCGAGGGGAATTCCACAGAACGTCCTGACTTTATAATTATATATATTTCATAATAAATAACAAATATTAATTTAAAAGCAATTCTAAACAACGATGTAATAGCCGATTTATCTATATTTCACTCCCAAACGGCCGTAGTGACCTTCCCACGGCTATCAAACATATATACGGGTTCCACTATAACGTCGCCCTTTACGTATTATACCTTCATATACACCACGTCCGATAGATACCGCTCCGTCGAATTCGTAAACCTTTTATTAATCGCGCCTTATTATAACACCTAATTCTAAACTCGCCTTCATCAATCAAACCAACGGCTCGGTCTCTTCGCGCGTCGACCTCTAGTCCACCTCGTCTAAGCAATCGAAACTGCCGGTTGGCGGCGCCACCCCCTATTCAGCGTTGCCAAGTCCGCGATTTTCCCGCGGAATTGGGGTTGTTTTAGTTCGGTTCTGCGGGAAAATTTGAGCAGTTGCGGTTTTTTGGGCTTCTTTTTATGCACAGGCCGCTACTTTTGGGCTTTTTCAAAAGTGGTGGATTTTTATGTTATATCATAGTAAGGGCCGTCATATTCGACCTCTCACAATAAATATTGTGAGCTACCAAGCCTCCTAATGCTGTTGAATATAGACACACACATTGCTCACTCCAGCCTGGGCCACCCAGCTGTCCACAGATAAGTGTAATCCATCTGGGACATTAATCTTAGGTGCTGCTCTGGTTAATCTCGTTTCCAGATCTCAACCCTTCCCCCAAATAACTATAAGCCCTGGCTGGAGCCTACCCCATTAATTATAACCATCAGTCACCTTATTAAGGGAGCACTGGAAGGCCAGAGGTTGGTATTATAATTAATGATGTAGCATTTATGGGGAAGGGGTAAAACATAATAAGCTTTATCTGCTGTGCTGCCCTGGGCACTGTGTGACTTCTGCGAAGTGAATTTTTTTTTATTCCGTGACGCAATGGAGTGCAATGTCTATTTATAGAACAAGCAAATATGTATAGTTCATCGTAGCACAGTAGATGGCGCTCAACTACAAGGAATCACCCACTCACCATTAGCTAAATACTTTGTGCGTGACGTATTTGACATATATTTCCCTAATTAGCGGTATCTGTGTTTATTGACATCTAGTAAATATAGCATTTCGGAATGTTTTTTTGGGCTTGTTTTGGGCTTGTTTTGGAGGGCCATTGGGCTTGAAAAAAATGTTTGACCTGGCAACGCTGCGGCCGTATCTTCCCACGCTCCAGCTTCTAGCTTTTCTGGAGTGGCGTGTGGTGGTGGGACCCCCTACCATCAAACGACCGCTGCGTGTTGCGATATCGACCAGCTAAAGGCACCGTCCGCCGTCATAAGTGATAAATCAGCAAAATTGCGCCCATGTTAAAACATAGGAGAAAATATGCAAATTTACTTTAAAGGGGCCTGAAACTGTACCTATATACTATAAAAATGTCGATGTCTCCCCAATTTTTGTATCATTTTTTAGTAAGAAATGATGAAGAACACCGAACATTAAAAAACCGGATATATATATATATATTTCAACTAAATTCCATGGAATGTGCTGCCGGGGCGTAAAACAATGACACGATGTCAGTTTTTTTACGCAAGGTCAACTGCCCGTGCCTCAGTACTGTCTCCCGCCCTGCCGTATCACAATTTATCAGCCCATTATACTTTTTAAACATATTTTGGATTGGTCTTTAAAATACTTACAATTAAAGGGCATCATGTTCCATAATAGGAACATATACGGAAAGGAACTTTCAATGGTAAACAGGCAGACTACTTTCGGGGTCTAACCTGTTGTTTTCGCATAAAAAGGAACTATTTTGGATCAAAGTCCGTGTCGAAATAAGCCAGTTACAGTGTTTTTTAAGGAGATTTTTTTTTTTTTTCGTTTTTAGAGGAATGTTCTAAAAGGACAGAGTAATTTTTTTAAAGGAACAACTATTATGGGAGCAAGCACGCGAGAAAAATTATCCGTTGCAAGCTGTGCAACATTTTCTATAAAACGGCACAGTTTTGGGTCTCATAATAAAAAATTAATTAGGGAGCAAATTCCTTATCATAAATTCCAAATTATTCCATAATAACGCAAACTCCTGGAACTGGAATTTCTTTATTCGAAAGTAGTAAGTACAAATTAGACAAGACTTTTTATTGAGCAAACGTATACTGCCCAGACACTTTCACTAAGGCTTAAAGAACATAGCGCTAACACGAGAGCCGCCTGTAACTGTTGTTCCTTTGTAGATTCAGTTCTTATGACACGTTTTACATCATTGTCAAAATTTGTCGCAGACCTGACAACATCGCGACTGGTAACCGACCCTAGAAACAGCATTAATGAACTGTATCTTCCATACAACACCACTATCGCAGCTTTGATCAACACGCATGCACCGCTCACTAGCCGTGTTATCACCATCCGCCCCAAGACACCCTGGTACAACAGTGAGCTGTCAGATGCGAAACGCAAACTTCGGTGAGCAGAGCGGCGGTGGCGAGAGACGCGGCTAGTTGTGTATAGAGACATTTTTACAACTATGCGAGACCTCTACAGAAAACAACTGATGACGGCAAAGTCCGCGTTTTACTGTCAGAAAATACAAGTCTGCCCGTGACACGAAAGCTATGTACAGTGTTACGAATGCCATCACTGGACGCAAACAACTACCAATGTTTCCCGAATGCAACGGCTCGCATGAGGATTTGGCGGAACGTTTTCTTGTATATTTCTTCGAGAAGATTACGAAGATCCGCCATACACTGAATCACCGTGACGCGTCACCACCGTTACTGCCAATCGACAACAGTCTCCACCATCTTTGTACTCTGTCAGCATTTACACCGACAACAGCCAGAGCTATCGTTCGACTCATGAAAAAATGGCCTTGCAAATCTTGCTCTCTCGACCCTTGACCGACAGTACTGTTGAAGACAAACATCGATATCATCGCACCAATTCTAGACAATATCATCAATCTGTCACTGGAATCTGCGACGGTACCATCTGATATGAAACATGCGCTGGTCACGCCACTGCTTAAGGAGACTGGTCTTGATGTAAATGACATTACGAACTATCGCCCTATATCCAATCTCAGCTTTGTGTCAAAGTTGTTGGAGAGGCATGTCGCGACTGACCTTCGACGCTATATTGACGAAAACAAACTGCTTGACCCGTTCCAGAGCGCGTATCGTCCGCACCACAGCACCGAAACAGCACTCGTGCGTATTCACGACGATATCATACAGGCACTCGACTGTCGAAAAGGAGTAATACTCGTCCTTCTTGATCACTGCTGCTTTCGACACTGTTGACCACGCTATACTACTCGGGCAAAAGAAATCCATCGGCATCCGTGACTCGGCGCTGGCGTGGTTGGCATCTTACTTGATGGACAGAACACTGGAGATAAAAATCGGCGGTGCCATTTCTCGCCGGCAACAGTTGCGCTATGGTGTGCCTCAGGGATCGGTTCTTGGTCCCTTGCTGTTCACAATGTTCTGTATGCCAATCACTGCCATATTCGCTAAACACCGCTTGAAATACCACATGTACGCCGATGATACTCAACTCGATGTCGATTTGCCACGTGATCAGCCCTGTGACGCAGACAATGCTACCCGCCATATCGAACAATGCACCATTGACGTAAAACTTGGATGGCGAACCATCAACTGGTACTAAATGAGGCAAAGACCGAAACAATTGTCTTCTACGCACCTAACACCAAAGCGCCACCTGCGATTACGACAGTCGACGTGTGTGGGTGTGACATAACGCCTCAGCCGACAGTACGAGACATCGGCGTTTTCTTGGATAGCGGGCTGGATGTGTCGGTGCAAGTTGCTCGTACGTGCCAGGCGGCATATTTCCAGCTGCACAACATCGCCAAGATACGACATTGCTTGACCGTTGATGTAAAACCATCGTTCATGCTCTGGTGACCTCAAAGCTGGACTACGGTAATGCGGTGTTGTTTGGCATCAACGAGCGATTGCTACAAAAATTGCAACGGGTGCAAACTTCAGCGGCGCGTGTAGTAACGCAGCAACGACGCCGAGACCACCTCCACATCACGCCTGTGTTGATCGCACTACACTGGTTGCCCGTTCGATGGCGTGTAATATACAAAATACTGGTGTTGACTTTCCGAGCGATGCACGACCTCGCGCTCGAATACATCGCTGACATGATACGGGGTCAATACATGCCGGGCCGCCAGTTTCGCTCCGCCGGAAGCCGACTCCTGAGAGTACCCCGCTATAATATAGAACGATATGATCAGCGTGGTTTTTCAGTGACGGCACCGCGCCTGTGGAATGATCTGCCGGACTGTCTGCGCATGATAGGCTCTCTTGTACTTTTTAAGTCACATTTGAAAACATATCCATATCTTTTTAAAGCCGCATTTGTCGACTACTTGTAGTATGTACTATATTGCATTTATCTTAGTCATAATTATAGGGTTTTATTCAATATTAATTTATTATCTTATTTTATTATTAATTATTGACTTATCCTATTTTATTATTAATTTACTATTTTACTTTACTATTAATTTATTATGGATAAGTTACGCTTATACATCACGAGTTTTAAAAGCCTTACTTTTGTTTACGTATTTTACGTATCTTATTTACCATGTAAGCTCAAACAATTGTATATTTATATAACAATGTTGTATTTTTATGCGCCTCTGAGCAGTATTATATTCCGGATATACGGCGCTTTATAAATAAAATTATTATTATTATTATTGTCACAGTTTATTGGAAGACAGGATATGGTGATCATGTGTAGCTTAAATGCATACGCAGCAGTTAGTGACTGTGCAGGAATAGTTGTAAAGTGTTCATTGTATTGATTGGTGTACCTAGAAAAACTCCGAGTACCTACACATTTTATTCACAATGCATTGTGACATTTTAAAATAAAATTGGTAAGTGATATGTAATACATCTTCTGGCTCTCGAGGTGTGACTCTAGGAGATAGCGATATGGTGCCATTGCCTTCTGGGATAATCATGATAATCAGCATTTAAAAAAAATAATGAATGGAACAATAGAGGAACGCATATGCAAAAAAAGGATAAGAGACGATACATTTCATCAAGCCAAAAAGTTACGTTCCGTTGTTAAAAGCTCAATATGTGCTATAAAAGGCAGACTTGTTGGCACGTCGCTAGCTCTCGAGTCGAGTCGAAGAGAGAGACTCGAGTCATTTTTCTATCGAGTCCGAGTCGAATTTCGAGTCATCTCTGAGAATTTCGAGTCACGACTCGAGTCACCTCTTTGAATTATTTCAAATCAAATCTCGTCAGTATTGTTAATCAATCGTATTCCTACATACAGGATACTTATAAGTATATACCTACTTATATAACACAACGATGACTATGTTTATTTAGTGCATATACAATGTTTCGTATAAGAACTGTACACGTAACATGATTATAGAGATAACTTTTGGCACAGCAGTGACAGCACTCATTTAGCATACACATATATCCATAATCGAAACAGTCGCAGCTAGATGCCCCCACAGTTTTGTTTTGTGTGCACGAAATGTTTATAACGCGAGGCAAACTGACGGACGCCATGATTGTCTGTTTCGCGGTAAATTTTCGCGCGAGATCGTAATGTAACTGGCGGTGCCGTGTCTTCCTTATTTGTATCGGTGGTACCAACCTCTTGATGCTATAAACAGTATATAACCCACTACATGATCTGATTTCACTGTTCTGTAGCAAGTCTTTCCAATAAATATCAATCACGATATCACAGAATAAGGAGCAGATTATAGCTGCAGATGATTGGCATTATATTCAACCACGCTTTGCAAGATTATTCGAGCAAGTCACATATTGACACAGGCACGAGTCATTATTGGCTCCAGTCGAGTCCGAGTCCGAGTCATTATTGGCTCCAGTCGAGTCTGAGTCCGAATCATTTCGCAGTCAAGTCCGAGTCGAGTCGCAAGTCACGGAAATATGCGACTTGAGTCGGACTCGAGTCGAGTCCTTGGGAATCAACTAATCAATATGTTTCTTTTTCCAACACATAATAGTACAGTTTATAGTAACTAAAGTAATTTATAATTTTAGAAAAAAGGGGTATACTGAAGAAATATCTTATGTATATGTATACTCGTGTACACTGCTTCTTAGCTGGTTTGTTGTAACAACGTATATACAGTTGTTAGTATTTATAGCAGTCATTCTACACTTGTAGAAGTAATTTTTAATTGCAATACTAACCAATACAGTATTAGTATACACTAATTAATTAATCAAGCAATCATAATTGAAAATAACACTGTAAGTTAGACGAAACTTCTCACACTAGTTTCATATTTGCCAATCATTTTGAGGTATTATGTATTCCGGCTTTTTAGACCGTCAATTCAAAGACACCGTGATTTTACATTAGTTCGAACACACTGACGTACACATGGAATTCTGATCGACAATAATGTAATATCATATTTTCTGTAGAGAAGCTTTGTACATTGACAGGTATTGGATGTTATAATGGCTCTTAAACACAACTGATAGGATCTTCAACTCTAATAAATCTTTCAATTTCAATATTCGATATCTATGAAATAACATAAATTATTAGTGTGACAAAATCTGCTGGCACCACACATTGGTTTAACCACCCTTTTTATAGTATGGTAATACAGTGCACGGTGGTAATACATGTGGGTCCCCAAATATCACAACTATAACGAAGTGTTGGTTGTAGTTGTGTCCGCGTGCGGGGGTGTCGAACCTTGGGCAAGTTCGTTTACTCTACATTGCTTCAGTTCACTCAGCTGTATGAATGAGTACCTGGCTATGGAAAGTGGTGGATATTTGTGTACGAATAGTCTTCGCGCATTAATTGCAGCGTGGCTGAATCCTTCCCAGAGAAGTCGAGATGGTGTTCGATTGAACAGGTCTGCCAGGGAGTAAAGTGTAAAGCGCTTGAGCAGTCCTGAGGACTGGATACTGCGCTATATAAGAACTTATCTTTTACCTTTTATTGGTAAAAAACAGTGAATAATACAATGTAAGTAGACTTGCGGTTTCTAGAACATGACTCTCCCTGTACATTACTCCAACTATTCTTAAAAGGTTAGATTTGACACCGTCTAGGTGGTTTTTTTAATCAAGCTTTTTGTTAATTAAGACGTCAAGGAACTTTGTCTTATTAAACCTGGTAATTTGATTATTGTGAATTATAATATCAAGGTCATAATCTATTTTACGGTTACCAAAAATTATATAGTTGTTTTTTATACATTGACTGACAGTTTATTTACAGTGAACCATGAATACAGTTTGTAAAGTTCGCGGTTTACAACACTTGTAAGATTACGTTCATTTGCAACACAATACAGTATATTAGTGTCAACAGCAAACAACATGAATTTATGTAATTGTGATACAGAGGTGTCAACCCTCAGTATATGTTACCAGTGAGATCCTGATCAGATATCCTTGAGATAAGCAGAAAATCCTTAAAAAACACACACCAAAAACAGTACAAAACAAGTAAAGTGAATGTTCATCATGCACATTGACCAATTTACTGGGGGCAGTGTGGGGTGCTCCAGGTTGTACTGGTGGGATGCCCACTTGGCCTCGCGCAGCATCTGTGGCGTCACGTCAAAGCAAGTATTGTCACAGTTCATCTTGCATTGCATGAAAGCAGTAATCGTGTCCGCGTGCAAGCTCTTGCGAACCACTGAGAACGCTCTCTCGGAGGCGAGCCAGGCAGGGAAAGAGCCGTTGCTGTAGAGCCGTCTTTAACGCCATCATATCAGCCCAGATGGAGTGCTGAGGACGTCGTCCTACATCAGCTGGAGGTCTTCGAATTCGTCTTCAAGGGTTTCTCCGTCGATATGATTTTTATTAATTTTTAAATGTTTTTTGAGCAGGCAATAAAACAGCATATATGATAAATGTCAACAGTTACCTAAAACCTCCATCCAAAACACCGAAGATTTCCTCGCTTGTGTCGCCGTTGCACACTGGCATGTCCAGCAGGCGTGTGCGTGCCGCCCCGTCGCTGAAGAATCGGACCAGGACGAAGAGCCGCTTCATCTCAGTTGCCAAGCATCGCTTGATAACGTGCGTGGTCTTCGTCCGTTTGCTCTTAAAGAATAAAGGACTTCGCGATCACATTGTACGAGCAAAATTTTGGTGAAATGGTCGGCGACGGCTGCTGGGAGGTTGTGCTCTGCCATAAAATATGCGAACATCACCACAGCTTTTGTGGTCGAATCAGGAGTGATCGCCATCGCCTTAAAAAAAGAAGTCATCGGTGCGTCTTATCGAGCTGACTTCAGTTGCCTGTCATGCAGTTGCCTGTCATGCAATTCGCGAACATCATGTACGCCAGACGCCGTGACCTTTATGTCACCAAACACACTGCGGCGTCTGCGCACTCGGCGTGACACTTGACAGGCTTCGCCTTCGACTTGATTATTGTGCCGTTGAATAGCTGGACCCATTCTGGCTGGAATACAGCCGCGTAAATTTTCCACTTCTTTGCTTGTGGAGCATCCATAATTTTCTAGCGCAGTGGAATGTATGTGGTCAAGTTCCGAGAAATGAGACGTAAGCGAGGCGCCTTGCGGTGTTTCAAAATATGCCACCAGGGGCGCCGCCACCAAAACTAGTAATCGCAAGCCCGCACCGCGGCGCCAAGAACGCTGCGGGGAATGACATGTGAAGCACGGTCGCATTTAGCGTAATAGAAATGTTGGTGATGGATAGCGTATCGACAACTTGGCTGAAATTCGGGATCCACGGCCGACCTCGCTATATCCGAATACGCATTGTAAGTTAACGAGGCGCGTTATAACGAGGATTGAAAACAAATGAAATTTGTAAATCTAAAAAATCCGTGAGACTCACGGATAAACCGTGAGACTTGACACCTCTGTTGTGATACATTGCATATATCATTAATATACAATATAAAGAGTTTAAACCCTAATTAATACCGAACCCTGTAGCACACGGTGACACCACATGAAACACCTAAGAGATCGGAAGAATATTCACTATTTTTACAAATTGTTTTCTATCATAAAGGTAGCTTTCAACCCATTTCGTTGCAACATCACGCACACTATTAGTATAGAATATAATTATCTACCGTGTCAAATGCCTTCTTTAAATCAACGAAGACACCTACTGTATGTTTCTTTTTATCTAATGATGTACTAATTTCTTCCACCAGATCAAGCATTGCATGTGAAATGGACATCGATGGTCGAAAATCATATTGGCTGTTTGACAGGACATTATTATTATATATAAATTATTCAAGTTTTATATTATATAATTTTAAAAATATTTAGGAAAACTGGCATAACAGAGATATTGGTCTACAGTTGTAAAATGTTGCTCTTGGACCATGTTTTAATATTGGAACAAGTTTGCTACTTTCATGCTGGAAGAACAAAATCTAGTTTCAAATGATTGGTTGATTCGAATGAAGTAGACTGGTAAAAGAACAGAGGCGTAATGATACACAACATGCTTCTTAGCAGGATAAAGCCGTGCATAAGGTACGGAAATATTTTGCTGTATGAAAGCAATAATATTTATGATCAATATACATAAAATGCAATTATCAAGAATAATAACTAAGTATGTATGGTTCCTACCTTCATAATATTCCAACTCAGACTTTGAGAGACATGGTAAAATGCGTGGTAAGGGAAGGTTGGAACCCGTGAGCTATTTTTCACGTTTTCAACGATAGACCAAAAAATACAGTTTTTAACATTACGATTGCACTATCATGTAAATAATATGTATGTTCTCTAAGAGGGTCGTGAAATTGTGAGTTTGGGAAACGTCAATTTTATAAATACACCAGTATATGCAAATTAGTGGAGACACTCCTAGTGGTGGGATCCCTTGAGATACAACAACATGTTTACATTTAAAATAGATGAGTGAGCTTAGCATGTGATTTTTATTAAAATAAACATATGGTATGGCACTTAACAATCGATCATCAGCTTATAATAAATTCTTGCCTATTTCACATCACCCCACACTTGACATTGTAACATTCCTGGTTTACAGGAAACTGTTTAATTTATGATATTCTAACCTTAAAGGATCATAATATAAAACTACTCGAGCACTGTCGGCGCGCCCTGTTGAACGCAAACAAACGTGGGGAGTTGCACCAGTTAATTTTGGGGAACCATGAAACGGCTCATCGGACTCCGCAGTATCCGACTCGTTTATTGTCAATATGCCATTGACAACAATGTTACATTACTTATGGTAGTGGTATAAAGAAAACAACAAATCACGAAATATTTAATCAAAACTATCTTATCTATAAAAACGTATGCAATAGTAATTTTGCGCGCCATTAGTTGTCCGCAATTATTCGAATGGCCTTGAAGTTGCACCAAATGGGGTGAAAGATATACTGTAGCTCTGCACAATCAGACACCACCAATAAGGTAATAATGGTTTATTGCGGATCAATACTCATACGAGCGATAGACCAACCGTCAATGGAACATGGCGGACTGAATCAACACGAGGCTTTTTCTCTGCTAGTCCCGTCTAACCGCTAGGGGCATAGCTATGTAGTCATAAACATAGCCGTGTTGGCGTGATGTATTTTCTCCGTGTCCGTTTGTTCATTTTTTATGTTTACGCTTAAATATTTTGGGAGCCGTCGCTGTCTAGCAGATCGTCGAGGTTGAACACCATCGTTCACTGGTGTGTCGGGTATCTCAGGGGGGTCATTTACATCGGGGAGTTCATCGATCTGTGGCTGAGTCTCGGGTTTTGACAACTGTATCGGCACGCTTGGCGGTGGCGTAGGGTCCGGTACGTTGTCTGGGTCTTCAATCGACTCGTGTCTGTCGAACAGCGGCGACACGAGTGTTTTGTTTGGCAGGGACGCCGTAACACTGCTTCACCCTGTATGACGTAGCTCTTAGTTGATTCCCGATGAACTTACGGATATTAATCCAAATACCGTCAACACTTACAACCAAGCATCTGTTTCGAGCACGTGGTTTGTGTCGGTCGGCATGTACATAAACCAGATCTCCGATCACAATAGGTTCAGAGTTTGGCATTCTGCCGCTCGGTGTCTTCGACAGCTCGCTGTGCTTGTGATTGGCTTCGCGTAGCTTTTGTTGTTCCAGAATGAGGTTGTGATCAGACACTGGCATACGCTGGTGTACTGGTCACGCTGAGTCCACATCTCAAGAGCAGATGAACCCCGGTTGCGGACACGGGAATTGAGAGTTGCGGTTGCGACGGCCAGTGTGACGGGTGTAACGGCTCCGCCACTGGAGAATGTCACCCTCGAGTTCGCGAACGGCCTTCTCTGCCATTGGGTTTTTAATCGGGTTCTTCGCGCGTCCCGACTGTCACGCGATATCGGGAGAGGAGTTCGTCGTTGACGAGTGAGGCGAATCCTAACGCTGGGTCGGTTCGTATGACCGTGGGAGGACCATCGAGTGGTCTCGTAGAGTCTCGCGGCGTTCATTTTCGATGATGCACGCCACGGTGTACGACGTTACGCATTCTCGCAATACCAAGATCAAATGTCGCTCCCGCTTGGTGACATCGGCAGCGTACCAAATTCCTACGACTTATGGGGGGTCACTCGTCGATTGAGGTATCGTTGTGTGAGTGACGTTACGCAGTGATGCGCAGTGGTGACAACTGCGTGTAGCTGTCTCGATCGCCTTGTCAAGGTCGAGTGCGTACAGGTATCGGTGCATCATTGGTTTCAGTTGGTAGGGGGAAGGGTGATCTAAGTGGATGTGTAACGCCGTGATCAAGCCGTCGAGAACGGATCGGGGAACGACGATGCAGTCACGTGCTCGTCTGAACGGATCGTTACGGCGTACTACTAAGAGGCCATCTCGAGCAACAGTTGTGACATTAAGATAGCGTTTGACATCTTTGGCGTTTGTTATTTTCTTTAACAGTCGCGTCCCTTGCGTGATATGTGCATGTGTACGACGTGAGATGTGCATGTGTACGACGTGAGATGTGCATGTGTACGACGTGATATGTGCATGTGTACGACGTGAGATGTGCATGTGTACGACGTGAGATGTGCATGTGTACGACGTGAGATGTGCATGTGTACGGCGTGAGATGTGCATGTGTACGGCGTGAGATGTGCATGTGTACGGCGTGAGATGTGCATGTGTACGGCGTGAGATGTGCATGTGTACGACGTGAGATGTGCATGTGTACGGCGTGAGATGTGCATGTGTACGGCGTGAGATGTGCATGTGTACGGCGCAAGGCCGGACATTCGCTTTGAATACCGAGCCACGCCGATCTGCCAGTGAACGGAAGTGCCGCTTTGTCAGATGTGACATCTTGAGCAGTTATACGCTGCACGACAGAGTCTTCCTTTCGCCTGACGAATGTGCAGATTTGAAAGTGTTGATCAGTATACGTGGGTGCGTTGCGACTCGCGAAGTCGGATGGAATGTTAGCTGATCCAGATAGTTGTCGGATAGATGCCTGATATCTGCTGACAACTGACAAGAACGTAGACACACGCGGACTGTCAGAGAATTCTTTGCGGCCGAGTTTCTCGTATGCTTCTACGCATGGCTTGCTGTCAATAAGGAAAGACGTTCTGTTATTTGACTGTATTATGCAGGGGCTGAAATGCTTGACGACGGCGGCAATAGACAGTGCTTCTATCTCGCATGGTAACCATGTGACCTGCCGTCCACGTAATTTGGAGCTGAAGAAGCCTGCAAGTTTCAGCTTGCCTTTCTGCATGACATACATTGTGGCTCCTATGCCGCACTGTTTCACTGATCCGTCGGTTACGATCCACAGCTCATCTTCCGGTCGTGGTAGAGCGATCGTTTTGTTCGTGTGTAGCTTGTCCTGTGCGCGTTTGAACGCTTCGTGTAGCGTGCCTGTCCACTCTATGCGGTCGTTCGATGGCGTCCGGCCGTCACGCTATCGAAAGGAGCAATTAGTGTCGAACATCCGAAGACGACTCGTGCCAACGTCTTGTATGCACCGACGAATGAACACATGGCTGTCACTGTCACGGACGTGTCGCAGCTGGCTAGTGTTGTGATTCGGTGTGGGCTGGCCTGGATGGTGCCTAGATGCCACACCCAACCGAGTATTACTGTGGATGTTGGGCGTACAGTCGTCTTTGTGGCGGATAAACGGAGCCAGCTGTTGGCGAGGCACTGTATAATCTTTTGAAGTTTCGTTTATAGTTCTGTGATGGTATTTCCCCCGCAGTAAATTTCGCCTTCTTCGAGAAGATATAATGCTCGACACATGAGTTCCTCTAGTGCGGTTTCGGAACCAGACATTCCCATTCCCGTACACGCGTACCCCGTGGAATGGGGTAACGACGCCACGATACTTCATGGAGTCGCGCGACAGGGGGATTTGGTAGAATGCGTTGGATAGGTCGGTATGATGGCCGAGAAGGGCCATCGCGTTTTTGTGTGGCAACCTGCAGCGCCATGGGGCGATGACGCGATGCGCGATGCGATGGGCGATGCGATGGACGATGCGCGATGCGATGCGCGATGCGATGGACGATACGCGATGCGATGCGATGGACGATGCGCGATGCGATGGGCGATGCGATGCGCGATGCGATACGCGATGCGCGATGCGATACGCGATGCGATGCGCGATGCGATGCGCGATGCGATGCGCGATGCGATACGCGATGCGCGATGCGATACGCGATGCTATGCGCGATGCGATGCGCGATGCGATACGCGATGCGATGCGCGATGCGATGCGCGATGCGATACGCGATGCGCGATGCGATGCGCGATGCGATGCGCGATGCGATACGCGATGCGATGCGCGATGCGATGGTATAAATTATAAAGATGCCGTAATGAGCATGCGTACGTCGAAAACGAGACTTTGGCAGCCATTTGCATTTTATTAAACGCATTCCTTTTTGTGTTCAGAGCATGTGATGATGGCTGATGATGCTGACTGTACGTATACGGTTACATATATATTTGGTTTGCGCACACAATTTGTTGTGTTCGTACTTCTAACTGTTGTGACGAAAGTCTGGGTCAAACACATTTCATAACATGACATATAAAATTATGTACTTCTTTTTCTGCTCAAATTGCAGTGTTTTAATTATTTCCGTCTGGATATCCTTGGTAGAAAATATAAAACTTGTTTTGAATACATGGGAAGAGCCGACAACTTTTTTCAACTTTCGCTTATTGCAAATGCCGTTCATTTGTGTCCAAGTTTATGTTTCAGTTATTATAAATAGCTACAATATTCGGTTTAACAAGAAACATGTACATTAAATAATCGAAAACACTGAATTTAGTCGTCATTTGCGTCACATGTTTTTCTTTCTGTCTACAGCTTAATTGTTTCTTTTTAGTTATGTGAATCGAATAGCTGAGGCACAGTTTATCAAACCGTAGATATGCTACATTGTAACTGCCTGTCAATCGCAGCGATTTACGATGCTGTACAATATAGCATGCGGCACGAAGTCGTGTAATTCCATGGTGCACGTAAAATAATTTAATAAAAAGAAGAAGAAGAAGAAACAGATTGTGCAATTGAAGAAAAGAAATCAGCAACACAAATCACAGCAATATTATTGTCATGAATACACGCATTTGAATGCAACAATGAATGTTAGTTATATAAGTCACTAACATTATTTACTCACAAAAATCTCTTGACCGTTAGACGTTGCAAGTGCATATATACAATCCACTGTTGTTGCTACATAGTTCCATAGCTTAACACCTCGACGTCTAATGGTTTTATATAATACGTTGGTTTTAGAAATCGGTACATGCAGTAGATCCACATGGCGTGTCCTATAATTATTGGTTAACGATTTGCAGTTAAACACCGGAAGGACAATTGGTTTCTCATTCTACCATGGGCAACGGCCAACACATTTTCTTTAGACGACCAATTTGTAATTAAACAGACTTAAACAGATCACAAACAATTGCTAAGAAAGCGCATGTTAAATGTATGATTATTTTTAAAATATTTTAAAAATCGTTTTGTCAACGCGGACTTGAAATACCGCATGAAAATGTCTGTATTGTTATCTGTGTCATGTTTACGAGTTAAAGTTCGCCACTTATGACATGTATTGCGTTTCAGCAGTGACACGTGGTGCAAGTCCCTGGAAGACTAGCTCAGTGGTTACGCCGCTACAGCCTCAATCACGGGGTTTCCTGCACATCCTCTTCATGTGTCTGATGTCTTCCTTGTCGTCTTCGACTTTGTAGTCTACAGTAGATATAGCGTTTTACACAAGCTAGTAAATGTTATAACATACATTGTATAACAGTACAAATGTTTCAATCAAACTTAGGGAAGACAACAACTATATTATCAATATCAATGTTTGTGTTTAAAAACATTCCTTAAATCGATGCTGTCTGTAGAACAATAGCCTTGTCTAAAACTAAACAGAGGTTGTTTGCAAAAAAATATTATAGTATCCTATGCTTAATAAGGTGAGCTAATTTTCTACTTTACAATTCATTTGTAAATATAATTTTCTCACCGTATATTAATTGTTCATAATGTACTCTCACTTCTATTTTGCATGTTTTAATAACATAGACTATATTCACTTTATTTTACATACTGTAATGATCGGTTTGCTTAATGGTACTGTTGTGATTCTGAAAAAGATTCCTATCGCTCCGCTAGGATCTTTAGGATGAATGCAATTATTAAATACGTACGTCAAATATGCACAATAAACTTGAAATGCCTTATACGTATGTGTGCAAATTACATAGCATTAATGTACATTAATTTAAATGCTACGTTACCATAAATCTCTGGCAAGAAATACAGCAGGTCTGGTTTTCCTCGGATGACCATATCGCTTGTGCGCCTTACGCTCGTTCGTTTTTGATCAGTGCCAACTATACTCTGTGTTAATGATTTCTCTTAAAACGTGCGGTGCAAACAAATTTAACGAATATGCACAAAGAAGCACGGTGTTTCAGAGGTGTGTACAACATATTACTTATTGTATGTTAATATAATCGTCGATTGAAATGATTCCTTGAAACTCGTAGTATTTCATCGTTCAGTTTTCTAAGAAAGATACTTCTGATATACATCATGTTTTCACTGTAATTGTAATTTCACTGTAATTGTTGTATACATTATATATATATATATACATATATATATATACACACATATATATATAATACATATATGTATATATATATATATATATATATATAATTGACGTGTGATGTTAAGAAAGCAAAACGTGTGATGCTAATTACTATGACCATGCATACCGCTGATACCGTACATACTTATGTGATAATGTAATTTCTCCGTATTTACAATGAATAAATAATGTAAACCAATACTCATTCAATATGTTTACTGTTGAGGTGTATACTCTTGGTTTCTATGGGAACTTCCATAGACAACAACAACATGTCTTACGACATATCATCAAGGTGATCCCATCTGAACGATTGTCCTCCAAAAACACATTCGCCTTTCCTCGTCCCATTCTGATACACCTTAACAGCTATGTTACACGGCTGTAACACAACTGAATTTTTTAGACTAGAGAGCAATGTCGTTTTCTATATGATTCAGCACAAACGAGTATATCAAAATTGTAATTTACACCTGGAAGTGCCGATGCACTAAAGTGGGGGTTAAGTAGCACTTTTGGTTAATTGTATCTCTTGTCTGGCAAGTGGATTACATGATGTGTCAAAGTCGGTGCGTCTGTGGAGACGATAATCCCTGGGTCAGGAGCTATAATTAGAACAGCACCACCTCCCAAAATTGCAGCAGTGGACTAGAATGATGCTACTTATTTACATCGTCTGGTCGTAGTTGCGCATGTGGTTGTGTCTTTGATGTCGACACAATTGTTTCTGAACAAGAATAAGCATGAGTCATCTAAGATGGGCAGGGCTTGTAGAGAAAATGGGAAAAGAACGGATGGCAAAGAGAGCAGATGTACAGAGACGGGAAGGGAAAAGGAGGCGAGGAAGAACTAGACTGCGATGGGAAAACTATGGAAAAAGAGATTTTGAAGGATTGGGAGAAAGGTGGAAAACGAGAACGAATGATCTGGTGAGAGAGCTGTGCAGGATCAGCGAGAGAAATTACAAAAAAATCAGACATCGAGCATCGGAATCGAGGCCAGTTTCACCCCTGACAGACAGGGATATATGAGGAGTTCAAATTCATGCTTGTGGAGAGCCTCAATGTAGATATTTGGGGGGTGTAAATCGAGGTTTTTGAAGAGCCTGAAGATGGAGTTATTTTGGCGAGCCTCAATTGGTGTGCAAATTGTGATTTTGGAGAGCCTTAATGTTGCTGTTTTGGCGAGCCTCAAGAGGTGGAATGCAAATCGAGGTTTTGGAGAGCCTCAACCCACCAAATATCCATTATGTTCCGACGCCAGTGTTTTGGGTTTGGCTTTGTTGTCTGGGCTTGAACAAATTCGTGACCTTAGGCAACACTGGATGCCTTTTATGTCCAACGCATGTGTCCATGGTTGATGACTTTGAGTGTGCGTATACGGTTACACATCTAGTTATTGTGCACAACAGATTATGTAATTGTACTTCTAAATATTATGATAGAAGCCTAATGCGATTGAGTTTAGAAGATAAATGGGGGCATGCGAGCAATCACCTTAAAGAATGTAATCTAGATTCTCTCACCAAAACCGGAGACCAAAAATGAATTATTTCATAGCCTGAGGTGTGTACCTCTTCTACCACTCCCCATTTCATTTTTGGTTTCATCTGAACATCCTTGATCGAAAATATAAACGATAATTTATGTACCTCCACACATGGAAAACAGGGATGTTTGATGGCATTTTTCAGTTGAACATTAACCGTGGGCTTTGAACTATACATTTCTTGAATATTTATTCATTAATGACATCATATATTTTCATAGGTGTACATCTCATGTTCATTATGCCTTACATAAATAAAACAATACACACACACACACACACACACACACACACACACACACACACACACATATATATATATATAACTATAATCAGTTAGACCCTACTAAACTTGAGTGTCTTTAGTTTATAATAAAATATCTAAATCGTAAACTAAAATAGTATTGTCTCTAATTATTTTACAAAACCTACATATAAAATGCACAAACGAGGTAGCGAATCGTTGTTCCTAGATTTTTGCTAAGGGATCATCTCGGAACATCGATGTCCGATGTCAAGCGAAATAATTTGTGTTTGGGGGACGGGGGTCTGAGGCAGTTTTATCTAGCGTCGGACATCGACCGACACTCTTAATTATACTGGTATCATCATATAATAATGTTTAAAAAATTGGGTGGGTGGGGGGGCTGAGGCAAGATGAAAGTAATTTCGTCTGATATCGGACATCGACGTTCTGAGATGACCCCTAAGTGAATCGAATTGTAGACGCACCGCGCGCACCGTGCACCTCCTAGTAGACCTACTACAAGTTAACTTCCTGTCAATTTCGGCTGTTTATTACGTGGTCCAATAGAGCTGGTAGCCTGATTTGAGCGGGGCTATTTATTGACCCCGCGTTATTCATACTTGTATTTCGGCGCAACGCTGCTTTTATGTGCTACTACGGAACCCAGATTAAGTAATTAAACATCACTGCATTTGTATCGAAGATCGTCTCACGGAATATGTGTCAGTTTCTTCCAGATATGGAAGTATTGGGGACCGAGGAGTAAATCAAGAAGCATAAATTATGAACAGTTTATATTTTAATTTATATAAGGCATAAATAACATGTTTGCATTCTGAACAGATAGTATGTCATTAATTAATAAATATAAACAAATAGGCTTCAAAACTGTTGGTTAACCATCCCTGGTTCATCGTGTCTGCAGGCACACAAAATAGTGTTTATATTTGCGATCAGGGATATCCAGATGGAAACAATAATTATTTAACAAATAAAATGTTGAATAGGTACATATTTCATTTTATAAAGTAACCTATTTCAGTCCCTAGTCTAGTTTTTGCGAAGAAGCTGCCTGCCTGGCATTTTTGTTTGGCTAAATTCAATCCCAGTAGATGTCCGAGACAATATTTAGAAGTACAATCACATAATCTTTTGTGCACAATAACTAGATGTGTAACCGTATACGTACAGTCAGCGTCATCAGCCATCATCACATGCTCTGAACACAAACAGAAATGTGCTTAATACAAATAAATAAAAATGGCTGCCTAAGTCTCGTTTTCGGCGTACGCATGCTCATTGCGGCACCTTTATAATGTATACCATCGCATCGCGCATCGCATCGCGCATCGCATCGCGTATCGCATCGCATCGCATCGCGCATCGTCCATCGCATCGCCCATCGCATCGCTCATCGCATCGCCCATAGCATCGCGCATCGCGTCATCGCCCCATGGCGTTGCAGATTGCCACACAAAAAACGCGATGGCCCTTCTCGGCCATCATAGGTCGGTGATCGCTATGTATTTCCACTGCGCAATTTTCCGTAGGATGCTGTCTACGTCAGGCATGAGAGCGAGTTGTGGCTTGCTGTAGCGACCAACGTCTGTGAATGCCGTTACTGGGTTAGCGATAGACCTAAATTCTCTTGGGCAAATTTTGCTAAAAGGAGTAATTTAGTTTTAGTCAATATGTTAAGGTGTATTTAGTTTTAAAATGAACACGAAGGAGTGCATCAAAATTTGTATTTTCGGTATGATGAAGCCAACCATTCAAAAATCCAGTTTGCCCTGCTGTAATAAATCGTAATAAATATCCTCAGCTATTGTCAACATTAATCTTATTTAATCAAATTTCGCGTATTTTATTGACTTCGTTTGACAATATTATTGAAATATGAGTTGTGATCTATCCCCACGGCTGAAGTTACAGATAAATAATTTCTTGTACATTTTGATCGATAAGACTTTTTTTGATCACGTGACCAGTGTATATGTGTAGAATAGGTATACCAGATGTATAATGTGACGTTTGGTGACTGTAGGTGACCGTTTTCGTGGCCTTTTGGAGGTGCGGGCCTAAAAAGTACTACAACTTGTTTCTGATGTATGTCGATTCCGGCCAGCTTGACTGTCAAATGACAGATTTGTGTTAAATGGTTTAAGGGGTATCCATGTTATCTTTTAACAATACTTTGCTTGTGCATTTAAGGATTTTCTTTAAATTAAATACAAACTTACAATCTTTGTCTTGTGCAGAGTTCCTGCTTAGGAAGTTAGGTTGTGCGCTGCCAAATTTGTGACAAGGATTCTCATTGGCTAGAACCCCTCGGCTAGTGACCAATAACAGTTCAATTAACATAAATTGTCATAAAAGCGTCCTTCACAACTGAACGATCAGGCTAATGTAAGAATTTTAAGAAAAAAAATTAATCAGTGATATTTAATCAAATAAAGATATAAAACCAGCATTTCATGTTTCGCAAATTTGGCGATCACGTGCATTTTTCTTTTCGCCAAACAGTACAAAAATAGTGCATGGTTAATGGGAAAGCCCTAGCGCGAACACAGCGTTGCCAGTCTGTAGCCTCCGTTGTGTTCCATGATTAGAAATGATGGGTTGAGATATTCGACTGTGATGGGGACGTCTTCCGGACGGACGAACACAACCATTGCTCCTAATTCGTCAAACTTTTGTTGGACATCAACGAGTTGTGCCCGCTCGTACTGTGGCAGGCGTCCTTTGCGCTGTGGTGGTTGTATATGGCCCATGTTCACAACTGCCTCGACCGGTCCAACATTGCCGCTGTAGCCGCGGTAGTTCGGATCAAACGCATCGTCGTACTCTTCAACGAGAGTGCGAAATGCAGACCTCTCATTGGCTGATAGCATTTTGTCTGGGTCGATTTGGATCGTGGCAGAGTGCTTGGTCGATGGTGCGAAATCGTACTTTCTCAACGACGGCGGTTTTGGCGGGAAGTGTATCTGTGGTGATGTCTGGTACAAATACTTCGGAAATTTGACAGAAATGTTCATTTCGGATTTTACCCGCGATGCTGGTTTTGGCCATATTCGCATGTGTGTTTACTGATGGGCGTGTCAATGCGTGGTTCGAGTGCGAATTAGCATCGGATAAACGCACGTCTTTAGGTAGAGTCACTTCAACAAACACGCCCGGCCAGACTGTCATGTTGGTAGGCGGGGGTCGTAACACATGAGCGCGTCTAACGGCGTGTCTGTTCAACGATGGGTGCGTTGTTCCGTATGTGTAGGTGGTGCTGTTGGACAATGTGATGAGATGTTTGGCGGGGCGTATCGTTACGTCGTTCCCCTCCATGAAGGGTGTGCCAGCAATGATTTCGACGTCTAGGTTCTAAACGACTAGGCCGTTGAACGTGAATGTGTTGTTGTCGCGTGTCAGTTCGAGAGTAGTTTCGCCTCCTATGGTTAACGGTGACGATCCGTCGGCGTGTTGAGCTGATTGTGATGATTTCTGTATCACGCAACCCAGTGTATGTGCTGTTGCAAGGCGAAACATGTTTCCAGCAGCTCCGCTCTCAATGGTTATACGGGCTGTGTGGTGACCGCAGAACACTTCTAAGTACGGTGACTGTCGAACCTCTGAATGGACGAGCTGCAACCAGGTCAGGACTACGACATTTTCCATTGTTGGTGTTATCTCTTCATCTTCTGTGATGTCTTCATCATGGTGTACGATGTTGCCTTCTGGTCTGAGCAGATTGTCTTCGACAAAGGCGACCAAACGTTGGTTAGTCCTCTGGTCTCTCGTCAGGCTCGAGGCGTATGTCAGTGAAATCGATGAAGTGGGCGCCTGTGGATTGGAAACCGTAATGTAGTCTAATGACTTGCCAGATTGTTACGAGTGAGGTGGAACTTTTGACTATTGTGTTTCTTGAGATGATGGGGCAGTAATTTGCGATTTGGCCAACATCTGCGCTTTCTGTCGAGCCGTACGGCTGCGTCGTCGGTTAGTCCCCGGTTTGGGTGGGCTGGTGTCTTCTTCTCCCATCTGGCGTCGTCTGCTAAGAAGTCGGTGAAATTGCTGTCCAGTGACAGCACATGTAGCAGGTTTTGTTGCCAGTTTTCAAAAGTATTCACGGTCTCTTGTTTGGTGAGGCACCATTGTTTGGGTGCACACGAACTTGCCATACCTTATGTGTCTGGTGGCGTCACCCAGCGTGGAGTACGCTGACTGATTGTGGTTCAAAGCTTCCAGCTGACCGAAGTTTTACTCCGAGTTTGTGTTGTACGTGAGTTTTTTAGGACCGCTGCTACTACGCCAACTAGGGTGAGACAGTAACGCGTCATATCTACATGACATCATTCTATATTTAGCACAAGCGCCGCCACGCAGAATAGGCGGGCAAACAAACGCGTCGTACAACAGTAAACATGGCAGCCTCCGCGCCTTTTCCAACAAATAAACTATTAGAAAATGACAGCCCTGTGGCGAAACTGTATTCTGCAATCGTAGAAAGATACTCGAATATATAGTTAATATGATGCCTGCAATATTGCGGCCTTGCTTCGTGCGAAGTTCGTTTGAAACTGGCAGAAATGTGGTCGTCCAGTTTGGTTATGCTTGCAACATACGATATGACCAGCAGTCTGTATATATTTCTGATAAGTATATCTGATACTTATCATACATACCGCCAATGACGTGATTTTTTTTCTGCATTCTAATTATATGCAGTGTATTTGTATTACTTGATTAATTTTAAAACAACGACTGTTTGTATTTGTTATGTTTTGTTTTATGTACAATGCCTACGAACATTAATAGACATGGCGCTGTATTAACTAAATATTAATATTATGATAGTTAAATACCTACTTTAGTCAGTATATATATTTATTTATCTGTATTTATCCAATATTGAATTGCACGGTGCACGAATTTAGGACGCGCAACGAAATGGATATGCAATATGAAATGTTCATCAACATCCGTAGCTGCAGTAAGGTTAATGAATTGTCCCTAGGTTTCAGGAGCCAGGCATTGGTTGTAAGTTGGTAAAGCCTTCCCTCGGACTTACTACAATTAAAAAGGTACAACTACAACTATAATAGTACAGCCTCAGCCTCGGGGCTGCACTTTAGTTTCCAACTCGAAGACGAAGACGACGTGTGTCTGCTTTTGTCAGTTTTTGGAAAGGGAAGAAATAAACACCCCACGTGTGCTGTCAGTGAGCTTATCTTGAATCAGTGTCGCTAGTCCCATAACTGCAATGCTTGTTAACAATGATGGACACTCAATGTTATACTGGCGACATAGAATACAAGAATACAACAGCGTTTATCGCCAAAGATCCAACATGTAAACAACGCTTAAACCGTCAAGGTTTGCCCGTGTTTTCCGGTTTTTGTTCGCGCACGCGCGATAACACCACACGTCATGTACTATATTTAGCGCTACACGTCAATTCTGATGAAGGCAATAGAACATGACGGACTGAATCAACACTAGGCTTTTTCTCTGCGAGTCCCTCTAACCGCTAGGCGGCATAGCTACTTGACCTGCTTTAACATAGGCCTAACTCGAACAATTAAACGTCTGCTAAGTACTAACAAAGTTACAAGTGGTGGCTCAAAGCTCCCCTAAGAACATGGGTTCCAACCTCCCCCTACATGGTAAGACTGGGAAATGCACAATTTTTTCTAGAGTAGAGGAAGCACAACAGCGCCAACACATTTTCTTATTTGCCTTTCTGTTTTGTTTAATGTTGTTTTCGTTCAACCTTGAAATTAATAATATTTTTTTGCAGTTTTGCCAAGTTGGTTTGTCTTACACATGCTAATATAGGCATCAGTCAGAGTATTAGTTACATTGCATGCACGAACTTAGGGAACACAGGTGGCGGCGGCGGTGAGTGATCGCGTTTGTTTAGATTGCAATTTTTACATATTATGACGAACTTTTAAATAATTGGGTTGACACTTTTTTAATGATGGTGAGTATATTTTCGCAGTGAATACGTTTTAGAACATTTAGGAAAGTGCAGCATACCGTTGAAATGCACCCAGATGCAGGGACTTAATTAGGCAACCCTAGGATTAGTATGCATCACAGACGTGCACTACATGTTCTATCTGTATCACATTTCCTTGTATATTTACAAATAAGACTTACTATTATTATTGTTATTATTATTAGTAGTAGTAGTATAATTAATATTATTATTATTAAGTATTGCGGTGTTACTAAAATAATGGTGGATCCTTTCTAAATATAACATAAGGACGGATCCCGAAACATCAGAGGGAGGATTAACTTTGTTGTTTTTGTTTCGCTTGGATCTTGATTGTGTTGTTTACTTACTGCTGGGATACATTAAAATACTGAATAATCATAGCATACGAAGCAGAAGAAGTTGGAATGAACTGGTATGTTGCACACTGCATCACATGGATAATAATCTGTGCCTTATACAACGCGCCTGGTGCAATTTTATCGGCGCAGGCAACTCCAACTCTGTCAAACTCAAAGTCAACGTCAACCAAGTTGAAAGGGGAATCAAAAGTCGTGAAACAACGCCAACGATGCAGTTGACAAATTACATAGTTTGTTATAAAAATGTGACTTTCGTTGTCAGACATCGAACTAATCCAACGATCCGGCGATACGACCACGAATTGGAAATACGCTTTGTTGCATTTCACAAACAGTTCATTCTCGTTTTACACGCTGAACCAACGCATCAAAAACCGCATGTCTTTCAACACAACATGACAGTAGCATTACCACATGAAAAATAAAAACTGCATTACCTAAACATGTTTTGTTATGCATGTAAGGAGCTTCTTTTTCTTAAGTAAATGTTTTTTATTTCATGAAAATCGGACAACTACTGACAAAGTTATTAAGTTGGAAATGTTACTACCCCAGGGGTTTTCGTTGGAACGGTGAACATGAAAAATAACACAGAAAGAATAGGGTCACAGTATTTCCAGGGTGTACCCCTATTTTACAATTTTTGTCATTGTTTTCACAACAGATAAGTAATTAATTGAGGTAATTACTTCAAAATTTGCATATATAGGTATTTTCACACGAGGAATAATTTTTTTGCATTTTCGTTGACCTAATTTGCATATTTCATGACCTAATTAGCATAATATGGCTGACATATTGAATCATAGACTGTAACAAGATGCAAATCATGTCATGTCATTAATTGTTTAGAGTATATTTACAGGGTATCAGAAAATGTAATATATCTTGTTTCATTATAGTTAATTTCAATCCCAATTTTTTTTCAAAATTGGTGCATCATTAGCATAATTATTACAAAATGGCGGCCATATTGAATGAGGATTCCCAATGTTTTGTGAAGAAATTTTTATTTTCAGCATGTAATTAACTCAGTAATGGCGTTTACAATAGTACAGCATAAACTGTTTCATTGCTATCAATTAATTACCACAATTTGAATAATTTGTGGAGTAATTTGCATAAAATAAAATGGCGGACATATTAAATGTAGAATCCCAATTTTTGAATACATTTTTTTCCAAAAGCACATCTTTACTATTTGAGGCATGTTGTAAAATAGTACAGCACAAACATTTTCATTAGAACTCACTTATTTGCCATTTACATAATTGATTAATGTAATTATCATAAAATAAAATGGCGAACATAGTAAATTTGGTATCGTCATTCGTGTTATAAAAATTTTCAAAAGCATTCTCAATTTATCATTTAACGTTTAGCACTTCTTATCATAGTACTACATAAAGAGTTTAATTACTATCATTAGATGTCACTTAATTCCCACTTTGCATAATTAATGTCTATACGAGTTATACTTAGCAAAGTGTCATGGACCTGAGAGATACCTGCATTTAAATACACAGAGTAATGAATAATTGCATCAACAACTCAAATGTTATTGCTAGTCTCTGTTGCTACAATAGTTATATAAATACGAATATATAATTATTAATTAAATAATATATAGTTATACACACCAATAATATAATTGTGGCAATAAATGAATATTATAATGGTGGAAATACCAATCTTAAACTGGCTAGTTATTACTACTAGTAAGCAAACAACAAATGTAACAAGTTCTTATTTAATATTTAACAGAGTAAGGTTGGAATATAAGTTTATGAATTTCAAGTTTAAAATCAATTATTAAGCGTAGCCAGCGAACTGTGAATAGGGATTGCCTGTATGACAGCTAGGCGCCAAATCCGCCTAGCGGACAACCAGCGCAACGCGATTGTCCGCCTGGCGGATATCCAGCAGCATGCTGACGTTACCAGGCGGATGTTACTATTTTTAGCACAGCGTCACCGGTGACGTTCTCGAAAACCGTGCAACTAGGTCGCACAAAATGCGATTTCCGCACTTGTAAACCTTTTTAAAATATCACATAACATATATCACCTGAACAGTCTGAAACTGATGCGTAGGTGTGTATATACACGAACTTGAATTTTAGGCGATAACATTACCAAAAATTCATGTTTATACGATAATTCGACATCACTTTCGTTTGGTTTAATGCAGAAACTTCGTGTAACGACTGCAGTGAAGACGAACACGTCTCCTAATTGGTCGAGCAGATCTCATGACGATCCAAATAGGTTTACAAGTGCGGGTTTTCAATTTGCCGCGACCTGTTTTTGCGAAAACCGTACCGTCGCGAGCGCCGTCGGCGTTACACTTTTGGCGCGTATCATCGCTCAATCACGAACGATAAATTCGTCAAATAAAGGAATACTTTTTAAAACTTTATGCCATTGTAAAGAACATTATCTTGCTGTTCCAGTGATACTAAATATGTAGTATTTAACGCGGACTTAATGATGTAAGGGCTACGTGACCGGTGACCTGTCGTAGTTTAGCGTCAAAACTGGCCAGATCCAACAGCCGCGGCGGCCGCTGTGGTAATGCTAATGACAGTTACCGTGATCGAAAAAGCTGAACAACGTATATTAAACTACAGTTTTGAACATTATTTCAGCGGCTATATGATTGATGAACCGTTGTCAATGTTCCACGGAAGATACAACGACGGCATTTTAGATGGTGTTATTTACACGCCAATTGAAACGTATTATTTGGAACCAAGAGGGAAGTATTTCAACGTAGCTGATCAGAGTAACAAACACAGAGCAGTGGTGTACAAAGAAACGGACTTGACCTGGTCACGGCCAGTGACTACGAACGTGGGAATAAAAGCACGTGATGACGGTTGTGGGAGTCGGCCTCTTAACCAGACGCTTCCAGGAAGTAGTCGGTGTTTTAGCAAAACATTTGCACGGAAGAGCGAAAATAAAAGCTTTGCTAAGACTAGATGGCGTAGACAGAACATCCGGCCTTTCTACACAGTCTGTGAACTCTCAGTGATAGTCGACCACAGCTTCTACAACACTTATTGTGGCGGTTCTGTCGAAAAAACCGTCGATGTTGTTGTATTTGTAATAAAACTCGCAGACCACAGCTTCAGACGTGTCGACTTCGGGTCGCAACATGTAGGAGGCAATATTGGGTTTATGATAAGAGAAATGGTTATCTACACAAACGACACTGAAGTGATTCGCTATGATAGGTATAATGACGTTCAGCTATGCACAAACATTCGATCCACGCTGATCGGCTAACTCACCAACTGGTGTTTATTGGGCGTAGTGATACATGCGATAATGTAGTTCGCTATAGCAATTATGGTATGTGCTATCACAACATCTCCCTCTGCAGAAATAAAAGTGAACGATATACATAGAACTAGAACAATAATTATGAATATGAGATTATGAGTAAGCTTATATAACACAGAACTATTCTAACGTAATTGTATAGTCAATTAATAACTAGTCAAAATTACTCATTGCTGAATCTGGCCGGCTTCCTGATCACGCGCCTTGATCGTCGGATCGCTGGTTCGGAGGGCGGTGTGTCACCGGTCGTTGTGACGGGCACCGCGACCGGTTGGTCGGAGGTGTCGTCGTCGTCCAGCGGGTCACGGAATGTCACGGATCTTGGAGTTGGCGTCAACACCAGCTCTCTCAGATGGGACCTTGTTCTGCGCAGACGCGTGCCATTTGGCGTCTGTACGATGTATGAACGCGGTTCTGTGCTCTGCGCGATGATCTCTCCAGGGCACCAATGGTGTGTTTCCTTGTTCAGGATTCGCACGCGTTGCCCAGCATGCAGCGGAGCGAGCTCTGGACCCGCGTGTCGGTCGTGGTCCCGTATCATTCGATCTCTGCGTCGCTCGAGTTGCTCGTTGTTCGATTGCTGGCTCTGCGTCAGCGTCGGGTGGTGACTCGGTAGGGTAGTGCGCACAGGTCTGTTGAACAAGATTTCACTCGGGCTAGATAGATGACTATCCAGCGGCGTGCATCGATGGTGTTGTAAGGCAATTAGCACGTCGCTGCCCGTCTTCGCACATTTCTGTATGACCGCTTTCACCGCCCTGACCCGTCTCTCAATGAGTCCGTTGGATTGAGGATATCTGGGTGATGTTGTAGTGTGTTTGACGTTCCACTTCTTACACATGTCGTGGAATGGTTGCCCTACATACTGTGGGCCATTGTCAGTCACTATTTCCAGTGGTGGTGAGAACATGCTGAACCATTCTGCTGACATGTTCGCGATGGCAGAACTGGTTGTTGACTGCATCTTCTGGACGAGGTAGAACTTTGAGTGAAAGTCGCTAATCAGCAGGTAGTTGTTTCCTTTGACCTGGAACATGTCGCTTGCCACTTAAGTCCACGGTGTTGATGGTACGTCGTGGGCGAGGAGAGGTTGTTGTCGGTGTTCTGGCTGATTCTCCTGGCAGGCTGCGCAGGTTTTCACCATTGTCTCAATGTCTTTGTGAATGTTTGGCCAGTAAACTGATTCACGCATCAGTCGTCTGGTCTTCTCGATTCCGAGATGTGCTTCGTGGAGCTGGCCTAGGATGTCTTTCCTCATCGCCTCAGGAATGATGACCTGTCTCCCTTTGAAGATGACGCCATCAGAGATGCCAATTTCGTCGCGATAGGACCAGTATTGGCGAAGGTCCTGTGGCAGATCTCTGATCGTGTCGGGCCACCCGCTGTAGACCACTTGCTGGAAGGCTCGCAGTGTGCGGTCTGAGGTGGACAACTCTCGAAGCTGAGCACGTTTGTCGATGCTAAAGTTGATTAGATCGATGCTGTCGATGACGTTTTCCTCTTCTTCATCTTGCACGACAGCATCCACAGCCACGTCCAGTGGGATCTCAGCGTTGTTCATCGGGTTGGGGAGCCTCGACAGAACGTCGGCAATGATCATCTTGTTGCCTGGTCGATACACAAGTTGGAAGTCGTACCCCTGTAGCTTGATCAGGAGTCGCTGGAGACGTGGAGGTGCACTCTTCAGCGGCTTGTTGTGTATCGTTATCAAAGGCTTGTGGTCTGTTATGACAACGAACTGCTTTCCGAACAGGTAGGTGTGGAATTTCTGGATGCCATTTACGATCGCTAGTGTCTCACGTTCGATGTTCGAATAGGCTGACTGGGCTGGGGTGAGTGTCTTCGATGCGAACGCCACGGGTTTGTTGTTCTGCAGCAGACAGGCACCCAACCCTTTCTGCGATGCGTCGACTTCCAGCGTCGTTTCCTTCTGTGGATGGTAGTACGCCAGACATGATTCGTTGCTGATACATCTCTTCAGATCGTCATAGGTGTGTTGGTGGTCCTCGTGCCACGCGAATGGTACGTCCTTCTTGAGGAGTTCTCTCAAGGGTGCCACCTTGTCCGCAAAGTGAGGTATGTACGCTGCAAGGTAATTCATCAGGCCGATGCATCGCTGCAGGTCCTCCTTGTCCTGAGGGGTCGGCATCATGCGTAAGTCCTCAATCTTGCTCGGGTCCGGTCTAATTCCGTCTTGGCCGTAGACTGACCCGAAGAAGACGATCTCGTGGGTCTTCACGACACATTTCTTCGAGTTGAAGACGATACCTTCCTCACTGGCGACCTGCATCAGTCTCAGCAGGTTCTTGTCGTGCTCCACGTCGTCTCGACCATGCACGACTACGTCGTCTGCGATGCCGACGCAACCTGGCGTCCTGGCTAGTATGCGGTCCATGGCCTGCTGGAATAGGTCTTGGGATACGCACAGGCCAAACGGAAGCCTCTTGTAGCAATACCTGCCGAAAGGTGTGCGGAAGATCGTCAGTTCCTGACTGGCCTCGTCGAGGTGGATGGACCAATAGCCAGCCTTGGCATCCATCTTGGAGAAGACGCGTGCCTCTGCAAACTCAGGATTGAGCTCTTCTAGAGTCGGTATTTTGTGTGGGCACCGCTTGAGGCTGTCGTTGAGACGCTTAGGGTCTAAGCAGACTCTCACCGAACCATCCCGCTTCATAGTCGTGGTGATTGATGAGCACCAGTCCGTGTGGTACTCGATCTTGCAGATGATACCATCACTCTCCATATTGTCCAATTCTCGTTGGAGTTTCTCTTTGAGGTGAATGCTGCACTTGCGTGGTGCATCGATTGATGGTTGCACATCTGGTTTCAGTACTAGGCTAGCCTTCCCATCGAAGCTACCTATGCGGTCGAACTGCTCTGGGAAACGCCTCTTCAGATCATCCACGGACTTCACGGTCACCGCATGTTGGGTTGTTTTGTCTCTCGACTTGACTGCATTGATGGTGACGATTTTCATCTGTTCACATGCTCGCAAGCCTAAGATTGCTGGCCCGTCGACATCGACGACGTAGAATTTGTACTTTCTCCACTGGCATTCTTTGTACTGGCAGAGTATTTTCATTGCACCGCAGCATTTTATCTCGCCACCATTGTAGGCTGTCAGCGTAGTGTTCGGTACGGGCTCAACTTTGGTTGTCCACTGGTCACCGTACATTTGTCGTGCTATGCGTATGGGCAGTGTGTTGCCCGAAGCGCCAGTATCAACCTTCAGTTTGAGTTCGTGGACGCCCTTCATGTCAGCGCACACAATGTTAAGTTGAGCGTACACTTCGTCACGTGGAGAGTCTGTGCAGCGACCCGGGTTTTCTGTCGTCATCGTGCTGAACGACTTCGTGTAGACTTCGCCTTCGCCTTCACTTTCACTTTCGTAGTCCGGGTTCTCGTTTTCTGTTTGGTAGCCAGAAAGTTCATGGATTGGTTTATCTGGTCTGCGGCGACTGTCACGTCGGCTTCGGCTCTTTGGCTGGCTATCACGTCGTTTGCGATACCTTTGTTGTTCATCTTTCTGTTTCTTCCTACAACACTTGGCCCAGTGCCCGATGCCATCGCAGTGCTTGCATCTGTCTTTGTATGCAGGGCACTGCCTCGGTGCGTGTGACAATGCACAGTTTCTGCACGCGTTTCGGTGCTTTACCTCACTGATTGACGTGTGATGTGTGGATAATGTTTGTAGGGACGCTTTTCCGGCGGCTATGGCCTCGTACTTGCGTGCCTCTTGCAGTACACTCCTCATGTCGTACCCTTTGTTTTGGTCTAGCAAATGCTTCTGCAACAGTTCATGAGGTGTACTCGCTATGATGAGCTCAATGACTCGCTCCACTAGCTCACATTCATCAAAGTCGCACAAACTGCCTTTATGACGCGCTCTGTTGACAAACTCGTCTGTACTTTCTCGCTCTGTTTGACGAAATGTCATCAGTTCCATTCTGTGGATGCGAAAGTTCACCCGTATGTATAGTTGGTCTTCAAACAGCTTATAGAGTTTTGCGGGATCTTGCTTGTCTGTGTCTGATAGCACTGACGTATGTAAACGCTTGAGTCCTTCATTACCAACAGCAATCTGAATTTTGATTGCCTGTTTAGCTGGGTCAATGACATTCTCGTCTATGAGTATCAATGTCATTCGCTGTTTAAAGAGTTTGAATGTTTCTGCGATGTTATCGCCTTCCCAGTTCATAGTTGGGTATTTTGCCATTGTTAGCTGGTTATGTGTTGCACAGTGTGTAAGGTATAGCTACTGTAGCCTGGCGACCGCTTTCATGGGTCCGGCTTTACGTAGGCTTACATAAAACTAACGCTGTCACAGTTCACAAAGACGCTAACGGTGTGCATTTGCGATGCTGTCGCCTCCTGGTGATCAGTTGACAACTTCTCCGACGTTGGTGGCGCCTTCTGGTGATCAGCTTTGACAACTTCTTCGACGTTGTCTGCATTTGCGTGACGCCATTTTGTTTCAACTAAACGTTTCGTTTGCGGCTTGTTAAGCTGGTAGCGCATTCAGTAACAATAGTTATAGTTCGTACACTGTTACCGCTGTTTGTAGTCGATATTCGCTCGTTTTTACCGCTGCCACCATGAAGTGATTCGCTATGATAGGTATAATGACGTTCAGCTATGCACAAACACTCGATCCACGCTGATCGGCTAACCCACCAACTGGTGTTTATTGGGCGTAGTGATACATGCGATAATGTAGTTCGCTATAGCAATTATGGTATGTGCTATATCACAACAGACACCTCACCAGACTATCGTCTCGGCAACAGTAACCAAGCTCTCACGGTGATGGGAGCGTTGACACATTACGATTTCAGCGGGCGTGTTGTTCACTCATAGAAAGTTCAGTCGGAACTTAGCTGGAGTCTCGTACACAGGTTGTGTATCTCCAATGATCTGCGTTGGAGGTCTGTGTGAGAAACAAAGGCGTCGGGGTGGAAAACTGAAAAGTTACAACGTGTTGATAGTGTCCTCACTAAGAGGCAACACTCCATACTCGCGAAGAGCGGTTGCTACGACGCTCGCTCACGAACTTGGGCACTCGTTTGGCGCAGAACACGACTCAACAGCTGAATGCTTACCGAGCGGAAAGTACGGAGTGTATCTAATGTACCCAGATTATGCATCTGAGAATAAACCGAACAGTTTCATCTTCTCACCGTGCAGCATTAGGTTCATGCGCCTGGTGGTAGACGCCAAGGGTTCTTGCCTGAAAACGTACTCACAGAACAAGTACTGCGGCAATTTCCGGAAAGAACCTGGCAAGGAATGCGACTGTGGTCCCGACATGAAACTCTGCCAAGCCTTTGACAAGTGCTGCTTGCCCTCGAGGGGCCGCCAACAGGGGTGTCGGATAGCACGTAACCGGGGTTAAATAAGAAGTTAACTTAACGCGTTAAATAAGAAGTTAACGCGTTAACGTCGCAACCAATGAGAACGCAAAGAAGTTAACGCGCTAACTTAGCAACCAATGAGAACGCGAATAACTTAACGCGTTAACCTAGCAACCAATGAGAACGCGATATAACTTAACGCGCTAACGTAGCAACCAATTAGAACGCGAATAGCTTAACGCGTTAACTTGGCAACCAATGAGAACGCGAATAAGTTAACGCGCTAACTTAGCAACCAATAAGGACTCGAAGAAGTTAACGCGTTAACGTATCAACCAGTAAGGAATCGGAGAACTTAACGCGTTAACGTATCAACCAATAAAGACTAATTTAGCTATGAATCAGATGTTGAACCAATGAATAAGGATCTTAGTTAAATGAATTAAGGCGGGAAGACTCTATAGTTCGTCTACCCTGACAACATCCTGTTCAATGTGCATTACAAAATGCCTCCTCGCCGCATTCAGCGAGCACAGGAGCGACTACAGAGTAGTTCTAATTCCACCTTGTTTTTGGCACGATTTAACCGTACCGTCGATGACTGCCTCCGGCTTGCCACAACAGACCACCTACCGGCTTCAACTCGAGCTGCATGCATCACTCGGTAAGCTTAAAGGTTAAGCACGGCAGTGGAATTGGGGGGATCTAAAATGAGCAAAATAGCGTGATATGGTTAATGGTAGGCCCCCAACCGTCTCTGCAATTGCTTTTACACCACAGTTGTATACGTTGACTGTCGGGTTTGGGGCCAAACTTTGTTACCTGGTAGTTAACCCTACTATAATTTAGTGGTGATTCAGTTACTACAGTTAAAACAAAGTGGCATTTCCTAACAGTCCCGACCTACAAAATATGCAATATAAATATTATAATCAATGTAATCATAAATAACAGTTAATACAAATATATAACCTTTTCATGTATATAACCTAAACTAAACATTTCTCTTATAGATTAGAAGCATTAGAGAAGCATACAAGGAGGGCAAGTGGAACTTTGTTACCAGAGAGTGCTGCTGAAGAATTACTGCAGTCGCTGGGGCCAATCATAGAAGAATTTAGGAAAGGAAATGTTGAAAGTCAAGGTAAGAAAATGAATTAAGTAACTTTTAAAGTGAATTCAAACACAAACTATTCAATGACGATGTGTATTGGTCTTACATACCGAGTGTGATATGAATTGAAAGGAAACTGTATGTTGCTAATCACAGTGTGTTAGCTTTCATTGGTTAAAGGTCATTCAGTAAAAGTAGTGTTATACATGTGTATCCTGGTGGTACTGCATGTTGAAGCTGTAAACTTGTGTCTACTTCTCTAATCAAGAACATGCATTATAAATATGTCAGGTTACCAACTCACTTCCACACAATAATAATACAATTATAATAATAAGCTTTACTCAGCTATAACAATACAAGTAATTTTATTCTATTACAACTCATCCACACCTACATACAATACATAACATGGTACAGAAAGAATATAACAAATACAATAATTATATTTTATTGTATATTATATACATACATACTTTCATTTAATGTGATGACACATCAACCATATAATCACGTGAATGTCTTAGTGTGGTTGGTCGTCTCCTGCTATGCATGCATTTTGCAGTGCGGAGCGGTTACCATTCTGAAAGGACCGAGAGACCAAGATCAATGCGAGGTGCCCCAAGATTTGCCATTAGTAATCAACAGCTTCGTTTCTTGTTCCAATGTGGGTTTGCTGCACCACGCATGAGCCAGCTGCTCGGCGTCTCTGTGAGGACTGTTAAACGGAGGTTAAGGTAATCCTGTGAAGAAATATTTATGTCACTAACAAATTAACTTATTCAGATCCTTTATTTTTTGTATTTTACATTAAATTTAATCTAGCAGTGAACCTGTTTCAAAATAACTACTGTAAAAACTACTCATTTTCCCGGTCAATATGAATGCAATAGACATATATATATGGTTTCTGAATAAAATATTATTATATGTTATCTTTGGGACACACACGCATGCACGCACACATAGTTCCTGTTCCTGCCATGTTGACAATGAAATAAAGCAGATATATGCATTCATGTCACAATCATAAATTAATAACTATATACACATGATAAATAACCAAATATATGTGCTTTTCTCATGATTTCATTATAAATAAATAGTATGTCATACAAAAGTGAGGAATTAATATTAATTCTAAATTACACCTGACCACTCAACAAGTACGATACCAATGGTGTGTATTAAGACCAAAAAAATACGGTATGAAACAGTTCAGACCTCACTAATGTTATACATTTATCATGTATAGCATTCAAACTATTATTCATGCATCTTAAAAGTCATTCAATGAACTCCTAATTACATGGTGACTAAATAATTATTGTCTATTAAAAAACATTCAACAATTGCAGGACGTGTGGCTTGAACCTGAGGAGAGGATTCACTCGCATGCCTGATGACGAGCTTGACAGGACTGTGAAGAACTGCATTGGTGAGAATCAACGAATTGGTCCAAATGCTGTAAAAGCAAGACTATTCTCACAGGGCATCAATGTGCAGAGGTGGCGGGTGCGAAATAGCATGATGCGTGTGGATCAAGGAGGCATTGCTCTCAGGGCTGTAATGACCATTCAGCGTCGCATATACACTGTTGCTGGCCCTAACTCTATCTGGCACATAGACGGCAACCATAAGCTAATCAGGTGCGTGTACAAACTACAAACTTTGAAAAACAAACCTTGCATGACAACAACGTAGATTACATAAAATAATCTAAATAAATAATGTGTATTCTAGGTTATGTAAATCACAGGAAATTAGTAAAGTTATGTAATGATAATGGTGTTGTATTAGTCAAAGCCTTGTTGCATAAATCTGGCATTGTTATATTATCATCATTATAACTCATAGTTGTACATGCATAACTACAATATATTCCATAAGTAATATTACTAAAGAAACAGTGGCAATGTTAGTGGCCATGAACAGAATGCACTGGTACAATGCCGACACTAAATCTAGTAAGTACTGTGTTAATTCTTGGTGAAAGACACAAAATGTCTTTTGCAGGTGGAAATTTGTGATTCATGGAGGAATTGATGGATTTAGTCGGTTGCTTGTTTTTCTGCAAGCATCCCCCAACAACATGAAATCCACTGTACTGAGGCATTTTCTCGCAGCCACGAGCATCTATGGTTTACCATCAAGGGTGCGAGTTGACCATGGTGGCGAAAATAATGATATCTGCGATCTAATGGAGTTGCTACAAGGAAGGGGAAGAGGATCTGCAATCAGAGGCACCAGTGTGCACAACCAGCGCATTGAACGTGTGTGGGTGGACACCTGGAATGGGGCCACCAATCTCTACTATGACCTGTTCCATTTCCTAGAACATCAAGGTTCCCTTGATATAAACAATCAGAACCACATGTGGGCACTGCACTACGTATTTCTGCCCCGTATTAATCGGGAATTGCAGGCCTTTGTTGCCCAATGGAACAATCACGGCCTGAAAACTGAGCACTATCAAACGCCTGTACAACTGTTTGTGGGGCGCAGTCTGGAGCTCGCCATCACAGACCTGACAGCCATGAACAACATCTTCCGAGAGACAGAGAGTGTGTCTACCTCAGGAGTGGATGGCATCGAGTGGAACGAGTCTGCTTCTGGGACTGTGGACGTAAGTGAAGTGTCATGTCCAATTTCGGCGCAAGCAGTGCTAAGATTGCAACAAACTGTAGATCCGTTGTGTGAATCTCCTGACCTTGGGATTGACCTGTACTTGCAAGTGTGCCAGTTTATTACAGATAATGTGTAGCATCACTGACATGTGTCATCCATGCAACTGGGTTAGTTTAGTATGACCCACAGTCACGACAACTACCAGGTACCGGTAGAGAGCAATGGTAAACGTAACACACATATCACACCACACAAATGTTACTATGTAATATGTATTCAATGTTGAGGTATGTCTTCCTTGCATAGCAATTACTCTTTGACTACCCGCAAAGGTCTGTGTAACAAAATGCATGTGTTAAAGCTGCTTCCAAAACTTGCTTATGTCATCATGCAATGCGTCACTACCGAGTACTTATTCTGATTAATTAACAAAAGTAAATGACACATTTACACAATGAACCTACTCTGTTGTTGTGGATTACTGTTTTGATTTTTTTGTTACAAATATTAGTATATGTATAAACTAATATTATATTACGGTAGCAGCTTTAAAATGCACTCCCCACTCTACCATTTACCGAAAAAATCACTGCATACAATGCAGCTTGAAAAGAAGTTGGTACTTTTCTCAGAGTTAATGATGTCCGAGTGTGAAGCATACATTGTCACCCGACATATGCATGTGTTCACATCTGGATATCTCTGTCGTTCAACGTGGTTGAATGTTATTGATGGAGGCATGTCAAACCCCTCAGCTGGAACTCGATCTGCCCCAGTGATCCAGCGCATGACATCAGCAATTGACAACTTGCGTCCCCTGCAGGCTACATCACCAGCTGAAATGCAAAGTCATTAAGAAGTCATGTAAATTCTTTACTACATGTATTATATTATATGAACATTTCCACATTTACTATGTTGAAGATTATGTGTATTAATGTTTGATTTTCAGATAGTTATTATATTTACTCGCTACATCAGAGACTGTCAGTGGAGTTAGAACACAGCTACACGAGGCATTCATAGTTCATGTAGAACATCTCACTATGCTTTTTGCATTATCCTGTTTTCATGAAATTTACAAAAGCGTGATATTCATGTGTAAGGAATTAAGCCAAAATATATTATGTATTATGGATTGAACATTAATTCTGGTAAACTATTTATGTAAACTTGTTTTACAGTCTATATGAAATAGAAGACATATTTTTTAATTTCCTATTTATGATGTACAGTGGAACCTCACTATCATGGCCACACTCAGGACTGGGCAAAAGTGATCTAATCAATCAGGTGACCATATTAGTGAGACTAAATTCCTATACTTTTCTATTACATAAATCATTAGGGTGGCCTTAATTGTAAGGTGGGTGTATTATAGAGGTGACCGTAAATTGAGGTTCAACTGTATTAGCGGTTGTATGAAACATACCCTCAACAGCCATGAGGAAGTAGTGCCAGTTGAGGGCAATCTCCTCTTTGACATCTCGGCTGCTGCTTCCTTCAGGGGACAGTTTTATCTAAATCAAACTTTCCAAAGCAGCAGCAGAGTCGACCCTTGTGGCTGGCTGATCCTGCAGGAGGAACTGTCCCACTTCGCCTCCGTGCTGACGACACAAGTTCAACACCCCAAGTGTTTCCAATCCTGAAATATTCAGGCATTCAGACTTGTGAACCTCCATGTTTAAGATGTTTATGTACAGTCACAGTGAAATACTAACCACACACAAGTAATAATACCTGCACATTAATTTGGTTTACGTTAAGTAACATTTACTCAGTCATTTTGGCCCAATAAGAAAATAAATGTTATTAGTTTACATTGATGTAATCCAAACTGACTTAATAATTATATATTCATATCAGAAAGTAATTGAGTTGCATTCTTAGTAACTGTAATTCATTCATATGTGGTAAACTATCTATTTCAGATGATGATGTGTATAATCATAGTTAACTAACAAACACATGCATCAACAAACTTGACATAAGACGAGAAATGTCATTAACACTACTACCTACCCTCAGCAAATTGATCAAGTTCAGCCTTTTGCGCCAGAACTGTGTGGTGCAACACAACTGCTGAAACGATGCTGGGGATGTTGTAAATGTCCAGCTCATGAGTGAACTTTACAACACCCCAGTCAAATCTGTTAGGCAGCAGGTCATCGATCTTCGCCCTCAGCTGTGTTGTGCTCCGAATGTCTCTCAGCTGATACAGAAATGTACCAATCATAAATACGTGGTTCATGTCTGTTTTGCAGGCGACAAGAATGATACCGGATAATCTTGACCATCCGTTTATAAAGTATAATTAACTGATATATTTATAAATTCAATACCTCAAATTTACATTATTACTAAATAGTCACCAGTGAAGTTTCATGTTACACTTCTCTCTCCAACTGTTACTGGAAAAGGCTTAACGCCATCTCAGGTCTATTTATGTGCTAACATGTTATTCTTATTTACTGGAACAGTTACAACTACATAAATATGTTTTATGAGACTGTTAGATACACAAATTGTTGTGGTAACATCATGCCAAACAGCATAGAGCAGTTTTTATTTGTGGAATTAGAAAGCATGCAGTAAAGCATCAATATATGTAATACAATACTAACTGAACATCTAAGCCCTGTGTAATGTGACCGAAAACACTTACGGACATCCCCCCAAAATGTTTCCAGCCTACTTGCGTTAATAAATTGTAGCTGGTCAGTGGCCTTGTTGTTAGGAATACCTTTTGTTAGAAATCGCACGCGCTGACCAAGTTATATGTGAGGTAACACATACTTATACTTACTGAGTGAGGGTTGAAACTGATCTGAAAGATAATGAAACATACATGAGTTTACCAATTAGATATATACAAAAACATGCATTATGCATCATTTCTTATTTGTTGTGATCAATGAAAACAGACTACAGTAATCCACCTCCTAAGCGAACCCCCTAAATGCATTTCATATGTATGGCTTAAAGGTTTAAGGGTTAGTTGAATTTCAAAATGAGCATGTCATTAGAATGAGTGAGATGTCATTGGGATAATGACTACTTACTGTTGGAGTTCCAGCATCAAGGAAAGGTGCATGTGATCTGGCCTGAAAAAGATGTACTAAAAGGCTGCTAAATTTCTCGAATACATTTAGAAAAGGTTCATGAATGAGGAATAGAGAGAGGAAGTCATAAGGATGGTGAGAGAACGTTCATGAGTGAGGAATAAAGTGAGGAAGTCAGAAGGATGGTGAGATAAGGAGGCAGGATACTCACAGTGTAGAAAATGGTCAGAGGACATTTGCTGTGTACACTATTAGTAGATGCATCACAAGCATGGAGAATGTGCAAAGGGTAAACAAAAATTGGAAGAAGTTATCGGGCATGTGGAGCCAGAGACAATGTTGGTTGTGACAGTTGACATGAGTGCAAATGTGGGAAAGGTTTGTGGGAAATCTTGGCAGGTGTATCGGAGCAAAATTTTTAACATGCAAACATTTTGTTAGATATCTAGCAGAGGTTTATGTTGGAAATACAGAATGGCACAAAGTGCCTAAATAGATCCTGTAGACAATTTCTCACCTGTGGTGCATCACCAGCCACATCAGCAGCAGTGGATGTAGACGACTCAGGAGCTACATCTTCAGCTGATGGCTGTAGACAATGAATGTTGTGGTCATAGACTTCTAAGCAAAAATTGACAAGTGAGTGAAGACATACATCATGAAGACACATTAATACACTATGTACACAAACAGCTGTCAAAGATTGCATAACAGCATTGATTACATGAAAGAACCACAACTTATCCATGAATAAAAGTGATTCAGAGATATCTAATTGTTATCACAGGTACCTTTATTGATAGTAAAATACAAATCTACTGGAATATGGAAGAAACACATTTTGAGCATTTTTTTTCTAAAAACATTATTCTAGTTGCCATACCACCCCATAAACAGTTAATTAATCAAGTGTACATGTACACCGGAACATTTTATGTTCTTCGTCTGCCTGTTTTCATAAATACTGGGCTGAAACAAACAATTAATAAAATGCAAAACATTTCACAGCCCCCCCACAGTAGCTTTCATACATACTGTTGTATTGGGAGTGCGCACATCTCTTCTTCGGTAGTGACGGTGGACGATAGATGGAATTTCAAAATCATCGTCCCCATTATCCAGAAATGCCTAACACAATGACAACTTGTGTACTCACTGGGTGAAACTACTGCCTGTGATGTGTTGCATGATTTGTGGTTGTGTCACATGATATGTGATAAATGGGTTAATGAAACATACTGAAGTGGTACACAACTTGCATAATTGGTTTACTGCTTATACACCTCCACAAGTCTAAAGTTAGAGGAAGTTTCTTACAAAATAAACACAATTTGAAAAGTACACTCTACTTTGCCATTGGCTAGTAATTGTTTTCAAATCAAAATTGTGTATTAAATATTTGATATACTAAATTTTCTGCATTATTATTAACTTAATCATTCCATACAGAGTTGTGTACAAAAATATACAGGATATATACCAATTGCCAACTGTATATGCATAATTTATATATATATAAGTATATCATAATTATTCAAAAGACATTTCAATACATGCTATACATGTATGCATCAACTAATTTAGAAAATTCCTTACCTGTTGCGTGACTGGAAGTGGAAGTAGAGGCCACCGGAGCAACTTCTTCCATTTGCTGTTGAACATAAGAAATTAAAACGTCATGACAAATGTTGAATGCAAATGTAGACTAGATATGTAATTTCTATGTATAATTTCAAATACCATGTTTACAATACATAACTGAATTTGACAGTTTTTTAAACAATCTAGCTTTAACACAACAAAACAGTAGAATTTTTTATATTTTCATATGTGCAAATTACATTTATACACGACATTGATTGATTTTTAAAATCATTGCAACAAAAAGTTATGTACATAAAGGTAAGCTCAAATGGACAACAACTGTGTATACACGTGCATCATAAATATTAGACACATGGGTTCAAATCAAGCAAAATAAAAAAAATTATCACATGTGGTATCTGTGCAGCCACATCACCACTGGCAGTGGAAGTTAATGCCACCGGATCGACATTTTCAGATGATGGCCGTACTTCCTGCTGAATATAAATAAATACATAAAAAACTAACGTATTTGGTATTTTAATGTATGAGGTTCCTGGGAACAGATATTCAACAACAATGTTTACATTATATCCTTGAATTAGACAATATCTCAGCCACTGTGTTTCTGGAGACACATCAATTGTGAGGGAAGCCACAACGGAGGCTTAGTGATTGCTGTTGACATTAAACAAACAAATATTCGAGGTCATTTTTGCTGGTACTGTTGTTAGTGAAGATTTTGTAATAACAGATAGTTATGTATGCATTACAGCATTTTAACTTACTGGCAATAATCGCACATAAAGGTTTGATCGCTTCATGCGACCCCATTCCTTTATTTTCTGCGGCGTGTCAATGTGTGCTGGAAGTAACTCCAACACGAGGCCTGCAGAGGCTGGACAGCACCTGCATTTGGTATGGTCATTAAATGTAACAAGTATTATAGTACAGTATTTCTTCTTGAATATTTCAAGTCATTTTAATTTTAACCCAGCTTGTAAATATATTAGCAAGACCAGTTTATGAGTTTAACATACAGTGTATACTGACACCACCTATAAACCTGTATGTGGAAGAGTACTATCATTATGCTACAAAACAGATTAAGTATGATTCATAATAACAATTTAATGTTTGAAATTACCTGCACAACTCAAATCCACCTTGGATTTGTGGGAATGATGCCTTCAGCTGGTCGATGAAGGTCTCTCTGTGTGCACCCAAACTAAATTTAATTTTAGTTCGTGCAAGTGCTCGACCTGTAATACATGTATAATAATGTAATATTGTTATAGAAAAATTGTATGTTTAATCAATAATGAGTGTAGGCCATCATTTACTGGCATACTTCATGTGACACAGTTATGTGTGCTATATATGTAGTAAATGTGAACTAAACTACACTTTTTATAATATGCTTCATGCATGAACACAGTCATGAAAATAATGTTTTCCGTAATTACCTAAATGTTATGAGGAAGAAAACTCCGAAAAAAACTATCCCTTCTTTTCGCATCCCCAAATATAACAAACTGTAACTCGTTTATCCAGATATACACATCCCTTCAGTTTTATTCAACATTGACCTTACATAATAATTATACATTGTGATAGCATGACTGATGTGTACGTGCGTGCATGCGTGCGAGCGTGCGCGCGTGCACGTATGGGTGCATGTTGTACATTCTTCGTACATTTCCATGAACAGTACGGAATGATGTTGACATAATAGCAGTTTCGAAAACTGACTCATCATCACGCCATGGAGCATGGGGGCGGTCAATAAGCTAGAGTCTACACTACACAGTTTAACAATGTTAACAATAAAGCCTACATCTATTAGTCTACTAGTATGTAGGTACTTACGTCTCCACAACATTTCCACTACTAACGGCAGCTCCTCCGGCCGGCGTACTTGCATGTTGAGTGTGCAGATTTTGAACAATTGAATGAACCCGATTTGCCAACGTCTGCAACCGCCCGATGTCCATAGTTAAAATATCCGTTGGAGGCTGGTCGACCCATTCTGACCAGCGGACAATTTTTCATTTCTTGCATACCAAACTGTCAAAGACAACCAGGCCGGAGCTGAGCTCGGATATCGATTTCATGTAAAGTTATACCCCTTTCAATGCATTCCATTTAATACACTAGGTTCAACAATGTTACATAATTAAACTAACATGAAATATAGTTACAAGGGGGCATTAATTATTATATATTGTATTATATTTATATATCATGAATATATCTCCACAAGATACAAAGGACATTAAATAATAGCAAACGACAGCCATTAATGTTGTGTGTTAGTTTGAAAAGGTGTATACTAGGGCCTAATATGATGCCAAAAACTATAAATACGGGGGTTAATGTGCAATTCTTAATGTACATTGCGCAGGATGTTGCCAAAGTTTAGCTATGTTCATGAATGGTATTTTAGATTACCGCCTTTTCGTGTTCATAATGCATAACTAAGATTAACTTTCATTGGTTCAATATCTGATTCGTAGCTAAATGAGTCATTATTGGATGCTTAGTTAACGCGTAACCCATCAATGAAAACATGAAACATAAACATCATGACAGTTATGTGTCATTTGCAATACTTGTAACAGGAAACAATGGGTAGCTATCTAATAAATTCCCTGTGTGCAAGTAAGAAATGAAACGTATGCTTGTGATTAAACACATGATAACACAGACTTCAACGAAATATTGTGGAAGACAAGGGTGGAGGCAAATTAATTAGTTATATTAACAAAATAACATCGTTTAGTATTAGTAGTTCTATCATTATGTTCCCTCATTACAATAATGATCTTTAAAGTTTTTGACTTTAAATTTTTTAATTTATGACTTCTACTTTTATAATTAATTTTCGTGCTTTATATAATACATAATAGTGTGTATGCCAACATAATAAATAATACCACGCATAGTATAACGGTACATGTTAATACCACGCATAGTATAACGGTACATGTTAATACCACGCATAGTATAACGGTACATGTTAATACCACGCATAGTATAATGGTACATGTTAATACCACGCATAGTATAACGGTACATGTTAATACCACGCATAGTATAATGGTACATGTTAATACCACGCATAGTATAATGGTACATGTTAATACCACGCATAGTATAATGGTACATGTTATTACCACGCATAGTATAATGGTACATGTTAATACCACGCATAGTATAATGACGGCTAATAGAGTAAATATTTGCTGAATAACGTACTTTGTAAACTTATCTTGTATTACATAATTAAACATTTTAGAAGTTTTCTGTTCCTACATTTTCACTGTCGAATTTATCTGCTTCCTTCTACGGAAGTTCTACCTGTTCTTTTTTGTTAACTTAACTTATTCCCACATTTGCTGTTCTTGAAATATTCTGTCCATCTCACGACTGTTGCTAACTTTGTATTCGGCAGATACTATACTTCGTTGCATTTTCTCCCCGAATGAGCGGCATCCTGGTTCAAGAGTATTAACTTAAGGAAGATAATATAAAACACATTGTTTAAGAACTCCATCATACACGTACATAAACAAGTTTATGTGTTATTTGCATGTTGTGACTTCCGTGACAACGAATTATGTGCGTTTGCAATATTGTAATGGTATTCGAAGGGATGTGTCGTCCTGGAACATATATAGTGATAGAAATGAAGTTACATATTCATGAGATATTTCATATTTATTACCCCATATATATATATACACACACACTCTTATTCCCGTGTTCTACTCCTGGTGATATTTGAAAACAAATTGTATGATAGATACGTTAGTTTTGGAGTGCTGTTGTACAGTTCTGTGTTACTGAGTGTGTACGTTTAAAAGGCAGCTGTATCAACAACATTTGTGCCATCGTTGAAGTTGTGAAGACCCGCAGGTGGAAGCTGCTTCGCTATATCCTCAGCGCGAAGGCCGGCTCTTCCGCTACATGCACTATCCCCACGACGCCCATCTTACTATGCAATGGCGGATCTCGATAATGCGATCCGACGTGTGCCTCGCGGACGTCGTCGCCCATCCTCAACAATTCGTGCACCGGTTCACAAATCTGACAACTGTTGCTGACCAGTGGAAATTTAACAGGACCATAACATAAGGCACGGTAGTGGAAGGAATAATCAAAACAATTTGGTGCTGTGACTACAGCCCTACAGGTGGCGATTCCTCTCACTTGTATATCCTCATTTTAGGAACAGGTGGAAAAGAACGTAACCTCGCAGTGTCCCAACAACTAATTCCGATTTGATAAGCAATCTCCTGTTGGTCACCCTTGGATTGGTCCGTGCATAACGTTGTGACCAACTAACGTCCGATACGGACCCTAAAACCGGCAAGAACTAGCGGAGAATTTCGAAAAATATAAAGGCGTAAACTTTCTTCCGAAGCTCATGGCGCCCATGATGCAAAGCGACTATAGGAGAAAGAATAACATAAATACACTCGTACATACGCACGTATACATGTATGCACATACAAACATATCTACATGTACACACACATAAATTAACTCGATTATATTTAGATTACATTTTGGGTCGTCGTATTAGTACAAAAAAGGCTATTCTTGACATTATTACAAAATTACCTTATGCTAATACAAACAATCTAACACGGACCTCGATGAAAGGACAGGAAAGCAACTCATCTTTCTTGAGGTGAAACGCCGGAGATGGATCAGACACGTCTGCAGAATGCCGCTGACGTCCATTCCAAGAGTAGCCATGCGCTGGACACCTGGTGGCAGGAGAGCGAGGGGGAGACCCAAGGAGATCAGTGGAGCGGGAGATGAAGACACACGGGTGGAGCTGGGGCCAAGTAACGAAGCTGGTAGCAGACAGGCAACATTGGTGTCGGCCTTATGTGTGAACCCACACGAAGAGGATTGAGTAAGTAAATAATACACAACAATGTGGTCATTTATTAAACATTCGGTTTTATTTTATTACTAAATGGGTGCATATCAAAAAACGGGCTGTGTGTTACAAAATTAGTCGTACCATTCACTTCGTTGTCTTCTCGGGCAGCTTGTCGCCGAACTTCTTCCTGCATTTCTGTTGCTTCCTCTGCTCGGGTATCGTGCCATACTTTCAACGGGAAGCCGAGCAACAGAAGCCGCCTAACAGCGAGATCCTCACAGTTGCTTTTCAGTGCAGCTTTGAAGATCTTCCTCCCTGGTGCTGTCGGGAAAAACATGCGAAGTCTGGCGAATCCAACCATAAAGTCAACAGGGTGGTTTTCGTTTAGACGTCGCAGCTCTTTCGCATACTCCAGCTCGAGTCGCAGCAACTGTTCCGCTAGCTCCATGTAATCCCCCTGCAGCATCACGTGTGCCTCCGCTATGCCAGTTCGGTAGGCTGCTGCGCAAAGGGTTTCATCTTTACGCCTGGACACGGCGATGAGGAGGGAAAGGAGCGACATCAGTACCAATGTCAACAGAATCATATACCAATATTCTGCCAGCAGCACACGCAGTTCATACCAGAAAGTGTGCAACATTACTACGACCAGATCATCATCACTTCGTGGATACACGATAACGCACACATGTTTTTCGTCGCAATATCCCGACCGATTGTTACACGAGTCGCCGACGTTCCGGTAGATTGGGTCGCGTAAGCTGTCGATGTCAGATAGAGTGAACGCGGGCTTGCAGGCAGACTGCGTCGAGTTGTCAGACGAGCAGCATAACTGACAGAGCTCGTTTTTGACGCCGTAACAGGGACAGTCGAACCATCCGTGGGCCACACATCGATTGACACTGCACTCACCCCGGGAGCACACGCGGATGCCTCCATCACACGGCTTGCCGTCGGGCAGTGGCACCGCCACCGGGCACTCAGCACTCGTCGAGTTGCACTGTGAAGCGTGCGCACACTCCGTTCTGACGCGGCATTCTCGCTGTCCCGTAGCTACGCGACACTTCTGTGTGCAGCAAGGGGACACTTTGGGGCTGCACACGTAACCCCGGTTACGAGCTATCCGACACCCCGGTTGGCGGCCCCTCGAGGGCAAGCAGCACTTGTCAAAGGCTTGGCAGAGTTTCATGTCGGGACCACAGTCGCATTCCTCGCTAGGTTCTTGCAGGTAGTTGCCGCAGTAATTGTTCTGTGCGTACGTTTTCAGGCAAGAACCCTTGACGCCTACCACCAGGCGCATTGACCTAATACTGCACGGTGAGAAGATGAAACTGTTCGGTTTGTTCTCAGATGCATAATCTGGGTACATTAGATACACTCCGTACTTTTCACTCGCTAAGCATTCAGCTGTGGAGTCGTGTTCCGAGCCAAACGAGTGCCCAAGTTCGTGAGCGAGCGTCGTAGCAACCGCTCTCTGTGAGTACGGAGAGTCGCCTCTCATAGACGACACAACCAACACGTTGTAACTTTTCAGTTTTCTATGCTGCCACATCCGTTTCTCACACAGTCCCCCATTGCAGAAAATGGGAGATACACATCCCGTGTAAGAGACCCCAGCGATATCCCCATCTAACTGTCGATGAGTGAACAACACGCCGAGGCAGCTGCGGCTGAAATCGTAGTTTGCCAAAGTTGTTATGACTGCGCGAGCATCCTTATCGCTGCCGAGATGGTAGCCTGGTGAGGCGACGCTTGTGTATATAACCATCTCTTTGACTACAAACCCAATATTGTCTCCTACACCGTCGTAATCGAAGTCGACACGCCTGAAGCTGTGGTCTGCGAGTTTTACTACAAACAAAACTATATCCACGGTTTTGTCGACTGAACCTTCACAATAAGTGTTGTAGAAATCGTGGTCGACTATCACTGAGAGTTCACAGACGGTGTACAAAGGGCGGATGTTCTGTCTACGCCACCTACTCTTAGCAAAGCGTTTGTTTTCGCCTTTCCGTACAATTGTTTCGTTAAAACACCGACGACTTCCCCAACCGTCACCACGTGCTTTTATTCCCACGTTCGTAGTCAGTGGCCGTGACCAGGTCAAGTCCGTTTCTTTGTACACTACTGCTCTGTGTTTGTTACTCTGATCAGCTACGTTGAAATACTTCCCTCTTGGTTCCACATAATACGTTTCAACTGGCGTGTAAATAACACCATCTAAAATGCCGTCGTTGTATCTTCCGTGGAACATTGACAACGGCTCATCATTCAAATGACCGCTGAAATAATGTTCAAAACTGTAGTTTACGATTCGCCGTCCCACTTTTTCGATCACGGTAACTGTCAAGTTGTGGTGAAAGATATGTGGTTTGTGGTGGGTTCGTTCAGCGTATAAAACGAGAATGAACTGTTTGCGAAATGCAACAAAGCGTATTTCCAATTCGTGGTCATATCGCCAAATTGTCGGATTAGTTCGATGATGTCTGACAACGAAAGTCACGTTTTTATAACAAACTATGTGGTTTGTTAAAGACTTGCAACTGCGTCGTTGGCGTTGTTTCAAGACATTTGGTTCCCAATTTGACTTTGTTGACGTTGACTTAGTTGGAGTTGCTGGCGGCGACAGAACTGCTTCAGCGTTGCACACGGTACACATACTTATCCATGTGATGGTGTATGCAACATAGCAGTTCATTCCAAGGGATCCTGCTATGTGTCGTATGAGTATTCACTGTGTTACTGTGTCCCTACTGCATAATACTTATGAGGCAAACCACCACCGTTCCCCGTCGCCTCCGCGCGCGCGTGGGCGCTCGTGGAAAAATCTCGCTAGATACGTCACGCAGTGTTTATGAGACGCGAGAGTGGACTAGGTGAAGGTCACATACATAGTTAATATATGTCATTCATTGGCTAATAACCACCGGCACTACAGGCGTCCGCGAGGCGCGTATGGAAGGGTATATTCGTTGTTGATATGTGAAATTTACTTAATAAAAATAACTGTATTAAACAATTAATTATTTTGTTTGCTCAATTTGAATGAAATACGAATAACTACTTTCAGCGTGACTTAAATATCACATTCTACGTAAAATTATCTATAGTAGTTTACCATGAGAAGAGCGCGCTAGTGTAGCTACCGTAGTGTTTAAGCACTTTCTCCTGCCATGTCAGCGCTCTCAGTTCAAAACCCGGACCGGCAGTCGTGGTACATTTTGTGTAAAAAACATGGCTCTCAACATTGGGGACTATGCATCCTCGTGACTTGGAGATTACGTTAATGTCGGTCCCGTCTCAGATTGTGATGTAAAAGAAAACCCACTGACAGTGACCATCCTCAGTGCCGGTACAGAAAAGCCGGTTTGGCGATAATTGTCTAAAAAGGTTGGGTAGTGAGATGAGTTTTCATAAGACCACAACCTTGTAATCACAACATGCACAGACTAGTCAGTTAACAGAATGTTGTCGAGTGCTGGAAACAACTAGAAGAAGGACCTCCTCTTGTTATTATGATAGAGTCGCCATATATTCACGTCGCCTTAGGAAATAGTGGTATCTACGAAGGCAGACAATTGTGTTTTAATTGAAACGTTGACCTATGTATTTTCACACTAATAAACTTACAAACGTATATTCTTGTGACTGCTTTTTCCTAATAGCCGACTATGCAATGCGCGTACACTTGATTATCCATGTAAAATATATTATTGCTTGATCAATCAATCAATTCAGTTTACATCATAGAAAACTACAAAACTATATACAATAATAAAATGATGGAACATTTACAAATGGAAATGGGCATCCTCGCGCGCCAGGGAGCGCTGCTGTTTACATCAGTCTCAGTACCCTCTGACAGATCGCCTGTCAGCAAATAATATCGCTTGCCGTAAAATTCCATTGGTCTTCTGGGTGGTCTTCTGGGTGGTCTTCTGGGTGGTCTTCTGGGTGGTCTTCTGGGTGGTCTTCTGGGTGGTCTTCTGGGTGGTCTTCTGGGTGGTCTTCTGGGTGGTCTTCTGGGTGGTCTTCTGGGTGGTCTTCGTGAATTGTTTCGGCAGTAGACGTAATTAGTTGACTACACAATACCGCTCTGCGGCTCGTGAGAATCGTTGAGCGATTCCTGGAAATTGGGCGCGAGTGGGACGGACGACTGTCTGCACTGTTCTGACGGGCGGTATGGCGAAGTCACTTATGAGTTTGATTCAGCGAACTTCCATACAATAACACTCGCCAGCATTGAGGCGTAGCGCTAGATATAGTACATGACTTGTGGTGCTTTTGCGCGTGCGCGAACAAAAACCGGAAATGACGGGCAAACTTTCGACATTGTTTACATGTTGTATCATTGGCGGTAAACGCTTTTGTACTCATGTGTTCTACGTCGCCGTATAACACTGATTGTCTGGCATGGTTAACAGGCATTGTAGTTATGGAACTAGCAACAATGATTCAAGATACGCTCATTGACAGCACCAGTATGCTTGTATTTATTTAGTTGCAGTTAATCCGCGGAAAGGCTTCACCAACTTACAACCAATGCCGGGCTCCTGCCTAGCCCTAGGGACTATTTATCGACCGCCCGAGACCAGTGAGGCTGCAGCGTCAATGGGCGCTTATTACAAGTCGTTAAAGATGCAAATAAATATGTATTATTCCCGAAATGTTCCGTTTGTTGACATCCTTATCACAGCGTGACCTACTTTATTAATGAGCTAATTTGTTAAACTATATCTATGATGTATTGTATTGGTGTAATGGCCTATCTAAGACAGATGCGATTTCTTCAGTTAATTCTAGAAGAGCCATTGATATAGACATATTAGACCTAAATCCTTACTGACAGCTAGTTAAGATATCATACTTATCAATACATTTATCTAGCCTACTATTAAACAATTTTTCTAAGATTTAGGAAAAAATTTGAAGTAAAGATACAGGTCTGTAGTTGGTAAATACATTCTTTTTGCCAGTTTTAAATATAGGGATAATTTTGGCAATCATCATTTTACTGGGAAATACGCCACTGTTGAAGAACCTATTGCAGATATATGTAAGTGGAACCACAATGTTGGAAATTACTTCCTTTACAATGACCATATCTATGTTGTAGACTTGTAGACTTTTTGTTTTTAACATCTCTGACCATATTTATTGTCTCGCTTTCTTCCACCCCCTGCAAGAACATAGTGTTTTGTAAATAATCAAGTACACACATATTCCCCTTTGGTACACTAGTCTTGCCAGATTCGGTCAAACATTTAAAAAGAAATTATTATATCCATCAGCAATATCTGTCTTTTTATAAAGGATACTCCATTACTAATAAATGAGTTTGGGTAACTTGAATATTGTTGTCGTTTTGTAATAATTTCATTTAAAACTTTCCAATTACGTCTTATATTATTTTTAATTTTTTTAGCAGCTTATTGTAATAAACTTTCTCACTAGATCTGAGAATTGAAGTCAGTTTATTTTTATATTTTGTATACATACATTCAGCTTCTTTTGTTCTAAGTAAAATTGAGTTAAGGATTCACATTCAATTACGCTATAATATACCTACTCCTATTGGCTACCGAGTAATAATGTTTTGTGCCTAAAATGCATAAACTACTACCCAACTTGTCAGATGTGTGTACTAGACCAGGCATAATTAGTCTATATAGGCCCATTCCACCATTTTAAACGATAATAAAATGTTGTTCAACCGACCCATCTGTCATGCCTGTCCGTTCCGCTTCTTCCGGCATCTCGTCGTGTCGAACTGTTGGTAAACGCAGTTGCAAGTGTGAGCGGTTCCTAGAAATACATCGGTGGCGGTGTCTAGACTGGCAGGGAATATGAACACGATTACATTGGGCGCAGTTCAAAGAGAACATCTTCTCCATATGACGCGTCGTGTGTTAACTACTGATCGCATTCATTCTCGCTAGTCTAGTGTTTGCTCCACGAAATAGCACACGCTTAGTCGTCAGGTGGAAAATACATCGGCAGTAGACAGAACTCGAGTGTACATGTTTATGTGTGTATGTATGTATGTATATATATATTTGTATATATATATATACATACATTCATACATACATATATATACACATACAATAACCGTGTGCGTAATATATATTATATTTATTTAGTGATGTAGTCAAACTTTTCCATTTCTAGGCACCACTCGCATTTTCAATTTCTCGACCGCCTACGGTGAACTTTCAGAAGATTTTACAAATGCAAGCTATGTACTTGATTATATGAGATCACATCATGTCTTTATAGACCTGTTTTTTCCTGCACAACTTCTCATTTTACTTTTGAACGTTGATGTTATCGCTCCATGAAATCATATTAGGCAATTTAAACGCAACTTCACAGTTGGTGGCGTCTTTGCAAAACAACAAGCGTATCCATAGCCTCAATTACCCAGGTGCCGTGAAGTGGCAGCACTTTTTCGCTCCTCACTACGGCCTGGAATATTAAGGGTCTACCAATGTTACCGGTAGGGGGCTCTACCCCAGATTCGGGTAGAGACGATGATTGGCTCTCAGACCAACTATGTAATAACAAATTAAATAAGGATACACTTTTATCAGATAATACTATACTATAACAACTATTCAACATTAAATGTATATTTAAACATGTCACACACAAAATAAACCGATATTAAACTTGTTCGTAGTTCAGTGCCTTTTAATCACATGCATATTCACTAGGTGGCTATCAACCCTGGGGCAAGTTGACAACCACCATGGGGCAAATTGACGAGGTGGACAGCATACAAAAGATTACATTATCCACATTACATTTCTAATCTGAACGACAAGAAAAATATACATTTGACTGCACGTTTGGATAAAATCTGGGCCTATGCTAGGTTAAATTTAGTTGAATCATTGTATAATTAAAAATATTCAAAATAAACACATCTTGCTAAACATAAAATCCATGTAACGTAGTGTTAACCTGTAGCTGTAAGTTTAAAATTGAATGTCAAACCTATAACTAGAAGAAAATGTCTCAAATTTTAGGCCAGGTGCAGTTTAACAATAATCACATATATATTGGCCGACACCTTCATAATTTGAGCATGATTCGTGCCACACTCTGCACACGCTATCCAATCCTCAAACGGCGGCTCTCCATATTCCGTGTAACATGCGGGGCACACCACCCTTTTCGTGCTGGACGAATGCGGTTTTTCGTTATTTGCTTTGCTTGAACGTCGAGTCTGGTTTGTCGTTTCTTCGCGCTTCTGCCTCTTTCTGTTTTTCTTTTCATATTGGTCCCTCTCCAGTTGACTGTTCTTTGCCCGTCTCTGTTCAAGTTTTAGTTTCTTTTTCTGTTCGTTCTCGTATTGTTCTTTCTCCTTGGTCTCAAGAGCAGCCTTTACTGGGGAATCGGTAATTACGCAGGAGGAAATTTTCTTGCGACTCCTGTTGCCTACAGGTCGTTGCACATTCGGAAGAGGCCGAATGCCAAGGTGACACATCTTTGCTAGGGTGTAATATCGACTGTATCTGATGTTGCTGCGCTGGTGACTGCGACTGGCGTGGCTGTTGTGGCTGCGCTGGTTGTCCTGGCTGCGTTAGCTGTTGTGGCTGCGCTGGCTGTTGTGGCTGCGTTAGCTGTTGTGGCTGCGTTAGCTGTTGAGGCTGCGCTGGCTGTTGTGGCTGCGTTAGCTGTTGTGGCTGCGCTTGCTGTTGTGGCTGCGTTAGCTGTTGTGGCTGCGTTAGCTGTTATGGCTGCGCTGGCTGTTGTGACTGCGTTAGAGGCTCTGGCGGTTGTGGCTGTTGTGGCTGCGCTGGCTGTTGTGGCAGCGTTGGTTGTTGTGGTTGCACTGGCTGCTGTGGTTTCTCTGGCTGCAGTGACTGCTGTGGCTGTTGTGGCTGCACTGTTTGCACTAGCTGCGTTGGCTGCTGCGCTGGTTGATGTGGCTGCTGTAGCTGCGCTGGTTGCTGTGGCTGCTCTGGCTGCGCGGGCTGTTGTGGCTGCCCTGGCTGCGCGGGCTGCTGTGGCTGCTGCAGTGGGGGTGGAAGGTCGCGATCTGTAGTTGCAGCAGGCGCAAAATCTGCATCCGAAAATATCATGGAGTTGTATGGCTCAATACCACTGGCTTCAAAGCCTCTGACAGCGTTTCGTATGGTGGCTGCTTTCAGATAAGCCCCGACCTCTCTGTCCGTGATCGCCTTGCCAGGATATGACACCATGTAGTTATCACATGCTTGACTGTAGTAGGTTTTGAGAGGACCGAAGAAAGCGACATCTAAGGGCTGTAGTCTATGCGTCGTATGAGGCGGGAAACCCATCATGATGACCCCGTTTTCCCTACAGTAATTAATGCTGACTAGGGAAATGTGTGGTTATCTACGAGCAAAAGCACTTTGTTGTCACGAGAACACTTGACATGTTCCACAAAATGTTCGAGGTAGAGGACGAAGGTGTTAGTCGTCATCCATCCTGTCTGTTGTGCTACACCTTTGGTCCCTGGCGGACATCCGTTCATCAATTCCGGTCTCATCCTCACCCTTGGGAAGATTAAGAATGGTGGAACGTATACACCACCAGCACTGATGCCACAGACCAACGTGATGTTCTTTCCTCTTTCAGCAGACACTATTTTCGCCACACGTTTCGCCCCGCTAGGTGACAACACTCTTGGTAACTTTGTTGGCACTGTGGACAGACCAGATTCGTCAACATTGAATATCCGATGAGCAGTGAAGTTGTTGTCCTCTCTAACCTTCCGTAAGATGTTAAACAATTTGCCCACTTCAACCTTGTTGAATCCCATCGCTCGACTAATTGATGTGGCCTCTGGAGCCCTGAGACTAATGTTGTATTTATTCCTGAATGTTCGCAACCAATCCATTCCAGCCATTTTTGTGTGCTTGTTGAAGCTGTGCGGCAGGTGATTTTGCTCTGCGAAGTCGTAGACGAGCCTTCTGCATTGGGTGGTGTTAAGACCGAAACTTCTGTCACTGATTTTGGTGATATAATCTCTCAACTGAGACATATTCGAGGCTATATTTGGCGGAGATAGATCGTAGAAATTGGTGGTGTAAAAAGTGGATAAACAAGTGGAATTACTGATTGATAAGTATTATTTTTGCCTTAATATCATTCATAAAGTTGCAATAAACATATATTGAGTAGCAGATGTGCTTAAAGTTTAGTTAGTTAAAGTATTTTAGAACACCTTAGTATAGTACTACGAGGCTATATTTGGCGGAGATTGATCGTAGAAATTGGTGGTGTAAAAAGTGGATAAACAAGTGGAATTACTGATTGATAAGTATTATTTTTGCCTTAATATCATTCATAAAGTTGCAATAAACATATATTGAGTAGCATTTGTGCTTAAAGTTAGTTAGTTAAAGTATTTTAGAACACCTTAGTATAGTGAGTGATAATAGGGTAACTCAGTAGGCGGCTTAGCCTTCGACAACTTGTAAACAAGATTTAACAAACCTGATTATGTGGTAGAATATATAGGAGATAAAGTAACAACCATCAAACTACTTACACAAGATAATATCTGTGTAAGCCAGTACTTGCTATATATTTTGGTTAGGTAGCATTGTTGTTAAAATTAAGCAAGGGCGATAGTCGGGCGGCGTAACCTAAATAAATAAAGCAGCCTAACATAACGTAATTGATTGTATTTAAATTAGGTCACTACCGGTGATGTTAGCGTTCGTATTAGGATAAATAGTCGGCTGTGAAATTGAAATTTTTAACCTAAAGTGTGCTGTAGTACACAGGAAACAGTCTTTATAAAGACTAAGTTAGTTAAGTTATTAAATAAATTCTGATCGGGATATGGCGCCTTGCAAGCGGAAAGTCAAGGCAAAGCGACACTTGGTGTGCGATCACTGCTACAGCTGGGTAGATTTTGCATCGTCCGGGTGTGGAAAGTCATGGGCAGAAACCATGGAGGAAGGATTCACCTTTCAGTGCATTGGATGTTGGAAGGTGGAGTGTTTGCAGAAGGAGATAGTTAGGTTGACAGATATTGTGAAGGGAATGGAGATGGGAATTAGCAAGGAGGCAGGTCGAACGGAGAGAGAAGACAGGGAGAGAGGTGAGGATACTGCAAGACTGAAGGAGAATAGCAGTGGCAAGAAAACTGAGGAAAGGAGATTGAGAGGAGAGAAGGTGATTGGAGGGGAAGAAATTGGAAAATCGACAACAGAAAACGTGACAAGCGTGAAGGTGACAGGGAAGAAAGTGACTGTAGAGAAGGAGGGAGGGAAGATGGAACGGGAGAGGAGAGAGGAAAATGAGACGGGACGAAAGAAGAAGGGACGAAGGGAAGTGAGAGCAAATGTGATAGAAGAGAAGTCGATAAAAGGGACGCTGACAGGAGGAAAGGTGACAAGAGAAAAAGCGACAGGAAAGAATGGATCGGAAGAGAATGTGACAGGAGAGAAGACGGCAGGGGGGAAAGACAACAAACAGACAGATGCAAACCGAAGAAGGAGCTATTCTAAGGCAGTGATTGAGGGGGCAATGAGGAAAGAGAGGGTGTTTATGGGTGACTCCATTATGAGAAAGACGGACAAGACACTGAGCGAGGGGGAGGACATCGTTGTTTGTTTACCGGGGGCTAGGATTGAACATGTAACTGACAGGGTAGAGAAGGTATTGGGACATGGCAAGGGGGGGTCTATACTGGTACATGTAGGAACAAATAATGCAGACAGGGAGGGAACAACTGCGATAGTACAGAAGTATAGACAGTTAGTGAGGAAGCTAAAGAAGACGAGAGTCGAACAGGTTATTTTGTCAGGAATTTTGCCAGTAATGGGAGGAAGGGGGGCAACGTATAGAAACTGCAAGAGGATGGCGATCAATGCACTAGCTGAGCAGATGTGTGAAGAAGAGGGGGTGGGATTCACAGATTTATGGGGATACTTTGTTGGGAGGGAAGATATGTACATGAGAGATGGCCTCCATCTTAGTGGAAAGGGGGCAGCAGTTTTCTCAGAGAATCTGCTGCAATCTGTTGACAGTGGGACAGGTTGCATCTATTTAAACTAGATTCGCAGGGGGGACTCACAGAAAAGCCTGAAAATGGAGGCATAGATAAAGACAGCACAAATAAATCAACAAATAACAGTCTGGAAAACTCTTCTGAAGCTGGATATAAATGTGTTTGTTTAAATGCAAGGAGTATAGTAAACAAAAGAAATGAACTAAACATTATGGTAGAAGATATTGACCCTCATATAATAGGTATAACCGAATCCTGGACCACCACCGATATATCAGATGCTGAATTGGGACTGACAGGATATGTAATGTTTAGAAAAGATAGAATAGGAAGAAAGGGAGGTGGAGTTATTTTATATATTAAAGAATCTATTCAGGCTTATGAAATAAAATTAGAAAGAGAAGCAGATTGCGAAGAAGCTGTTTGGTGTAACATAGTTACAGGAAACTCAACGTTAACAGTTGGGTTAGTTTATCGAAGTCCAAACATAAGCATAGAAGAGAATGAAAAAATACAAAACGCTATAAGGGAAGTAAGCAAACGGGACTGTATTATTATGGGGGATTTTAACCATGGGCATATACAATGGAAATCTCTACAGAGTATGAGGAGAGAGGACCACAAGTTTTTAGTTTTAGTTCAAGATACATTCCTTTCTCAACATGTGCTAGAACCAACCAGGGGTGAGAATGTGTTAGACATAGTTTTGTCCTCACAGAATGAATTAGTTGACAATGTCAAGATATGTGAGCCACTGGGGAGTAGCGATCACAACCAGATACATTTTACCATCAAAGTAAAATCAGAAAGGAATAGCAAAAAGCAGTATAGGAGAAATTTCCACAAAGGAAGGTATAAGGACATGAGGAAATATTTAGCAAAGATAGACTGGAATAAGACACTGAAAAATAAGACGGCAACAGAATGCTGGAATATATTAAAGAGTGAAATTAAGTGCATAATCGATAAATTTGTACCCTTCAAAAACCAAGGAAAACGGTCCAAAAAGAAACACTTATCGAAAGAAGCCATTAGAAAAATTAAGTATAAACAAATGATGTGGAAGTCATATAGATGTACTGGAAATGATGAAGACTACAACAATTATAAAGAAGCACTTAACCAAGCTACAGCTGAAATTAGAAATTCAAAGAGAAGCTATGAACAACAATTAGCTAGTAATATCAAACATGACAGCAAGAGTTTTTATGCGTATGTTCGAAGCAAACAGAAAGTTCAAGATAAGGTCGGTCCTCTAGAAGATAGTGCTGGAAATATGATATCAGAGGGATTCATAATGGCAGAAGACCTGAATGAGTACTTCAGTTCAGTGTTTACCAGGGAAGATATTAGTTCACTGCCAATACCAAAGGCTAAGTTCAAGGGGGCAGATTCAGACTATTTAGGACAATTAATTGTAACCCCGGAAATGGTAGCTAAGAAAATAAGGGCTATGAAGGAAAATAAATCACCTGGAGTGGATGGTATTCCACCCAAACTACTATTGGAAATTGTAGAACAAATTAGCATACCACTTGCAACAGTTTTCAACTTGTCATTAGAAGAGGGAGTGGTTCCTTTAGAATGGAAAGAAGCAAACATTATACCGTTATTCAAAAAAGGTTCGAGAAACAAGTCAGAGAACTATAGACCAGTGAGTTTAACATCAGTGATTTGTAAATTATTAGAAAGACTAATTAAAGATCACATGGTGGATTTTCTTGCTAAACAAAACTTGATAAACCCATCTCAACATGGTTTTTTTAAAGCGAGGTCATGCTTAACAAATATGTTATGTTTTTTGGAAGACATCACTAAGTGGGTAGATGAGGGAACACCAGTAGATATCGTCTACTTAGATTTTCAAAAAGCTTTTGACAAAGTACCACATCAAAGATTACTGCTTAAACTAAAGGCCCATGGCATAGGAAATGGTATAATAAACTGGATAGAACAATGGCTGATTGACAGAAGACAACGTGTAGTAGTTGATGGGGAGGCTTCAAACTGGAAATCGGTATTGAGTGGGGTACCACAGGGATCAGTATTAGGTCCTATATTATTCTTAATATACATCAACGATTTGGATGATGAAATAACAAGCAAGGTGTTGAAATTTGCGGATGATACAAAAGTGTTTAGAAGGATTAAAAGTGATGGAGATAGACAGCATTTACAAGATGATCTTGACAGGTTGATGAAATGGTCTGAAAAATGGCAAATGATGTTCAATTTTGGGAAATGTAAATGCCTCCACATAGGACATGGGAACGAAGAAGTAGAATATACAATGGGGGGTACTGTACTAAGTACTACTGTAAAAGAAAAGGACTTAGGGTTAACCGTTAGTGCTGATATGAAGATTTCAGAGCAGTGCGGAATTGCAGCTTCAAAGGGAAATCAAATCCTTGGATTAATTAGGCGAAACATAACGTATAAGGAAAAAGAGCTAATAATACCGCTGTACAAAACAATAGTTAGGCCTCATTTAGAATATTGTATTCAAGCGTGGAGGCCATATCGCAGGAAGGACATAGATATGCTAGAAAGAGTGCAGAGGAGAGCAACTAAAATGATACAAAATCTGAGGGATCTTAGTTATGAAATACGCCTAAAAAAATGCGGTTTAACAACACTAGAGACCAGGAGATTGAGAGGAGATCAGATAGAAGTGTTTAAAATATTGAAGGGTTATGAAAATATTGATAGAAATATGTTTTTCTCAGTTAAGAAAGATAGAAGGACTAGAGGACATGATCTTGCATTAGCAAAGGAGCAGAGTAGATTGGATATAAGAAAGTTTTCATTTTCACAAAGAACTGTAAATGAATGGAACAGATTACCTGCTGATTGTGTGGGTGCTAGTAGCGTGAATATGTTTAAAAATAAAATCGACACATACCTCAGACGGGCGGGATACACATAGATAAAAAGGTCGGACTCTCGGAAAGCCAAGGGCTTCCTTGTCCACCTGCTACCTAGAGTTAATTCTCTGGGTGGCAATCTTGTTAAATCTTGTTAAATCTTGTTAAAAAAGAAAAATGACAGCAATCTGGGATGGGCGGGCTATGCGTAGTTGGAAAATTGTTGGACTCTCAATAAGCCAAAGGCTTCCTTGTCCGCATGTCACCTGGAGCTTGTAACTCTGGGCGGCAATCTTGTTAAATAGTGAGTGATAATAGGGTAACTCACTTAGGCGGATTAGCCTTCGATAAGTTGTACACAAGATTTAACAAACCTGATTATCTGGTAGAATATATAGGAGATAAAGTAACAACCATCAAACTACTTACATAAGAAAATATATGTGTAAGCCAGTACTTGCTATATATTTTGATTAGGTAGCATTGTTGTTAAAATTAAGCAAGGGCGATAGTCGGGCGGCGTAACCTAAATAAATAAAGCAGCCTAACATAACGTAACTGATTGTATTTAAATTAGGTCACTACCGGTGATGTTAGCGTTCGTGTTAGGATAAATAGTTGGCTGTGTAATTGAAATTTGTAACCTAAAGTGTGCTGTAGTACACAGGAAACAGTCTTTATAAAGACTAAGTTAGTTAAGTTATTAAATAAATTCTGATCGGGATATGGCGCCTTGCAAGCGGCAAGTCAAGGCAAAGCGACACTTGGTGTGCGATCACTGCCACAGCTGGGTAGATTTTGCATTGTCCGGGTGTGGAAAGTCATGGGCAGAAACCATGGAGAAAGGATTCACCTTTCAGTGCAATGGATGTTGGAAGGTGGAGTGTTTGCAGAAGGAGTTAGTTAGGTTGACAGATATTGTGAAGGGAATGGAGATGGGAATTAGCAAGGAGGCAGGTCGAATGGAGAGAGACGACAGGGAGAGAGTTGAGGATACTGCAAGACTGAAGGAGAATAGCAGTGGCAAGAAAACTGAGGAAAGGAGATTGAGAGGAGAGAAGGTGATTGGAGGGGAAGAAATTGGAAAATCGACAACAGAAAACGTGACAAGCGTGAAGGTGACTGTAGAGAAGGAGGGAGGGAAGATGGAACGGGAGAGGAAAGAGGAAAATGAGACGGGACGAAAGAAGAAGGGACAAAAGGAAGTGAGAGCAAATGTGATAGAAGAGAAGTCGATAAAAGGGACGCTGACAGGAGGAAAGGTGACAAGAGAAAAAGCGACAGGAAAGAATGGATCGGAAGAGAATGTGACAGGAGAGAAGAGAGCAGGGGGGAAAGACAACAACCAGACAGATGCAAACCGAAGAAGGAGCTATTCTAAGGCAGTGATTGAGGGGGCAATGGGGAAAGAGAGGGTGTTTATGGGTGACTCCATTATGAGAAAGACGGACAAGACACTGAGCGAGGGGAATGACATCGTTGTTTGTTTACCGGGGGCTAGGATTGAACATGTAACTGACAGGGTAGAGAAGGTATTGGGACATGGCAAGGGGGGGTCTATACTGGTACATGTAGGAACAAATAATGCAGACAGGGAGGGAACAACTGCGATAGTACAGAAGTATAGACAGTTAGTGAGGAAGCTAAAGAAGACGAGAGTCGAACAGGTTATTTTGTCAGGAAATTTGCCCGTAATGGGAGGAAACGGGGCAACGTATAGAAACTGCAAGAGGATGGCGATCAATGCACTAGCTGAGCAGATGTGTGAAGAAGAGGGGGTGGGATTCACAGATTTATGGGGATACTTTGTTGGGAGGGAAGATATGTACATGAGAGATGGCCTCCATCTTAGTGGAAAGGGGGCAGCAGTTTTCTCAGAGAATCTGCTGCAATCTGTTGACAGTGGGACAGGTTGCATCTATTTAAACTAGATTCGCAGGGGGGACTCACAGAAAAGCCTGAAAATGGAGGCATAGATAAAGACAGCACAAATAAATCAACAAATAACAGTCTGGAAAACTCTTCTGAAGCTGGATATAAATGTGTTTGTTTAAATGCAAGGAGTATAGTAAACAAAAGAAATGAACTAAACATTATGGTAGAAGATATTGACCCTCATATAATAGGTATAACCGAATCCTGGACCACCACCGATATATCAGATGCTGAATTGGGACTGACAGGATATGTAATGTTTAGAAAAGATAGAATAGGAAGAAAGGGAGGTGGAGTTATTTTATATATTAAAGAATCTATTCAGGCTTATGAAATAAAATTAGAAAGAGAAGCAGATTGCGAAGAAGCTGTTTGGTGTAACATAGTTACAGGAAACTCAACGTTAACAGTTGGGTTAGTTTATCGAAGTCCAAACATAAGCATAGAAGAGAATGAAAAAATACAAAACGCTATAAGGGAAGTAAGCAAACGGGAATGTATTATTTTGGGGGATTTTAACCATGGGCATATACAATGGAAATCTCTACAGAGTATGGGGAGAGAGGACCACAAGTTTTTAGTTTTAGTTCAAGATACATTCCTTTCTCAACATGTGCTAGAACCAACCAGGGGTGAGAATGTGTTAGACATAGTTTTGTCCTCACATAATAAATTAGTTGACAATGTCAAGATATGTGAGCCACTGGGGAGTAGCGATCACAACCAGATACATTTTACCATCAAAGTAAAATCAGAAAGGAATAGCAAAAAGCAGTATAGGAGAAATTTCCACAAAGGAAGGTATAAGGAAATATTTAGCAAAGATAGACTGGAATAAGACACTGACAAATAAGACGGCAACAGAATGCTGGAATATATTAAAGAGTGAAATTAAGTGCATAATCGATAAATTTGTACCCTTCAAAAAACAAGGAAAACGGTCCAAAAAGAAACACTTATCGAAAGAAGCCATTAGAAAAATTAAGTATAAACAAATGATGTGGAAGTCATATAGATGTACTGGAAATGATGAAGACTACAACAATTATAAAGATGCACTTAACCAAGCTACAGCTGAAATTAGAAATTCAAAGAGAAGCTATGAACAACAATTAGCTAGTAATATAAAACATGACAGCAAGAGTTTTTATGCGTATGTTCGAAGCAAACAGAAAGTTCAAGATAAGGTCGGTCCTCTAGAAGATAGTGCTGGAAATATAATATCAGAGGGATTCATAATGGCAGAAGACCTGAATGAGTACTTTAGTTCAGTGTTTACCAGGGAAGATATTAGTTCACTGCCAATACCAGAGGCTAAGTTCAAGGGGGCAGATTCAGACTATTTAGGACAATTAATTGTAACCCCGGAAATGGTAGCTAAGAAAATAAGGGCTATGAAGGATAATAAATCACCTGGAGTGGATGGTATTCCACCCAAACTACTATTGGAAATTGTAGAACAAATTAGCATACCACTTGCAACAGTTTTCAACTTGTCATTAGAAGAGGGAGTGGTTCCTTTAGAATGGAAAGAAGCAAACATTATACCGTTATTCAAAAAAGGTTCGAGAAACAAGTCAGAGAACTATAGACCAGTGAGTTTAACATCAGTGATTTGTAAATTATTAGAAAGACTAATTAAAGATCACATGGTGGATTTTCTTGTTAAACAAAACTTGATAAACCCATCTCAACATGGTTTTTTTAAAGCGAGGTCATGCTTAACAAATATGTTATGTTTTTTGGAAGACATCACTAAATGGGTAGATGAGGGATCACCAGTAGATATCGTCTACTTAGATTTTCAAAAAGCTTTTGACAAAGTACCACATCAAAGATTACTGCTTAAACTAAAGGCCCATGGCATAGGAAATGGTATAATAAACTGGATAGAACAATGGCTGATTGACAGAAGACAACGTGTAGTAGTTGATGGGGAGGCTTCAAACTGGAAATCGGTATTGAGTGGGGTACCACAGGGATCAGTATTAGGTCCTATATTATTCTTAATATACATCAACGATTTGGATGATGAAATAACAAGCAAGGTGTTGAAATTTGCGGATGATACAAAAGTGTTTAGAAGGATTAAAAGTGATGGAGATAGACAGCATTTACAAGATGATCTTGACAGGTTGATCAAATGGTCTGAAAAGTGGCAAATGATGTTCAATTTTGGGAAATGTAAATGCCTCCACATAGGACATGGGAACGAAGAAGTAGAATATACAATGGGGGGTACTGTACTAAGTACTACTGTAAAAGAAAAGGACTTAGGGTTAACCGTTAGTGCTGATATGAAGATTTCAGAGCAGTGCGGAATTGCAGCTTCAAAGGGAAATCAAATCCTTGGATTAATTAGGCGAAACATAACGTATAAGGAAAAAGAGCTAATAATACCGCTGTACAAAACAATAGTTAGGCCTCATTTAGAATATTGTATTCAAGCGTGGAGGCCATATCGCAGGAAGGACATAGATATGCTAGAAAGAGTGCAGAGGAGAGCAACTAAAATGATACCAAATCTGAAGGATCTTAGTTATGAAATACGCCTAAAAAAATGCGGTTTAACAACACTAGAGACCAGGAGATTGAGAGGAGATCAGATAGAAGTGTTTAAAATATTGAAGGGTTATGAAAATATTGATAGAAATATGTTTTTCTCAGTTAAGAAAGATAGAAGGACTAGAGGACATGATCTTGCATTAGCAAAGGAGCAGAGTAGATTGGATATAAGAAAGTTTTCATTTTCACAAAGGACTGTAAATGAATGGAACAGATTACCTGCTGATTGTGTGGGTGCTAGTAGTGTGAATATGTTTAAAAATAAAATCGACACATACCTCAGACGGGCGGGATACACATAGATAAAAGGGTCGGACTCTCGATAAGCCAAAGGCTTCCTTGTCCATCTGCTACCTAGAGTTAATTCTCTGGGTGGCAATCTTGTTAAATCTTGTTAAACTGGTTCAGCTTCTCTACGGTAAAGACACTCCGAAAACGACCCCCGCGAACTTACAGATCCTACAAAAGAATAAACACATTACTGCGGCTACTAACACAATGGGGCAGGGGGGGGGGGCAGGAATATAAAATAACAAATAAGGGTCCCCCAAGCCACCAAAACTGACAGTTCACGAAAATTATGCGCCCCTGAATTCAGCTTAGGCCCTAGCTAAGCATTAAAACTCCAATATAAAGTTATACCTATTCTATTGTATGTGCAATTATAATTCAGTTTTGCTCACCTCTGCCTTTGCTTTCAAGTAACGACGCAGCGTAGGCTCTGGAATGCCATAATTCGCTGCCGCCATGTTGGACGACATATTTTCTTCACGAACGGCATGCATGGAAGCAATCATCCCATCTTCTTCTATATATATCACCCCTCAATAAAACTACCGATTTATACTATCTGGCAACACACCTAGATCCGCTCCTGTTCATACATTCATAGTTTGGGACGGAGTGGGGCAAGATGACGAATTCGCCAACTTGCCCTGGTCATCTTGCCCCGCACTGCCATTTTTACAACACCCCCTCCACGCCCGTTCAGATGTTTGGGAATTTCGACTAATTACTCTGGGGTGTTGCGTTACAATATACCGCTGTAATACAACACGTCTGAGAAACGCTTACTACACGATCATCAGTTGTAGAGTCTTATTAACTAATTTCTAAGTCTTAGTACAAAAATAATTTACCTCGCTATAATTGTCCGTATCATGCCGATCACGTTCAAACTTGCAGACAAGTTGCGCGCGCACTTGGTGACGTCAATGGGGGACATCAATGCTACAATCTAGTGCACAATTTTTAACTAATGCAAATTCGTCATCTTGCCCGCTTCGCCAACTTGCCCCGCCTTCCCCTATGTAGTCGCCAAAGTACAACCAAAACGTGCTTGTCTTGGTGGCTAAGTCGGTCGCGTGTCGAGCAACTATTTTTAGGGTCCGCAGAGTACTCGAAACTGTTGTTTGTGTTCATTTTATTTTGTATAATACTTTGGAAACAACTACACACCTGTAGTAGAACTAGAGCGCACGTGGGTCAAGGTGTTTGTCTGTCATCTCATCGACGTCAAGGCAAAAACGAAGGTTTATTGCATGATCAGAGCAGGTAGGGTATTTTATTTTCCATCCGCGCTATATATCTTTTGTTTGAATGCCTGTAATGTTTGCATTACCCGTTTCGTATATGTTCACAGGAAATACGTATATCGCTTTGTTATTGTATAAAAATACATTAATTTAGCATATTTTTTTATTTGGAATTTTTCCCCGTTTGCGTATTATGTTGTAGGCCTTCGTATTTCGTATTTGATGTCCATATTTTGTGTACTCGTATTTTCGATTACACACCAACAGCGACATCTTGTATTTTTTATAATAATAAGATAACTTCTATTGCGCCTAAATCCTTGGAAACCAAGCTCAGAGGCGCATCAAAACAAAAGGGTTGGTCAATCTCAAAGTCCATAAGTAGTTTTCCAGTTGTCAACAGATGGGTCAAGGCGCTAGGGAGCTAAGGTGGATAAGCAAGGTTGTAAAGATACGTTTTTAAATGACGACGGAATTTTGTAATCTTTTCAACTGATCTAACACTAAGAGGAAGCATATTCCAAAGAGTTGGTGCAGCAACAGAAAAAGCCCTAGTTCCAATGTTAGTGTTGGCTCTAGGAACAAAAAGTAGGTCAGAACTAGATGATCGAAGCTGGATAGATTTTCTTACAGGAGTAAGCAATAAATGCAAATAAGATGGTTGCTTATTGGACAGTGCCTGATATGTAATGGTACAGATCTTAAAAATTATACGATATCGTACAGGAAGCCAATGTAAAGACTTCAAAAGTGGCACAGAGCGAGAAAAACGAGGAGATCTTGTAACTACTCTTGCTAGACAATTTTGGACACGCTGAAGTTTTGTGATATCCTTGCTAGCGATATTATAAAGGATGGAATTGCAATAGTCAATTCTGCTGCTAACAAGCGCTGTTGCAATAGTCTTAGCAACAGAAAATGACATATACCGGCGAATACGGCGAAGATCACGAATATGATAAAAACAGCAGCGACATGTTTGAGATATATGTTGTCGGAAATTGAAGTTTCTATCAAAGATTACTCCTAGATTACGCACCGAGGTTGCTGGCGTGATGTACTGGTTCAAAATACGCGTAGGGAAAAAACCATCCAGTTTACAACGCTGCATTCGAGTACCAATAATGATCAATTCAGTTTTATTTGCATTTAATTTCAACTTGCTGTCAGTCATCCAATGGAAGATATCTTGAAGGCAATCACTAAGTTGGTTAAGGGAGCGATTTGTATCCGGGGTAGCCAACGAAATGTAAATCTGAGTGTCATCAGCATAAAGATGATGATCTAAGTTATGTTTTTGTATAACAGAGCTTAGTGGCGTGGTGTAAAGAGTAAAAAGCAAAGGCCCAAGAACAGAACCCTGGGGAACACCAAATAAAGCCGGCAGTGCAGCTGAAAAGCAGTTCCCAATCTTTATAGTTTGGTATCTATCAGTTAGATACGAAGAAAACCAGCTTAGAGCTGTGCCAGATATGCCGTACCACTTTAATAGGCGTTCAATGAGAATGCTGTGATTGATCAATCGTGTCAAACGCGGCAGAGAGATCTAGTAAGGTAAGTGCAGTCACTTTACCATTATTAATGTTCAAGGTAATGTCATTATGAACCTTTAAAAGGGCAGTCTCTGTTGAATGAAACTGCTTATATGCTGATTGTGACACATTAGTTAACACATTTGTGCTAATGTGAGACCTTAGACGACTTGCTACAACCTTTTCTAGTATTTTGGAAATGAAGCTGAGATTAGAAATAGGTCTATAACTGTTTAGGTCTTGCTTAGGCAGAGATGACTTCTTAAGAAGTGGTGTGACATGGGCGTATTTAAAATCATCAGGAAAACAGCCAGAGCAAAGTGATGCATTTATAATATTTGTTATAGGTCCAATTAGTGTATCGAGACATGCTTTTAGCAGCATTGTTGGAAATGGATCAAGTGCACAAGATTTATTTGGGGAGGACATAATTATTTTCCTAACTTCATCAACTGTTGCAGGTTCAAATGATACAAGTTGAGAATTTACTTGTGGAAAGTCCACACTGACATTACTTATATTATGATGTGGGAAAGCAGAACGAATGATACTGATTTTATTCTTGAAGTGACTAGAGAACGAATCACATAGAGACTTAATTGACATATGATCAGGTAACGATGGAGTAGGCCGTCTGTGTAGAATGTTATTGATGCAGTTCCATAACTGACGCAGATTATCAGACTTATTTATGACCATATCTGTAAAATAATCTGATTTAGCTTTAGCCATTTGTCTGTTACATAGGTGACATTGCTTAGAATAACGCGATCTATCTAATGGCGAGCGTGATTTGCGCCATACACGCTCTAAATAACGACGACGCCTTTTAGATAGTATAATTTCAGAAGTCATCCATGGAGCCGGTGGCCTTTCTGACACCCATTTGGATTTTATAGGTGCATGTTTGTCAAGTAGTGCATTGAGTACTTGACAGTACTGTTTATATAAGTCAGATAGATGTTTTTTGGGATCTGTGATAAGGTCAGATATAAGGATATCAGCCATTAAAGCTGTAATGTCAATCCTATGAATGGCTCTGTAAGACACATTGTGTTTCGATTGTAAAGGGGCTATAGAACCATTAATATTGGCAATGACAGTATGGTGGTCTGATAACCCATCTGAAACAGTAGGTGCTTGGATATTATTACAAGTTGAACGGGTTATCAAGAGGTCAAGCCAATGGCCATGTATATGTGTCGAAAAGGTAACATGTTGTTTCAAATCAAATGATGCCAGAATATCATCAAACGTAGTTGTAGTTGAAGAAGGTATATCCAAATGTAGATTAAAATCACCAAGAATGTAAAATTCTGAGTGAATGACTGCCAGATTTTCCAACATATCCTGAAAGTCTTCAAAGAAATTGGCAGGATGTCCTGGAGGGCGATAGATACAAACAAAGTGTGCGGAGAAAGAAGAATCTGAAATTTCAGCAAAGATGGACTCAAAACTAGAGTATTCAGGGTTAGAATGTAATTTAACTTTGAACTGATGTGATATAAAAAAGCCAACACCACCTCCACGGCCGACTAAACGTGGTCGATGGTGAAAGGTGTAACCAGAAACTTTCTGTTTCCTTTACTCACTTTTGTGTTTACTTAGGTTGTTCCTGGCCGTAGGCGGTGGCCTCGGTGGTCAGATCACCCAGTGAATGCTCTCTGAATCTCTGAATTTTACGTTGAGTCCTGATCATTACACAACAGTTGGTCTGTCGCTGGAGGAAACAAAACAGCTAAAAAACATGAAGGAGAGAAAAGGGTCACTGTCTTTTTCAGGTATCAGATCTAGGCCAGTTCGACAACCGTAGCAGTCTGACGGACTTAAGGGAATGGCGGCAACCGTAGGGGTCTGACGGACTTAAGGGAATGGCGGAAACCGCAGCCGTCTGATGGAACTTAAGGGACCGACGGCAACCGTAGCGGTCTAACGGAACTAAGGGAGTGACGGGATCTGGTTGTTGATGAGGCGGGGAGAGGTAGGACTGGCGGTCGATGTCAACGTAGTTGTGGATGATCTTGTAAAGCATGGTCAGTTATGTTGTAGTACGTCTTGATCACGTGCGCTCGCATCGTTCTATGTTTACAACACATATAAAATGTGAATAGCTTATTGAACATTTTATTCAATGATATATATATATATATATGCATATATATATATATATATATTCTACATTACCCACCAAAACATGACTTGTAGTAGCTGTGGCGATGTCATTTAAATTTAGTATAATCGCTAGGTAGCGCTACGGTATTTCTATGTTCCCACTAACTTGGCATAGTTTAGACAGATGATATCACTTTGCTGCGGTCCAGCTTCAGCTTCCATGCTCGGCACTTCTCGAAGAATGCGCGCCCATGTTCTGCCAGAATCCCTCCTTGACATCGAATACGCTGAACTTCTTTGCATCAGTCAGACGTGTCGCGACTTCCTCGATCGTCGGCATCTGGTAGTGCTCGCGACAGATCGCTCGGTTTAAGTCTCTTGGGTCGATACAGATCCTCAACTTATCGGGCTTGACGACAACAAGCATGCTCGACACCCAAGCTGTAGGCTCGGTGACTGGCTTGGTGATTCCTCGCTGCACCATCTCATCAAGTTTCTCCTTGATTCTCGCTCTCAACGGCACTGGCACACGACGAGGTGGGTGTATCACGGGTGCAACACTCTCGTCCGTGACGATGTGGTATTCGCTAGGCAGCTCACCCAGACCTTCAAAGACATCTTTAAACTATGTGAGTAGATCGTCTTTTTCTTTCACTGCCGCTCGCACCGCTTTCCTCAGCGATGATCGTGGGGCTGGATGTGGACCGTCACTGTAGCCTGACGACACGCGCGTTCCTGACGTGTCGCTCACTGCGTGCACGTTTCTGTCGCTGTCGTTGATCGTCACGAAACCCATCTCCGTGCAGGTCTTCAATGACAACAGTGGCATAAAGTCATCGTTCGTGATGTTGAAGGTCAAATTGCTTTGTTTGCCTTGTCGCCATACCGGAAGTGTTAACCCTAACCCTAACCAAGTATCTGGTACTTGTCTCCAGTGTACGTCCTGATGTACTTGTGGGTACAGTGTTGCAGCTTCTTCATTTGGCGGTCCCTTGTCGCTCTGCAGTACGTCTCTCGTGGAAGCACGTTGCATTCTGCTCCAGTGTCCATTTGGAACAGAACCCGGCTACTTGGTCTCGGAGATCCAACTTCTACTGTGATGACTGCCTTCGACGCTCTGTCTTCAACAAGACCGACGAAGAAGATTTCCTTTGTCGTGCGGACGGTTGACGTCGTCACCCTGCACTTGAGCTGGAAATGGTTCTTCTTTCCGCACTTACGGCACGTTTGGCCGTATGCGGGGCACTCTCTTTTAGCATGGCGGCGTCCACAGTACTTGCAGTCTTGTTGATGCTGCTCCGTTGGTCCTCTTGGCTTCGGTGTGGTGAACCTTTGCTGTGTGCGGTTGTGTGGTGTGCTGGCTGCTTGTCGCGTCTGCCGTTTCCTGACGAAGCTGACATCCTGCGTGGCGATGTCATTTAAATTTAGTATAATCGCTAGGTAGCGCTACTGTATTTCTATGTTCCCACTAACTTGGCATAGTTTAGACAGGTGACACCATCACGTGATTTCAGCAGTCCTTGACCTAGCCTCGTGTAGCAGGTCTGCATGGAGATGTTCAAATAAACCAGTCGTCTTTATAAAACACGCGTCCGAAATTACTTTACGTTATAACAACAAAACGATACAGTAACGTCTTCATTCCGAGCAGGGCTGTGTAGTTAAAAGCAACAATCCTACCCTCTATTTCGGTGATACCACGCCCTGACCGGCACGTTATGCAAGTATAGATCGAGAAGCTGTCCTACCGAACCTAACCCTATCCCTGATTACAGGGGGTTTAAACGAGTTTTAAACGAGTTAATGCTACTATCACTTGTTCGGGTGAATTATTCCATAGTGTTTTGACTTGCTCTCTCTCGTTTTGACCTATCTGCGTCCAGTGGCAGGACGAAGTCGAGACAGTTGGAGATAGGGCAGTATGCAGCGGGCGAACAGGGCGTCCTTCGTGTATCGCCATGCTCTTCGCGCTCCACATCGCGTGCTGGGGCCGCCTTCTCGCCCGCTGAACCAGCTGATAGTTTGCTCCGCGCAGTCCGCCGAGTCCGGTCTTCACGTGCTTAAGTAGACAATCCCTATCTCACCGAAGGTTTCAGACCTGTCGGCTACCCTCACCTGGTTTAGCCCGCCAGACGAAGCGGTTTACCGGTGTGTGAACGCTGTCGCATGCTAACAGCTACTTCGAGCCACAGGTGAGAGCTGGGTGACAGTTGGGTACCAAAACAGACGACCTTCTCCCGAAGAAGCACGAATGTTCCCCGACACCCCATACACCCAACATTTACTAATAAAGTATCAAATATATCAGTTGCTAAACGTTCTTACCAAAAAATCCTTTTCTTGAATTTGATATTTCAAATTGGAGGGGTAATTACGGTTTAGTTGGCTCGCTCAAGGGGTAACATACTCAAAAAGGTTAAATACAGCTGGCAAATGAGGTACTAGTCAGACCAAAGCTTGAGTGTATTACTTGGGCACCCGACACCAAGACTGCGCTATTTAGACAATAGAGCATGTGCAGCGGAACGCTGCTCGCTTTGTCACTGGCGATTACCGCAGGATCTCAAGGGTAACTGCTATGTGCGCTAACCTGGTGTGGAACTCTTGATACACAACATGTTTTTTAATAACCACGGACTAGTGTCCACCATCTTCCCTACCACCATTACCACAGCAGACGCTATCCAAGCGCCGCGAGATGGGATCACCGTATGGCTCCCGTTCTACCGCCTGGAAGAAACCACTTGTTTCTCGGCGAAGTCACGCAGCCGGATGAGAGTCAATTAAGAGCAAAAGCTCGCACCAGACGAAAACACAAGCACAAACTAAGAACTCTGCCACGGGGGTCAGTCTACAGTTAGTTTTCCCATTGGTTCCCATGTTAACGTTTTGTATAATTATAAGACCTACACAAATTATAAAATGTCTTACCAGCTGTAATCATTATACCATTGACAAGCTAGTCGAGTTTAGTCAAAACTAGATATTTCTTGTTCTCGTAAAAAGCCTATATGTATTGACACCTATCAATATTTACGAATGGATGCAGGCAGTACTCCGGCTAAAAGGTTATATAGCCAAATATCCTTCCGTTTAGTAAAATCAGCTAAAACACACCATTTTACTGTCAACAGCTTCTACAGTCACACCTGGAAATCTGCCTACTCAAATGCACTTATGTCAGAGCAGGTGAATTTTAAAGCAAAATCATTTCTCCAAAACACTGCCCTTTTTTCATAACGAAACAGGAAGTCTAACTGGGGCATGACCTCTAAGAACTCTGCCAGTCTCCTGCACGACTTACCAGCACTCGTTCTGTGTACGCTCTATCCCACTGTGGAACTCATTCACACAGGAAGCAGTTGCAGCGTCTACTGTAGAGGTGGTCCAGAGAGCCGCCCTCCCTGTCATCCAGTCATTGACATTATATAAGCCTGTTTTGTTTTAATCACGGACTGCCTGTTTTTATTTATTTTATTAACTTATTTATTGTTTTAGCCCACAATGATGTTACAAACTGCAGATAAATGAAGTAGGCTATCACTGTGTATATTCTTGAAGACTGGAAGATGTCCTGTGGCTGTGTATTGGGAGACGTGTGACGGCGAAAGGATGACATCATTTTCTTGCCAACATTGGCGCTGTCCACAAAATTCAGTAGCTGCGTCTTCATTTCCCTCAAATAAACCACTGATGTTAACAATATGATTATAGTTGCATATAGTTGGTTAGTTTGTATTAACACATTTAGGTGCAAGTTTTGTTACCCTAAATCATCTGGAACTATAGCCACCTTTTGTAAAAAGCGCGACTTATTTGTTTAAAATCGTATTTCTACCCTACAGTTTCGGCGGCTCTAATGATGATTTTTGTATGTTGTGCCTCCGAGCTCAGATTCCAGATGATATAGGCCTGCGCTATGGACGTTCATTATTAGGTCCTATATTACATACGTACTTCTACCAACAAGCAAGCATCTATGTGCATGCTTTGTATCCTAGCAGCTTGCGCTGTCTTTGTGGTTGGCTCAAAATACTAGGAAATCAAAACAAATCTACCCCCCCCCCTAGAACTATTGAATGTACTCCCTAAACCTATTGAATGTGCCCCCTAGACCAATTGTATGTACCCCCTAGACCTATTAAATGTGCCCCCTATACCTATTGAATGTGCCCCCATAGACCTATTGAATGGGCACACATAGACCTTCGGAAATGGTGAATGCGTCGCCGCGAAACATTTTCAACAGCACACCCGGCCTCTCCCGTCTTTTACGGCAAGCGATATCATTGGCTGAGCTTATCTTCAGAGTTTCGGCAAGCGATCTGCCAGGGAGTACTGAGACTGATGTCATCAGCAGCGCCCCCTGGCGCGCGAGGATGGACCTGTATAACATGAGACTTTTGTACTATACATTATAATGTTAGAAACATATAAATCGTGTATCGTATGGATCAAGTATTATTTATAATGTGTGACAACAAGTATCAACGTATCACGACATATCACCATATACAGCAATGCATAACATTTAAAAAAATGTTTACTAAGAATTTCGAAGTGTTACTCAGTGTTAGTTAATGTAAGTTATTCTTCGTTCGGTGGTTAGTATTAATTAATTAGTTGTGGCAAAGTTAGTGTGGGATACAGCTGGTAATATTATCTGTTAAGTGTGTTAGCTGTTGATATTGGTATGTTTACTTATTTATTATTCTTAACCTTTTTTATGTATTTCACATAATTTCTGTACTGTGTAATATATCGCTTACACCTTTATTTTAATCTTGAATTTACTATTGTTAGTTATTAAAGTATCTACATAATTTGTCATGTTGGCCTGTACGTCAGGGATCTATTAGGTCTTGGTACAGGCCTCAATATATCAATAAACATTTATTATTAATTATCATGTATTGTAAATGTACCATTATGTATTATCATGGTTGATCTGAATAAATTGTTTTTCTTTTTCTTCTTCTACAGATGACGTTATTCCTAGTATTGTCTTATAATATAACTAAGTATTATTTTAATGTCAAATAAAGTTACTTTTTGATTCGTAAAAACGTGGAGTTGTATGATGTAAGTTGTAACTTCAACACGACATGCGGCTAGTTATGAATCCACAACAATTGCGGCACAAAAAAACATGATCAAAATTCGTCTCCATGGTTGAAAGAGAAATATAAGTAGTAGACTGCCCTGTATTTGTGTACTTTGTATCATGAAGTTTATTATAAATTATTATAAAAATTATTTGTTCACTCCACATTGCCTTAGATCACTCTGCTGTATCCACGAGTACCTGTCTACAGACAGACAAACCAACAGAGCTTCAGATAGTGTACCTGGTGCTGGAATCATGCCATTCATGGGATAACAAAATAAACACATCCATAATTTGAACATTCTGAAAGGCAAAACTCATTACAGGGATGAGAGCGACATTTGATCAAAACCGCTGACAATTTATGCGACTGAGCAGAACAAGTACGAGAGGAACACGGCAAGTAGTATGTTTCAAACCATAATTGGCCCAATCAAGTTTTTTTGCAATGGCAAACCAGTGATGTCAAACCAATGACAGCCGTTATTGGGCCAAAGATGTTTTGACAGTGGTAAACCAATGATGGCAAACATATGGCAGACATTATTGGGCCAATTATGTTTTTTTCAATGACAAACCAATGAAAACCATCATAGGCCCAATGAAGTTTTTTCAATGGCAAGCCAATGATGGTAAACCAATGACAAACTATCATTGGCCCAATTATGTTTTTTCAATGACAAGCCAATGATGGTAAATCAATGACAAACTATCATTGGCCCAATTATGTTTTTTCAATGGCAAGCCAATGATGGTAAACCAATGACAAACTATCATTGGCCCAATTATGTTTTTTCAATGGCAAGCCAATGATGGTAAATCAATGACAAACTATCATTGGCCCAATTATGTTTTTTCAATGGCAAGCCAATGATGGTAAATCAATGACAAACTATCATTGGCCCAATTATGTTTTTTTCAATGACAAACCAATGAAAACCATCATAGGCCCAATGAAGTTTTTTCAATGGCAAGCCAATGATGGTAAACCAATGACAAACTATCATTGGCCCAATTATGTTTTTTCAATGGCAAGCCAATGATGGTAAACCAATGACAAACTATCATTGGCCCAATTATGTTTTTTCAATGACAAGCCAATGATGGTAAATCAATGACAAACTATCATTGGCCCAATTATGTTTTTTCAATGGCAAGCCAGTGATGGTAAACCAATGACAAACTATCATTGGCCCAATTATATTTTTTCAATGACAAGCCAATGATGGTAGACCAATGACAAACTATCATTGGCCCAATTATGTTTTTTCAATGACAAGCCAATGATGGTAAATCAATAACAAACTACCATTGGCCCAATTATATTTTTTCAATGACAAGCCAATGATGGTAAACCAATGACAAACTATCATTGGCCCAATTGTTTTTTCAATGACAAGCCAATGATGGTAAATCAATGACAAACTATCATTGGCCCAATTATATTTTTTCAATGACAAGCCAATGATGGTAAACCAATGACAAACTATCATTGGCCCAATTATGTTTTTTCAATGGCAAGCCAATGATGGTAAATCAATGACAAACTATCATTGGCCCAATTATGTTTTTTCAATGACAAGCCAATGATGGTAAACCAATGACAAACTATCATTGGCCCAATTATGTTTTTTCAATGACAAGCCAATGATGGTAAATCAATGACAAACTATCATTGGCTCAATTATATTTTTTCAATGACAAGCCAACGATGGTAAACCAATGACAAACTATCATTGGCCCAATTATGTTTTTTCAATGACAAGCCAATGATGGTAAACCAATGAAAAACTATCATTGGCCCAATTATGTTTTTTCAATGACAAGCCAATGATGGTAAACCAATGACAAACTATCATTGGCCCAATTATATTGTTTCAATGGCAAGCTAATGATGGTAAATCAATGACAAACTATCATTGGCCCAATTATGTTTTTTCAATGACAAGCCAATGATGGTAAATCAATGACAAACTATCATTGGTCCAATTATGTTTTTTCAATGACAAGCCAATGATGGTAAATCAATGACAAACTATCATTGGCCCAATTATGTTTTTTCAATGACAAGCCAATGATGGTAAATCAATGACAAACTATCATTGGCCCAATTATGTTTTTTCAATGACAAGCCAATGATGGTAAATCAATGACAAACTATCATTGGCCCAATTATGTTTTTTCAATGACAAGCCAATGATGGTAAACCAATGACAAACTATCATTGGCCCAATTATGTTTTTTCAATGACAAGCCAATGATGGTAAACCAATGGCAAACTATCATTGGCCCAATTATGTTTTTTCAATGACAAGCCAATGATGGTAAATCAATGACAAACTATCATTGGCCCAATTATGTTTTTTCAATGACAAGCCAATGATGGTAAATCAGTGACAAACTATCATTGGCCCAATTATGTTTTTTCAATGACAAGCCAATGATGGTAAATCAATGACAAACTATCATTGGCCCAATTATGTTTTTTCAATGACAAGCCAATGATGGTAAATCAATGACAAACTATCATTGGCCCAATTATGTTTTTTCAATGACAAGCCAATGATGGTAAATCAATGACAAACTATCATTGGCCCAATTATGTTTTTCAATGACAAGCCAATGATGGTAAACCAATGACAAACTATAATTGGCCCAATTATGTTTTATTCAATGGCAAGCCAATGATGGTAAACCAATGACAAACTATCATTGGCCCAATTCTATTTTTTCAATGGCAAGCCAATGATGGTAAATCAATGACAAACTATCATTGGCCCAATTATATTTTTTCAATGGCAAGCCAATGATGGTAAACCAATGACAAACTATCATTGGCCCAATTATGTTTTTTCAATGGCAAGCCAATGATGGTAAATCAATGACAAACTATCATTGGCCCAATTATGTTTTTTCAATGACAAGCCAATGATGGTAAACCAATGACAAACTATCATTGGCCCAATAAATTTTTTTCAATGGCAAGCCAATGATGGTAAACAATGATGAACCATAATTGGCCCACTGGTGTTTTTTTCAATGTCAAGCCAACGATGGTAAACCAATGACAAACTATCATTGGCCCAATTATGTTTTTTCAATGACAAGCCAATGATGGTAAATCAATGACAAACTATCATTGGCCCAATTATGTTTTTTCAATGGCAAGCCAATGATGGTAAACCAATGACAAACTATCATTGGCCCAATTATGTTTTTTCAATGACAAGCCAATGATGGTAAATCAATGACAAACTATCATTGGCCCAATTATGTTTTTTCAATGGCAAGCCAATGATGGTAAATCAATGACAAACTATCATTGGCCCAATTATGTTTTTTCAATGGCAAGCCAATGATGGTAAATCAATGACAAACTATCATTGGCCCAATTATGTTTTTTTCAATGACAAACCAATGAAAACCATCATAGGCCCAATGAAGTTTTTTCAATGACAAGCCAATGATGGTAAATCAATGACAAACTATCATTGGCCCAATTATGTTTTTTCAATGACAAGCCAATGATGGTAAACCAATGACAAACTATAATTGGCCCAATTATGTTTTATTCAATGGCAAGCCAATGATGGTAAACCAATGACAAACTATCATTGGCCCAATTATATTTTTTCAATGACAAGCCAATGATGGTAAATCAATGACAAACTATCATTGGCCCAATTATATTTTTTCAATGACAAGCCAATGATGGTAAACCAATGACAAACTATCATTGGCCCAATTATGTTTTTTCAATGACAAGCCAATGATGGTAAACCAATGACAAACTATCATTGGCCCAATTATATTTTTTCAATGACAAGCCAATGATGGGATGGTAAACCAATGACAAACTATCATTGGCCCAATTATATTTTTCAATGACAAGCCAATGATGGTAAATCAATGACAAACTATCATTGGCCCAATTCTATTTTTTCAATGGCAAGCCAATGATGGTAAATCAATGACAAACTGTCATTGGCCCAATTATATTTTTTCAATGGCAAGCCAATGATGGTAAACCAATGACAAACTATCATTGGCCCAATTATGTTTTTTCAATGGCAAGCCAATGATGGTAAATCAATGACAAACTATCATTGGGCCAATTATGTTTTTTCAATGACAAGCCAATGATGGTAAACCAATGACAAACTATCATTGGCCCAATTAAATTTTTTCAATGCAAGCCAATGATGGTAAACAATGATGAACCATAATTGGCCCACTGGTGTTTTTTTCAATGTCAAGCCAACGATGGTAAACCAATGATAAATCATCATTGGCCCAATGATGTTTTTTCAATGGCAAGCCAATGATGGTAAACCAATGACAAACCATCATTGGCCCAATCATGGCTTCTGCAGCCATCATTGGTCCAACGAGATTTGTTAGCTGGGTTCAATCGAACACCATCTCGGCTTTGCTGGGCAGTGGACAGTTTATGTAGCATGGATCAATTAAACAACACAACACAGTGTGCGAACAACTGTTCAAAGCTACATAATCTTTGTTATTTGTAACTACACTGGCCCAAACTGTTGCAGTGAATTTGTTATGCAGTCGTACAACAAACTGCATGTGTACAAAGGTTGGAAGTGAACATTCAAATGTTAATTTGCCAACATATGATGGGATAATAATTAAATACATTACACTATTTGTTTATGTCATTTGAGTGTCACCATTAATTCAAGTGACATCAACTGTTATAAAACTGTCATTCGAGTGACATCAACTGTTGTAAAACTGTCATTCAAATGACATCCACTGTTATAAAACTGTCATTCGAGTGACACTACTGTTGTAAAACTGTCATTTGAGTGACATCAACTGTTGTAAAACTGTCATTCGAGTGACATCCACTTTTATAAAACTGTCATTCGAATGACATCAACTATTGTAAAACTGTCATTCGAGTGACATCCACCATCATAAAACTGTCATTCAAGTGACATCCACTGTTGTAAAACTAAACTGTCATTCGAGTGACATCAACTGTTGTAAAACTATCATTTGAGTAACATCAACTGTTGTAAAACTGTCATTCAAGTGACATCAACTGTTATAAAACTGTCATTTGAGTGACATCCACTCAAAAAAACTGAACTTTATTCATTACTGGTAGAAAACTTACAAAGCTACTGGAATATGCCACAAAACTGTTTGAGTATCTTGTCTAAAAATGTAATTTCACGTGAAGATTTGAATCTACGTAGGTCAGATAGGGAACGAAATAGATACCAATTTGACTTCATGTAGCTAAATGCTGTTGAAGTTTATTACTACGTGTTCTATAGTAAACTTGGCAATTGTTTTGACTTCCCATTCAAATTTGTACACCTTATTGTAGCAAACCATTAATACACTTTAACATCATTATGAATGTATATAATAATGTTAAGGTTTTCAGGTAGTTTTTAGTAAAATAATGACATTTCAGTATTGGACGTTATAAATAGAATATGACACTGTTAATCTGAACTTTGACATCATAATATGAATACCCACCACAACAAAAACATGACCTCAGTCATGTCAGATATTACACAAAGCCACATCTTTAGGGCAACTTTAATTATTTAACGAATAAAATAACACTTGGCTACATTATTTTAGACATGCTACAAATAACCTCCGCTGTATCGCAATATATCACGTGTCTTGTCCACAGCTACTGATACTGCTCATTATAAATTCATTTTTCAATGTGTTCTTCATTATTAAAGCGCTTTATTGATTGGTGTTTTGATTCTTTAAATATCACAGTTCTCCTTACACTTACAGTAAAAACATCTCTGCCAAACACACACAAAACTCAACGTCTGTGATTGAATAACAAAATGATCTGGTAAGGGGCCATCCATAAAATATGTAGCACTCTTTGTGGTCAGTGTTGAGACGTCCCCACCACCTTGTCATGCTTACCGGTAGTCATGCTGACCCACCCATAATAAATAGGTTTGTCTTTTCAAAGACCCCCCTATGATGTATGCATCTTATATTTATTGTGTGGCCTTACGCATTCACTGTTTATACATAAACACAAGTGTATAAAACAATAATCCAATGCTGATTTTTTATTGAAATGCTGTTGAAATCTACCTCAAAACTGGCAATCAAGCTGTATGTCTGATATTGACAGCTTGTCAAGTCAACTTAAAAAATATCATTACCCAGACACCCACCCTCCCCCAAGTAACATTCCATCATGTTTGCTTTTAGCACCCCCTCCCCCCGAAACCAAACACCATACTTGTGATGTACTTTATGGATGACCCCTAAAACAGTTTCAATCCACATTACTCTTTCATCACAGCTTGCAAATTACCACAGTACCCAAGTGCACATAACATCTAACATGTTGTACCCTGAAACGCAACTACTTGTTGAATCAAAAATGTAGGCAAGTTATCATCTCACAAGACATTGATTTATCCGTTGAGCTGATTTGACAATACAACACATTATAATCTCCAGTTGCATGAGATATGCCTTATATAGGCTGACGTACATAAAATGATAAACTATAACTAATTATAAAACACTCTTTTTTACTAAAATATAGTATCAACATGTAAGTCTGAGTAAAAACACACAAAATAACAATGTAAGTAAAGTGTAGCCCTGGCACCCTGGAGGAGGCAGCCATACAACTGCTTCAAAGTTAGTGTATTAATATATATATATCGGTTGATTACCATTTCTGAACATACGTTGGTACACGATTGTCTCATAGAAAGAGTAACATACAGTCTTTGATAATAGTCATACCCATCAGTAACGTATCACATCAGTGTTACATTATATATAAAACATGAGAAACTGTTACACCCTATATATAAAATTCTGAACATCAACAATAAACACTTCAGATCAGGATAAGCAATGGTTAAGTAATAAACATCACAATCCCAGTCTTCGTCTTCTCTGTTATGTAAGTCATCATGTGATATTACGTTACTGAAAATAATAGCTATTTTGCCATTACAAATGGCCAACATAGATCTACAGGATTCGGGTGTAATAACGTATTATTGTTATAAGAAATAGCTGTACAACAATATGAGTAAAAAATTTGTGTTTAGATGCAATGCATAATAAATTTAAAACAAACTGTTGATACGCACACAATGAATTCTCTGTATTCTTATATTTTTACTTATATATAACATGATTCTTTGCTGTAACCAGTCTGGGTCTTTCTTCAATTTGTCAACAAAACAAACAGGTTTTTGCAAACCGCACAAGATTGTGCTCACTAGCTCAGAAACCGTGCTACCAACGGAATGTTGTTATCTTCACTACAGCAAATCAGGTACGACATCTCCCTTCTCGCCAGCAATTCTCGTGTACATGGGTTCACGAAGGGTGGTGACAGGTCGACGGGTCTTAGGGTGCTGTCTGCCATAAAGTTCACAACAGACACTGTACCATCTCCTGAAGTGTTCGTAGGCCAAGTCATAGTTGCCCGTCTCTTCATAATAGATCGCCATGTTTAGGAGGAGCCGGTCAGTGGTTGGATGGTTCTCACCGACCACTCGAAGGGCAAGAGTCATGGCTTCTTTGTAAGCCTGCCGATGGATGAAGTGATAACAGATCAATGAAACTTGTTATTTATAAATAATGTTATTAACAACCACAAGCAGACACACTGATGATATGAACATGAATGCATTACAAATAATTAACATACAGTTAAAATATATATATATACACACACACACACAATATATATATACATATATATTGCAAATTTCTAACAAAGAAAGACATTTTTTTCTTTTGAGGGATCATGAAAGTTTGGCGCCCAATGTGCAAGCTGTCTAGGAGGAAAACATTAATGTAACATATGCACACATAAATACAAACACACTGCTTGATTATAGTTAGGTATAACAAATATATACATATATAAAGAAATATATTAACAAATATAATTATAAACAAATATATAACTAAAATACAATGCAAGTTTATACTTTATATAAATTATAACATTACAGTTTATAATGAGATTTTGTATGAGTAATGCTGAAAGAAAACCAGTCATCATATCTGAATGGCTAACTGATAAAAAATAGTGTCACACCTTGATTTGTTCTGGCACAGCGTTACCATAACTGACGCCCTTTGTCACCAATGCATCAGCGATGTGAGGCTCATCGCTCAGCTGCAGGCAAGACACATTCATTAACTTGTATTGCAACACAAACGTGTCTGCACATGTAGCGTATGAAGACAGGTAGCGTATGAAGACAGGTAGCGTATGAAGACATTTGTGAAATCAGAAGAGCAGCAATATACATCAAATATGTTCAAATGAGGAATTTTTAGCAGTGTCAATCAGTGATGTATACTTAGGATTAGATCCTGAGTGATGCACACACCTTTGCTCACTTAAATATATTGTTGTAACATAATTAATCGCTTCTTATAAAATAAGTTGTAGTTTAGGACAAGGCTCTGAGGCATTGCTGAGTGACGTTTCATGACAACAGATAAATAACTATCTCACTGTAAGGCAATGTAGTCGATCCCTGTGAACAAGAGGTTACACAAAATTAACTAACTACCTTGTTTTAAATTGAACTAATTTATTATTAATTGAAATGACTACCTTGTTTTAAATTGAATTTACTGCCTCGGTTTAAATTGACAACTATGTTACTTTTAAACAAAAAAAGACTACCTGGGTACCTTGCTTTAAAGGGATTCTTTGTAAGCTAATATACATTCGCGGTGTACCGTATCAAAACGTATTAATTTCCCATAAGTACTTTCTCTGCTACTTATGTCTTGCATGTTTATGCATAATTTTGGTGTTATCTGCACAAAAAGCCGATAAACAATTGTGTTTACGCGAATCATTTTGAGCTTGTTGCCACGTGGATGATTAATTCTGCAGCCCAAGTAAAATGAATATTCATGTCCGCGCAGTGAACCATATACAGACCGTTGACGTCACACACACAGCCAACATGTCTGATTACGAGGTGAGTTGATTCAAGCAATGGCGTTGTAAATAAGCAATAAGTAGACATATGTATATTGACAGCTATTTTGATAAGTGTAGTGCAGTTGGTGTCAGCCGCCGCTGGGACTGTCACTTAGACTGTCAAGCCTCTACTACAGTAACTAACATAGCCTTAGGCAAGGGTCTCGCTTCTCTAGTTAGTAAAACTGCTTTGTCCAGTATTTGACATGCAGTGAATGAAAATGCACATTAAAATATCAGTATATGCAACCATAGCTAGAGGATTAACCTGGTCATGGATGTAATTTTTTTCCTTCTAAATCTGGTATTTGGGTGTGTGTGTCTACGGGTCTTGCCTTTCCAAATTCCAGTCAGCCGTTTTTAAAAAATCCCCGTTTCCCCGCTTATTTGAACCGGAACATAAAAATATGAGATTCGTATGTTCACAGTCTGTTTTTAATGCTACAGCTACAATTGTTAGTCAACCTGGCTGGCATGTCGTCATTCAATGTAAACGTTTTAGGTTTGTTAAAAAGTACACAATACCATGTTGCCACAGAATTTTGCGATGCACAAATTTTGGACACCAGCAGATCTGCACTCTAGTATACATCAGTTTTTATCCATGACTATATTTTGTTTAATCTAATAATAGATCAGATCAAGTTGCACTGCTTCATGTGAATAGCACATTTGATAATAATAGTACTCGCTAAAAACAAGTTAAACATTTATTTTTGACACGTTACTGTACACTTTTCAAGAGAATGGCCCATATGCATAATTATATACAACATTAATTATTAGAGCAAGAATAAAAGAAAATATACAAATAAGTGGAATTTCTAATAACTAGAAAGTTGTCAGAAGGTCCCCTTATTGGGATCTTTGCCTTGGACCGAAGAAAAGATTGACTTAACTTAGCGAAAATTCACTTATGTGAGTTCAAGTTATCTGGAGTGCACTGTATACGACCAATGCATACAGGTAATTATGTAGAAGCAAATTAAAAGTTGGCCAAAGAAATGGATTGGGATTTTAGTCTGACTGAATCAACATAATAAGGTTCTCTTGTATTTCTTTTCCATTTAGCCAGCTGTACACTTGGTAATAAGTCTCATAATCCAATATCTAAACTGAATTAATCTGCACAGTGTTGAATTAGTTAACTCATATTTAGGCTCAATTCCCTAAATTCAACTTTGTTTATTTGCAGGAACATTGGAAATAGATGAGCTGATGGAAAGAGGAAATTGAAGAGCTCTACTTAACACTGCCATTAATTGGACAATGGGTCACCTGACGTAAGATGATGTCTGACTTTGTTCTGCCCCATTCTGTTCTGTGCGACATCTACTGGGAAGTTGTAGCTCACTTTGAGTGTCAAATGGATGTGTGCATCTGATAGCTTTGTGTATCAAAATGCATAGCAGTGCTATTAATAGGACAATATGTTAACTGACACAGTAGTGAAGAAGATGTCTGACTTTGTTCTGCCACATTAGTTCCGTGTGGCAGTGTGGCTTCTGCTGGGAATATGTATATCATTACATGTTTCAAATGGATTTGTGCAATCGATCGATTTGTGCATTCAAATGCACATCCAAATGCACATCATCCCGTCATTATGTTGCAAAATAGGAGTACATAATAAAATGTATGCTTTCTTATGCTCATAATTTTTGGATTGTGTTCAACAGCATATTCTTCAAAATTTGTTGAAACAAGTTGGTGTTCAGTGGGAGTAGTGTATAAAAAGGTGTCAACAAAGTTGCTTTTACAATAATTTTGAAAATTCATAAAATATAAATGTTCCACAACATTCAAAATGTTTTAGAGATCTTCTTGAGCTAAATACACCAATGATGACTGAAATCAGTGTTTTATAATATGCGTTACTTTTAAAGTTTTGTAATTTTATAACTTTATTTCCATCATACAATGGCTATTTTATTTGTTGTCGAAACAGGAGTTTGACAGAAACAATATCTTTTACTCTAAATGATGGGCAGAACAAATAAGTATTGCACTCCCAGTACAAAATAAAACATGTTTTTACACTGATGCAATGTATTTTTATATTTTTTCGACAATAATGTTATGCTCTTTATAGATCTACATTAAACATTAAGTAGATAGGAAAGTACATAACCACCTATCCTATTTTAATACCGTAAATTACTTTAGTGATGTATAAGGTATTTATACTGCTTATGGAAATATCAGCTGGATTTATGGTGCAAATAAAATGGTTTCATTATTGAATGTTTCTCGGCTTCAGTACGTTTCTGTTATCTAAATGTTTCATTAAAACTTCACTTCAAAATGTATAGCCAGATGTACCTAGTGAAAAAGGAACATGATAGTACCATAGTTTTTATATTCTAATAAAAACAATGCCAATCATTCAATATGACATCTGTGTCGCCATGAACTATCGCTCTGTTCATTCTCCGATTATTCCATATATTTTTCTTCGCTGAATCTGTGACATAAATGGCAGCTGGTCCACGTTTCATTTTGATAATTTTATCGGTCACGACTCATTCGCATGGCGGGAGCTTATCCATATACACACATGTTGATGACGTATTTCTTACATCTATTAACTCGGCGTAGCTAATCGAAGTCTGACGGACAGTTCCGAATATTCATGAGCATGCCTTATATGGATTGTGAAGGTGGGTCCAAAGTAGAAACTCTGCGTATGCGGAGTTATTTTTTCGATATATAATTGTCAGGGTCATTAGTGATTAAAAAAACATAATTCTAATGAAATAAAGGCACAGAATTACATGAAATAATTATATTAACAGGATTACCTAATAATTGCATACATTACAAAGAGATTAAAATTCTCAAAGAATCCTTTTAAAATGAACTAACTATTATAAATTGAACTAACTAACTTACTTTAATTTGAATATGCTACCTTGCTTTAAATCGACGTTACTGCCTTGCTTTAATTTGAACTGACTACCTTGCTTTAAACTGAAATTACTACCTCTTAATTGATTGAGCTAGAAGAGGTCAGCAGTTTTAAATATCTTGGAGTTTAATGCACAGTAAAGTATAGGAAATTAGTCCCGCAAATACGGTCACCTCGCTATTCAGGTCACTTTTGCCCAGTCCTAAGGGTGACCTTAATAGTGAGATTCCACTGCACTTTACTGTAAACTAAAATGACTACCTTGTTTTAAATTGAACATACTGCTTCACATTAAATTGAACTGATTATTTTGCTTTAAAATTTAACTGACTACTTTGCTTTAAACTTAGCTACCTTGCTTTAAATACATGTGACTATTGCTTTAAATTCAGATGAATACCTTGCTTTAATTTGAATTGATTACCTTGCTTTAATGGATGCAACAGTACCATGATCATGTGACACACTGACCTCCTTGAACTTTTCTATTGCACTTTCTATTGTGGTCATGGCTTTCTCCTTCGCGTCAGCCACCCCGAGATAGTCGTTCCCGCCTCTCAGGGCATAACCCGAGTAGTAAAAGGACAGTCTGTTTAGCGTGCGAGCCAACTTCATCTGAAACATGAAACCAACAAGCTTTTATTGTAAATACCATGTACCGTCTTTGACTCAAAATAATACGCTGTCAATGTAGACTGTTTTCGTTTGTGACGATTACTATGAAGGTGAGGGTATGGAGATTTATAATACACTCAAAAAAAGATGTAAATTTCTACAGCCTGCAACAACAGTAGCAGGGTATTAAGTAGTTCCATGTTATGTACAATAATGTTTTTCGATTATTACTGCGTGAGACTATAAATACTGCAGGGCTTCTGCCATGTTCGTAGAATACCATGTTCCTAATAGTAAAGCTGTGGTTAGAAATCTTATATATAAATTCATGCTGAGACTTGATGCCTCTTATAATAAGCTGGTGATTGCAATCGTCAACAGTGATTCAAAGTGGCTTTCGAGGATACGACGACATTGGATAAAGATGTTGTATATACATAGTAGTTTTGATCGAGTCTACATATGGTAGGCTCCTCTGTACAATATTCATATATTTGTGTTTACTTTCTCTGTATGTGTTCTTTATACGTTTATATGGAAGTCTGTACATGCTGCACAGTCGAGTCTGAAATCAAGATACTGAATTGAACAGACAAGCGTGAAACACCAAATTGAATGAATGGGAAGTGGTTTCACAGCAAACACTCACAGTGACATCATGAATACAAATTATGTTTCAGATGCACTATAAATGAAAGAAAATAATCACTGGATCGCCAGATAATGGGACCTGTTTTTTACAACAACAGACAAAATATAACTAGCAGCTAACAGTGTTTTAAGGTGGCTCTGGTGGCAAAGACAGGCTTGTTTTGAATTAATCATTTCTAATAAAAGTTTTGAAGATAGATTAACAATTTTTCTCAGACTCTGCCTAAGACAACAAGCAATACTCTAGTCCAAAAAGAATTAAGTTTCTAGGTTGTTTAGTGACATTTCCATGCTTTTTAATACAAATTAAAAATATGTCAAAAATCACAAAAACATGGCATTTTATTTCATTCTAAGAAATACCTTGAAAGAAAAATGACATGTTTGTATGCACGAGTATATAATTGACATTCAGACAGGTTTGTTTTGTGAACAAATGCATAGAAAGCATGCTACGGCTTCATCAAAATATTACAACAATGTTGAAAGACAAGGCCAAAACTTGAAGTGTATTTTTGGCACAACCCCTTCACCGATCATAAATCAATCCCATACAATTTGGAGCACATGTAAGGCCAGCTTGGTTATAGCTTTGAAACTATTGCAGTTTAAAAAAAATTACCTAAAGTAATGCTTCCTGGTTGCCATTGACAACAGACACGTCACCAGATAGGTTTTGTATAAAATGTGGCAAGCAGTTTATTTTTAATACAAATTGATGAAGACATCTGTTTTTGAGATGTCCCCATGTTTTTCCGTCAAGTAGGCCCTGCAATCTGTATTTATAAAGACTAAATGTTGAACGACTTTGTGTTTATGACTGGCCTAAGGCCCCACGTGCTAGTCTGTGTTTTGGTGCCACCTGATTGGTCAGAGGTCAATCCCGGGTTACTGACAAATGGCGGTGTTGTCGAGCGTGGAACGGCGCTCGGTCACAAAACGAGACAACTACCGTCAGCATTGGTTATTTAACATCACGATGAAATTATGTAATCTTCATAAAACAAGATACTGGTATCAGAATAACCAGACTATATGATATGCGTTCACGGCAAGCGAATTACAGTCACGGACGTCTGTGCTGGCATGAAACTGATGTCATCGTTTCTACGGAAACATCTATATAGTTTCCAAGAATTTGAAGGGGAATTCCACTGAGACACACATAGTAGGTTTTAAAGGACAGACTGGTGACATATGGTATTAATGCCATGTTTTCTTTTGTAGTACAGAATAATAGTACGTTCATACAAATGCCTACTAATGTTCTATGACGAAAAAAGTAAAGAAATCAACTGACACGATAACCACCACTCAAACCTTAAAAACATCTCACAGTTTTCACCGAACTATACCTTATTGTAGTCTCCCGGGAGCTGACGAAGTAGTTTGGCGGCAGCCTCGTAGTCATCTATGATTTTTTGCATTTTAGGCAACTGTGACCGGTACATATACTCCTCTAGCTTCATCAACTGTGGGAAAACAAGTTGATTATGTCAAATGAAAGGCTACATGCAAACTACGTATGACATCTTTTCTGTGGACAGGTTTTTTGAGTTTGCATCCTCCCTATCTATTTTCCTTGCACTGAAAGAGTAGTTGTACTTTTGTAGAGAAACAGCTAGGAAAATGTTGTAATGCTTTTGTGAAACTTGTCATATTATAGATTAACATTAGTTATTTACAGCGTATTTTAGTAATATCTATATGTGTGCGTTATGGGTGAACTTTAGAAAAGTTAATTTTCGGCAATTCGTTGTTGCATATAACAACTCTTTCAGGATATTGAACAATTGAACAAACTGCAGCACCAGTGGGTCTGGGATTTATATAATGTTTAAACATTGTTCTTATCGATGTATTTGTATATTTATTTACATACTTTTATTAATGTATTTGTGTATATGGACATGATGATTGTCTGAAATAAATACATTATTATTATTATAACGCAGTGAACAGTTAAGGGGTTTCATGCTCTGACAGGCATTCTGTTTCTCCATCAGTATATGAATACATTTATTTCAGGTAAAACCCATAAACAATCAGTACATAAAAAATATAGGTATTAAAATGCGTAGCTTCTAAAATAAAATAAATATAAATAGGATGTATGTTTAGAATTAGGCTTACACAGGCTCGGCGAATTGGCCCACCTTGTTGTAAGTAAACCTGTGTTTTGGTGGGGAATGAGTCTGTCTATGTATTGTGTTTACAAGAGTATACCTCATCCTGAACATAGCCAAGAAGGAAGTGAAGTTCGGACATCCTCTCTGGCCGTGAGCCAAGCTCCTCTGTCTCCAACGTCATTGCCTTCCTCGCCAGTTCCTCTGCTTGGGTGTAGTTGCCTGACTGCACTCTATAAACAAATGATTGTTCAAATGTTTCTAGCGTCTTGTCTGCACAATACAAACAAATGATTGTTCAAATGTTTCTAGCGTCTTGTCTGCACTTTACAAACAGCTGATTGTTCAATTGTTTCTAACATCTTGTCTGCACCTTACAAACGATGATTGTTCAAATGTTTCTAACACCTTGTCTGCACTTTACAAACAGCTGATTGTTCAACTGTTTCTAACATCTTGTCTGCACCTTACAAACAAATGATTGTTCAATTGTTTCAATGTGGAATTGCAGCTACAAAGGATAACCAAATATTAGGGCTAATTAGAAGAAATATCACATATAAGGATAAACGGCTGATTGTACCTCTGAACAAAGCAATAGTTAGACCTCATTTGGAATATTGCATACAAACATGGAGACCATATCGTAAGAATGACACAGATAAGCTAGAAAGAGTACGACGAAGAGCAACTAAGCTGGTTCCTGAACTGAAAGATCTTAGTTATGAAAGATGTATATTAGAATGCGGGTTGACAACATTAGAGACTAGGAGACTAAGAGGAGACAAAATATAAGTTTTTTAAATACTGAATGATTATGAAGATATTGATAGAAATATTTTCTTCAAACTTAAAGAAGGCAGTAGATCCAGAGGGCACAATGCGGCATTAGTCAAAGAACAGCATAGGTTAGATGTGAGAAAATACTCGTTTTCTCAGAGGACAATAAATGACTGGAACAAATTTTCTGATGATTGTGTTAATGCTAGCAGTGGGAATGTGTTCAAAAATAAAATTGACAACTATCTGGGGAGGGCAGGCTATGCGTAGTTGGAAAATTGTTGGACTCTCGATAAGCCAAAGGCTTCCTTGTCCGCATGCCATCTGGAGCTTATAGCTCTGGACGGCAATCTTGTTAAATCTTATTGAACATATTGTCTGCACTCTCTAACCAAACCGTTGTTTCTAATGTCTTGCCTGCACTTGAAAACAGTTGTTTCTACAAATAATTTTTAAGTTTTATACTGAAGACTATGTTGACCCCCCAGTGTGAGACAGTGTAACTTACAGCAGTTCTGCAACTTCTTCCTGTTTGCGAGAGAGTTGATCATTTGTCGTGGACGGCGAGTTGGCCAGGTTGTTGATGGAGGCAAGGTAGCAGTCTCGTAACCTCTCCAGGTCTGAGCCCTGCAGGACACAGCAACACCAAGAATGAACAAATAACTGTATTGTTAGTCAATGTATTCTTTATTATATATACACATTCTACAACTACATGATTATTAATATCATACATCATTTAGGGCATCAAGTTACTTCAACTAGTTTGGTTTTTACTAGAGAACTGGCATTCACTCTTACCATACGTACTTTGTTTTGTTTTATTTAGGCCAAATAAAACCAATTTCAATACAATTAAATTAAATTAACACTAGTTGGTGGGACAGATAAGTCAAATGTGCCTTATTTAACCATTTAAGTGGGGTTAGCTGACTTGAGGTCTAAAGGGTTGTCAGTCTGTGGGCGGGGTTAGCTGACTTGAGGTCTAAAGGGTTGTCAGTCTGTGGGCGGGGTTAGCTGACTTGAGGTCTAAAGGGTTGTCAGCCTGTGGGCGTTAGCTGACTTAAGGTCTAAAGGGTTGTCAGTCTGTGGGCGGGTTTAGATGACTTGAGGTTTAAAGGGTTGTCAGTCTTGTGGGCGGGGTTAGCTGACTTGAGGTCTAAAGGGTTGTCAGACTGTGGGCATTAGCTGACTTGAGCTCTAAAGGGTTGTCAGTCTGTGGACGAGGTTAGCTGACTTGAGGTCTAAAGGGTTGTCAGTCTGTGGGCGGGGATAGCTGACTTGAGATGTAAAGGGTTGTCAGTCTGTGGGCGGGATTAGCTAACTTGAGGTCTAAAGGATTGTCAGTCTATGGACAGGGTTGGATGACTTGAGGTATAAAGGGTTGTCAGACTGTGGGCGGGGTTAGCTGACTTGAAGTCTAAAGAGTTGTCAGTCTCTGGGCAGGGTTAATTGACTTGAGATCTAAAGGGTTGTCAGTCTGTGGGTGTTAGCTGACTTGAGGTGTAAAGGGTTGTCAGTCTGTGGGTGGGGTTAGTTGACTTGAGATCTAAAGGGTTGTCAGTCTGTGGGTGTTAGCTGACTTGAGGTGTAAAGGGTTGTCAGTCTGTGGGTGGGGTTAGTTGACTTGAGATCTAAAGGGTTGTCAGTCTGTGGACGTTAGCTGACTTGAGGTCTAAAGGGTTGTCAGTCTGTGGGCGTGGTTAGCTGACTTGAGGTCTAGAGGGTTAATTGAATATGTTGTACATATGTAATATATTTTAATAAAAAACCATGTGATGATTATAATTAAATAAAGCACTTTGAGATTTTTGCAAGGTGTGAGATTATGAAGATGATGAATGACAGATCGATGAGGTGAATAACAGTCACAAATAGAAGGATGAAATATCTTTCACTGGGACATGGCTGTTCTGTGATGGGTCAAATATCATTATGAATACCTTCAGATTTATACAGGTACAACTGAAGTTGAAAAATGTCAGGACACATCCAGCTTAAAAAAACTTTCTGTTTAATACAGGTTGATAAAATGCTTGCTTTTTTATCAAATAATGTTTGTTTTTCTAATGCGTTCAGCCACTTTATGTAAACTGTTGTATTCCTACTGTTTTGTAAAGTACTTTAGAATAATCACCTCCCTCCAGAGCTGCAGCAGTTTGTAGCTAAACTCCTCATCAAAGAGGTGGTCAAAAACCTCCCATTCAACAAGGAATTTCTCCAACCTGTCTTGATCATGTATTGCAATCAGATGAACTGGGTATTCCTGTGAAAACAACACAGCCAGAAATGAACAAGGTCATTATGTTAATATATTCTTCATTTTTACTTACCTTGATTATTAAACCATTATGCCATATGGGGGAGCTTTTTAACATTGTACCAATTGCAAACAGAGGAGATTGCATGCTGTGGTCCATAGCTTGAACCCAGTCCATGGCAGATGTGTTCTGACTTATCCATTGTCTCGCTGAAGTTTTGAATTTTGCGGACTTATATAATACTTCATATCTGTCAATACAAATATATTTTAGCAATTTTTTAATATTACAAATTTATATTTAAAAACGCCTGTTCTCTTTGGTATAAAGTTAAGTGAATATGTCACATTAAATATAATACTTGTTCGAATTACAAAGAGTCCAGTATTCTTTTTTATATATTGCCGTAATCTAGTCCTCTACGAAAGTTGAATATATTCTTTCAGATATTTGTGAATCTTTTGGGTGTGTGAAATTTTGCCGTTTTTACAGAACGTCCGTGACTACATATATTTCTCATTTTTCAAAACAATACGAAATTATCTCGTATCTGTAATACACAAGTTCTAAAACGTAGACCATCCCTGCTTTAGTCAGTGTAAAAAAACAATTTCACACATAAGTCTTATCACAGTTTTATGTCCTTTTTATAAGAGCATGTTATATGTCTACAAATCGCACCGTCGGCTCATATAACGCACAACTTTTTTAAATATACATTAGTACATACAGTTGTACAGACCAGATGCAATAGATATTGTAGTATTATGTAATCAGATAAATAGGTGCTATAAATACAAAGTCATAAACAGTTCAATTATTCGTCACATCTGTAACGTTTTGTCACGGACATTCATTTGTAACGATGAAATAAGTCAGAGTCACAACACAGTGACCTTGGGTTCTATCATTCGTGTGTGGATAATTGTAATTATGTATGCACATAATTAAGTGTACAACATTGTATATATATATATATACATCAATTATATAGTATAATTACGTGTAGGTCCCTGTATTATTACATATTAAACTTATTTTACTATGTTCAATCAATAATGTATGTAATTTATTTATTTAAATGTATTAAATATATAATAATATTACATAACATAATTATAAGGATATTATATAATGTAATTATTGGTATAATGACTAAGCTACACGTAAAAGTATACAGTATATTACAGTCAACATTCAGTCGAATTGCATAAATTTGCATCTATTTCAGCATATTGAAGATGCCTCTTAAGCATGCGGAACGGCAGAGGCGATACTGCGTTGCTCATAAAGCAGCCATCTGGCAAAGAAGCATCTGGCTGCCTACAGAAGACTGTGCATGCTACCAAAAAGTAGACGGACTCCGAAGCCAAAAAGGAGCATCAATGCAGTCTTCAAAGGGTGCACAGTCAAAGGGCGCGTGACAAAAAGAAACTCATAATCCTGAACGTGCGGAGGCGAAAGGATGGCCTGCCTCCCATCACAATGGATCAGTTCAATGCTGAGGTAGCACTGGCTACATGCCTGCCTGCAAATGCACCACTACCTGCAGCACCGATGGCACTGAGACGGTCTCAGAGAGGAAGACTAGATACATTCTTAGACATGGTGGCCGCCGTGAAAAACTACTGATAGTAAAAATAGACTTTCACCAGAACGTGATAAAGAAAAATAATCAGCTGCGCCAGGCAAAACGAGAACTTGTGTGTATGCAACGATCATGTGGTGCTTGGAGAAGTCAGCATCTAGAGGCAATATCCCGAACAGACACGACAGTGGCAGTACGTTCTCTGACAGTCGTATCTTGACAAGCACTCCTTGTCGCCCGTTGCGCAAGGCCCATGAGCCGGTTGTTGATGATGTCACAACAACTACTGCGGAAGACCTGCTACACTCTGACGGAAAATCTCCCAGGAAGGCCCCAAAGATCAGGAGGCATGTCTAGATGAGCATGGCCGTGATGGCCGGAATACGGAATCTTTCACCAAAGAAGAAGTTGACGGAGGCGAAGTGTTTGCTCAACAGCGACTCTGTCAAGACTAGCCGCAGCCTCAGCCAGCTGGGTAAAGAGTTTGGGGTGTCACGGAACTTGGGGAAGAGGTCCGGTCGGCAGCAACTTCAACATCATCGTGCTACATATCAGACCAAGGAGGAATAGGTATTGTGTTTCCTCAACCACCCTGACAACGCTGCTTGCATGCCAGGGAAACAAAATACAGTGACGATCAGTAAGGAGAAGCATCAAAAGTACATCCTGAATGATTACATCTGCATACTACATCGAAAGTTCCTAGTGGAGAACAGTGGTATCAAGTGTAGCTTCGGCTTCTTCGCACAGGTCCGTGCCAAGTTCTGGTTTATCAAGTCCATTGGGCACAACAGGATGAACTCTTGTCATTGCAAGATCCACGAGAACATGCGCCTCATGCTGAAGGCTGTATCTGGTCTGCGCTTCAATGCAAGCCCTGATGAATTTGTTAGAGAGACCAGCATCGACCAGACCCGGGTGACCCTGCAGGAGCGTCTTGATGCACAGGAGGTGAAGTACTGGGAGTGGTGCACTGTGCGAGTACAGTACAGATGTCACCAAGAACAGGGTATAGCGGCTGGAGCATACTGTCGATACCGAGCCTTTTTGGCATTGAAGGACAACCTTCCAACTGGACACGTCACCATCCAGATAGACTTCAGTGAAAACTGGACCATCTGTTCCAGTCACGAAATCCAGTCGGCGTACTTTGAAAATGATCAGATTACGATCCACCCAGCCGTTGTCCACTACCGCAGCCGTTGTCCACTACCGCAGCAACAACACCCTGTTGCACAAATCATACGTGCTGACGAGCGATGAGTGACAGCACAGTACTGCGGCTGTACTTCAGTTCATGAAGCAACTTGTGCCCAGGATCGGTCAAGACCTACCCGATGATGTGAAGCATGTCCACTACATTACAGACTCACCCAGCTTGCAGCTCTACTTCGAAGCGGGTCATGGCAAGAGGTCACGTGACGGTGTTAGCGGCGCATCCTAACAGATGGCTGATGACTACGTCCGGCGGGGACACACAATCCTGACTGCAGCAGAGCATGTTGCCTACGGAAATTCATCCGGGAAGGTGACATACCTGGAAGTACCGAAGGCCAACATTGAAGCCAGCAGGATGCTTCTTGATGAAAACGGTCATTTCGCTACCGGGTACCATGAAGTACCATGTTGCGGTGTGTGTCCGACCTAATGTCCTTGCAATGAAGAGAACCTCGTGCAACAATGCTTGCTGTTTCCGGGAGAGTTGATACATTATGGTTGATACGTTATGGGCTGCCAAGCCTGGAAAGTACATGAACTGTTCGCCGCCTCACAAGCAGCACCGGACACACAACCCAAAAGTGAAGTTTAAAACCGACAAAAAAGAGTGTGGAAGCAGCACGCGTCGATCCCCAATTCCACGTTGGGTCTTACATGGCTGCTGACTTCGATGGCACATACTTCGTTGATAAGGTTGTTAAAAAAGCAACAGACAGCAAAGTACAGGTGAAGTACCTGCATCCAGTCAGTGGAAAACTAAACGTATTCAACTGGCCATCAACCGAGGACATTGACAATACTTCTGTCGATGACATCTTCATGCCGTGGACCCCAGCACTGTGCGTGACTGGAGGACACAACCACGCCCAGTACATGCTACAGGGAGGTCTACAGGATGAGACCAGCGCGGCCCACCATAAGTTTTTGAAGCACTGATTTGAGTTTGCACGCCAAAATTAACAGATTGACAATGGATGAATCTAATGGTTGATGCACACACATGTGAATGTAATGTAGCCTATATTATTATGGGCATGTAGTTGTTGGTTATCAAAAGAAAACGATCAGTTATATATTAGGCTATGTGGAATAATTATGTCTGCTGCATGGTCTTTGAAAAAGATCAGAAATCGGAACGTCCATGACGATTGCCCATTTTTCCATGTTAAACACACAAATAAGCTTGTAAATTTTTGAGAATATCATGTTACATCATTGTATCCATACGGTCCTTCGCTTGGTAATTATCTGTTGGAAATAGTCTTAACAAATTTTAATAATGTTAATTGTTTGGCAGTTTTACAGTATGTTGATAGGTGCCTTGACTCTCACACTTTAAGGAAGCTTAATCCTTTATAAAAATAAATTACATATTCTTAAGCAAGGGCATGTACTTTTATGCAAAGCAAATATGTAGCGGCATGGGGTGTATATAATGTGACATATCAACCCATGAGTCGCATTCACAGAAAACGTCACGACCATGACAACAATACAGTAATTGGTTACATGGTCGATACAACAGACATATGTGCTTCAGCAAGATCAAACTGGAATATATTATAAGTAGGTATGTTAAATAATTAAGAAAAAATATTCTTTTATTTTACACTTTTAAAATGTATCGATAGCTGTAAATTAAATTTTGAATGTCAAAATTGTCTTGATTTATGGCCATGAATCATATTCATTGACTAAATCCAACCAGAATTTAAAATAAATGATAAATGACAATACTCTCAAAGTGTTGTGTTCCACGCAACATAGTTAAGAAAATATTGTAATACAAAAACAAATTCATTGGTAAAACGTGTGTTTTATGTGGTCAAGCCAAATATTCACGGATGTTCTGATTGCTTTTGGGTATCATCTTTTAAACTCGTGTAACTCTGTAAGAAATGATCCGATTTGCAAACTGCTGAAGTACTATATGCTAAAATATCTATTCAAGAACGGGCCACTATGCAATATAACGCACTAGAAGTTTGGTTTTAAGGACCCATTTTTCTGCAATTGGTACGTTAGAAACTCACCGTTATCTTAATGAACACAAAAAATACAATTACAGATTATATACTTTAAAGGTACCCCAATTCCAAATAATTTCACATCCCTACAATATTACAATCAAACAAAATTTTAATTTATGACACATGTATGCAAGGACATTAAATCCTTTGATGTAAAAAATAAATATACATGTATTGAAGCTCAATGGTTGGTGAAGTAGCACAAAAAATCAGACATGGCCGATCATTAAGCTACTCTGCCACCACACCCGTTGATTCACCAGCATGACATCCTTCATAAAAGCCCCATTTCATATAATCATTACATGGTCGTCATCAAGGGATGCTGCCACTGGTCTATATAAGGTGTCAACAACCTACTTCTATCTTGCGCTGTATGTTTGCTCCTGTGTTCTGGAAGTAGTCAGCGAGCTTGGCATGCCACCAGTTGTAGATTCTGTCAACGTCCTCTTGATCAGATCCATTGAAGAACCTGGGTAAATACATTAAATTAACTGCACTTAAGGAAACTTTTGTTTAGTATTTAGACATCATATGATGAAATGTGTTTAATCAAATATAAAACTATTAAAATAATAAATATATCGCATCAGATATAATATCATTATATCTTAATAATGACATACTTCAAAAGAAATATCTTCAGATAACTGTAAAGAAATCAGTTAAATAACTTAATACTAGCAATATTGTTTACAGTAATCAACACAAAGATGTAAGACACTGACACTATGCCTAAATATAGTTTTAAATCCATAAACAAATATAAATCGCACACACAGCACATTATGATGTGAGCCGCATTGATAGAGCGGGCGGCATATCAGACTGTCGCTCAAAGGAACTGGGGGTTCAAATTCTGGTACCGATCACTGTTTTGAAACTTGGGCAAGTTAAATCACCTCACGTTGCCCTGCGTCTTTCAGAAGAGACACTATAACTTGTTGGTCCCTTCTCTCAGGTGTCTATGCCAGGGGAAGTAAAAGATCCCATGCTGGGGGTACTATGTAACTTTTAGTGGACTCACTGTCATTAGACATGGAAAACTTTGAAAATAAACCACTCCTATGTTAGCCCTAGATATGGCTGTTTGGAGTTAAACATCATAAAAAAAATATATATAAATGTATGAGACTTGCCTCTTTCTGACGGCCTTGCTGAGTGACCGGTGGTAGAAGTCCAGTCGACCCTCCCCACTCTCCCCAAACGGCCGGAGAAATGGCCGCAGGGCTCCATAGACTACTGCCCATTTGGCCGCAGGCAACTTGCCGAGCTCCTGCAGTTTTTCCTTCCCCTTGTCACCTGGTGGGAAGCAACTGAACTACAACCCCTTTACAAAGCCCACTGCACAGACATAAGCCCAACTACGCCTTGTTACTAAGGTATTTTGTATTTACACCTAGGAAAAAACAGTTTATCTGAGATATTCAAATTAGTTTGTTGATTTTCTTGATTTATGAAAAATTTCTCACAAAATATTATCTAAAAAAATATGTTACAATCAGTCTTATTAATTAATAGCGTAGTATTTGGGATGATGAAGTCAGACAGTGCAAGACTTACGTTTCTCAGCACCCTTATCCTGAGGCACGAGGTTGTCGCAGTCGGCGAGCATCACGAGAAGTTCTGTCTCGAGCAGACCACGTGCTGACACCTCTAGGAGACTGAGAGTACCAACCAGCAACTCGCCCCCGTTCTCCTGCTCAAACCTCTCAAGGACCTGAATCTCCAGTCTAAGACACACAGCAAACTCTTGGATACGAGAAAATGTAGCGAAGAACAAGACAGAGGTAAGAAAAGGTAAGTTCTTATATGGCGCAGCATCCAGTCCTTAGGACAGCAGCATCCAGTCCTTAGGACAGCAGCATCCAGTCCTTAGGACAGCAGCATCCAGTCCTTAGGACAGCAGCATCCAGTCCTTAGGACAGCAGCATCCAGTCCTTATTTTTTTACCATTTTACTCCCTGGCAGACTTGTTCAATTGAACAACTTCTCTGGGAAGCATTCAGCCACACTGCAATTAATGCTTGAAGACTATTCATATACGTATCCACCACTATCTATAGCCAGGTATTCATTCATACAGCTGAGTGAACTGGAGCAACGTAGAGCAAACAAACATGCCCAAGGTTCGACACCGCAGTACAGGATTCGAACCCGGGTTCTCTCAGTCGAAAATCCGAAGTTCTTACCACTGTACCACTGCGCTCCACAGATGTTTGGTTACACTTTCTCTTTAAAAAATTACTCAGTTACTCCACAAACATTTGCAAAATACCATTATTATTACTAATGATGAAAATCTCACTTTGATAGCATGAAATAAACACCTACATAACACAGATTAACTTACTCAAGTAATCCATCTGCAAGCTGTTTGATCTTCTCAGAAACTTTGCGGAAATTTCCGTAGACTCGTAACTCCTCTACAGCGATAGACAACCAGAGTGGGTTCTTGGACGATTCCTTGTTGAGCAGTGAACACATTTGACTCTCGTCCAGACGTTTGCCATACTTCCCTAACAGCTGCTTGACAATTACCTGGACACAAATAGATAAGTTAGATCTACAAATCTGCACAAGTATTTCTAATAGTATAAATATACTAACTAGGTAGAGGAATGATGGAGAGAGAGAAGGAAGAGAGAAGAGTGAGAAGAGAGAGGAGAGAGAGAAGAGAGAGAGGAGAGAGAGGAGAGAGAGAGGAGAGAGAGGAGAGAGCGGAGAGAGAGGGGAGAGTGAGAAGAGAGTGAGAGGAAAGAGAGAAGAGGAGAGAGAGAGGAGAGAGGGGAGAGAGAGGGGAGAGAGGGGAGAGAGGGGAGAGAGGAGAGACGAGAGAGACGAGAGAGGAGAGAGAAAGGAGCGAGAGGAAAGGGGAGTGAGAGGAGAGAGAGGAGAGTGAGAGGAGAGAGGAGACAGAGGAGAGTGAAAGGAGAGGGGAGAGAGAGGAGAGAGAGGAGAGAGAGGAGAGAGAGGAGAGAGAGGAGAGAGGATAGAGAGAGGAGAGAGAAGAGAGAGGAGAGAGGAGAGAGAGAGGGAAAGAGAGGAAGAGAGAAAGACATAAGCATAAACTTACATGTATAGCAGGAGACAATCTGTATTAAGACTGAATTGGCTTCACACAGCTAATCAAGGAGAGGAGAGAGAGAGGAGAGAGAGGAGAGCGAGAGAGGAGAGAGAGGAGAGAGGATAGAGAGATAGAGGAGCGAGAGAGGAGAGATAGAGGAGAGCGAGGAGAGAGAAGAGAGAGGAGAGAGAGAATGAGAGGACAGAGGAGAGAGAGAGAGGGAAAGAGAGGAAGAGAGAAAGACATAAGCATAAACTTACATGTATAGCAGGAGACAATCTGTTTTAAGACTGAATTGGCTTCACACAGCTAATCAATATTTGTACTTCTGCTTTGTTTATCATGGAAAGCACTTTACACAGTTGGAAAACTTTTGTTCCAAATGCACAGAGATACCAGTGCTTTATAAATAACTACCTCTACGTTTCTATAGTCAAACCTCAGTCCTAATCATGACGACATGTTATCTCTTAGTCTCTAAAGTCAACCGTCAGTCCTAATGATATGTCATCTCTTAGTCTCTAAAGCCAATTGTCAGTCCTAATGACATGTCATCTCTTAGTCTCTAATGTCAACTGTCAGTGTTAATGACACGTCATCTCTTAGTCTCTAATGTCAACTGTCAGTGCTAATGACAGGTCATCTTTTAGTCTCTAAAGTCAACCGTCAGTCCTAATGACACGTCATTTCTTAGTCTCTAAAGTCAACCATCAGTCCTAATGACATGTCATCTCTCAGTCTCTAAAGTCAACCGTCAGTCCTAATGACATGTCATCTTTCAGTCTCTAAAGTCAACCATCAGTCCTAATGACATGTCACCTCTCAGTCTCTAAAGTCAACTGTCAGTCCTAATGACATGTCATCTTTCAGTCTCTAAAGTCAACCATCAGTCCTAATGACATGTCATCTTTCAGTCTCTAAAGTCAAACGTCAGTCCTAATGACATGTCACCTCTCAGTCTCTAAAGTCAACTGTCAGTTCTAATGACATGCCATCAAGCCCTCACCTGCCCGGTGTCGCGTGACAGGGGTTTCAGGAGACAGCCCTGGGGGGCGGGTTCCCTGAGGGTGAGAGACTTATGCTGGGGCGTGTCAGTGATCATTGCAAAGACACACCGCACACGTGGGGCGAGCTTACGAGGCATCCAACTGACGAGTGATGCTGCCTGATCCTCATCGAACTGAAGTCAACAAGATCGAACTAACATGAGTCTTCTATGTCCATGGTTATTGGCTGGGCTGGAGAAATAAGTAGATTTATTGTTTTAAAATTGAAAAATATCACAAAGATCACATAACATTCAAATAGGCCAACATCAAATTACTAATTCTAGAAGTAATTAAATTTTAAGTCTGTTTTAAAATGTTTGCTTCTTTTCTCAAGCAAAAAATGCATATAACTGTGATGAAAGTGGTGATGATTCAGTTCCACCTGTCGCTGTTTCTAAACTTAGACAATATCATTCACTTCACGTTAAACCGGAGGGAGAATTTCCAAAAAGTGAATCCTGTAGGTATTCCTTGCTAGAATATGTCAACAAACGTTTTTAGGGCAATTTCGGTCTGCTGAATCCCAGAATCCATGTTGGCAATGTGTGGGAGGGGTTCATGACTCCATAAATTTAGAAAAACACAAAATGACATCTGATTAACCCCCGAATGTAAAATAACACCCTTCTAATTAACATAATATTTATCATGTAATAAAACTAAACCATTTTGGCAATAATTTGGTGGGTCCATGAGCCTCTCAATTATAATAAAACTAAATTACTGGTACGTCAGTTTTTTTCACCTGAAAAAAATAGATGACCGCCATTCTGACTAATGCAATATTAATCTTGTAGGGTCTAATCTAACTACAATAATACATTTCCCCTAATGCGGTGAGATAGATAAATATCAATAAAAAAATTTATATTTATTAAGACCAAACACGAAAATAAGAGTCGGTACACTCATACACACAAGTACGATATCCAGTTATATGAATCTGAATCTCACTTCTACAGCTGTCATCCGTCTTTGGTATCTTGGCAACCTATGCACTTATATAGACCGGTACACGGCAGACTTGACTTATGACAGCTACATTTGTCGCCCCCACACCATTTACTAGAACTGCATGACATTCCTTGTCACATTACAGGAACAGCGGGGAGAGGTACCAGGTGCAGTCACAGGTCTTCAGATATCAATTTCCACCCCAAGGAGGTTACGTCTGGAAATTCTGAATGAACGTAGTGGGCTTGGATCTACATCTTAATAATAAAATAACTTTTGCGCCTAAATCCTCAGAAACAGAGCTCAGAGGCGCATCAATACAAAAGGGTTAGTCAATATCAGAATCGATAAGCCGTATTAAAGTCACCAACAGATGGGTCAGTACGCCAGGAAGCTAAGGTGGATATGCAAGTTTATAAAGTTAAGTTTTTAAATGATGGCGAAATTGTCTAATATTTTCAACTGATCTAACACTCTGTTTTATCAGCATTTAACTTTAATCTACATGATCCGTCATCCAATGAAACGGTCATAAAGACAATTTCCTAGCTGATGTAGGGAGCAATCAGTATTAGACGTAGATAAAGAAATGTAAATATGGGTATCATCGGCTTAACGGTGATGGTTTAGATTTTGATTGTTAATAACAGAACTTAGTAGTGTTGGGTAGAGATTGAAAGGCAAAGGCCCAAGAACAAAACCCTGGGGAACACCACATAAAGTGGGCAGTGCAGCCGAAAAGCAGTTCCCAATCTTAATGGTTTGGTATCTATCAGTTCGGTATGAAGAAAACCAGCTCAGAGCTGTGCCAGATATGCCGTACCACTTTGATAAACGTTTAATTAGAATGTTATGATCGATGGTATCAAAGGCAGCAAATAGACCAAGTAAGGTTAAGGCAGTTACCATTATCAATGTTTAAGTTAATATCATTATGTACTTTTTAAAAAAGTTGTTTTTGTTTAATGAAATTGTCTATATGCTGATTGTAACACATTGCTTAAGATATTTGTGCTAATGTGAGACCTTAGATGGCTAGCTACAACCTTTTTTAGTATTTTAGAAATAAAGCTAAGGTTAGAAATAGGTCTATAACTGTTTTGGTCTTGTTTAGGCAGGGATGACTTCTTAAGAACTGGACTGACATAGGTGCATTTGAAGTCATCGGGAAAGAAGCCACAGCCCAGTGATGCATTGATGATATTTGTTATAGGTATGAGTGATGTATCGAGACATGCTTTTAGCAGTATAGTGGTAGTGGGCCCTTTTGATTTTCAGTGTTGTTGCATCTGTTGTGGGTGGTAACGCGTCTTGTGATGTTCCTTTGTAGAAAAGCACAACTCTTGCCTTAATTATCCCATGAGAGGGACACAGTTTATCCTGTACATGAGTGTTCCCACAGCCCGGTGTATACTGTGTCTTGTTAATATGGCCAACTAGAAGAGCAACACTATCCGCGTCCTGAACTGCCACCACCACCACCACAGAGTCTGCAGTTGTATGGATACTGTACCAAAGAACACGTGTGTCGGCCTCCTCATGGATGGCCTGCAAAATAGTGGTGCCTATCTCTGGGTCCAATGCCTTGACAATGTGTCATTTTCTTGACAGCCCATACCTTGCAATAACGTCTGAGAGAAACTTGACCACGTACGTCTGCCTTGTTGTCTCCAAGAGAGAAAGTTCATCCATTTAATTGGTAGGGGCACATACCGGTTTTTAATAACCCTACATACTGGTCTAGATCCCGTCATGCCTTTCAGTCTGGTGCCAGTTGTGATAGACTGCTCTTCATACATAACATCTGTCTTGTTGAATGATGCTCCCATTTTATTAACTGCCCCAGCGGAGGTGTTTGCAAATCTACCTAATGTTCCTTTCTCATAAGATGCCCTTAGAGCAAGTACTTGAGCTTGGCCATCCATCACCATGGACAAGGTTCAGTAAAGTTAATGTTATATCATGCATCACATTGTAGAATGTTAAACTATTATGTTGAAGCAATGTCTTAGTAATAATTAGTGAATGCTACGTAATGGCTGTCAATGTTACTTAGTGCTGGTTAGTTTGTTTCAGGATAGTATTGGTAAAGCAAGTGTGAGTTGTCATTAGAGGTGTAAGTTTGTTGATACTGGTAGTTTACTAATTAGTTATTCTGTATAACTATACTTTCAAATATGACCAATGATTATTGTTGTGTATAATTGCAGTAGTGGCCTTTATGCCAACGATCTTTCAGATTTAGTGCAGGTCTCCATATGTCACTTTACATTAATTTATACTTGTCAAGTGTTAATTATAATTGTACTCATATTCTAGTGGTTGATCTTAATAAATATATAAAATGTTATTGATATATTTATGTGTCTCTCTCCTTAAGGGAAAAGTTTTATCATAGTAACATTATGTTGTCAATATAACATCAATTAGATGGCATTCATCTATTTTTGTTGTGTGTAAAACTTACATAGTTTTATATTTTTTTAATTGAGGGGTTCATGGACCCTCCAACATATTGCCAAAATGGTTTAGTTTTATTACGTGATCAATATTATGTTAATTAGAAGAGTGTTATTTTACATTAGGCTGTTAATCGGATGTCATTTTGTGGTTTTCCAAATTTAGGGAGTCATGAACCCCTCCCAGAGATTGCCAACATGGATTTTTTGATTCAGCACACCCACATTACTCTAAAAATGGGCCAAGTGGCCCTGAAGTCCTTTGGACTAATACGTCTATATGTGACCCCAGCTGACCAAATGAGTGATAAGTCGGAAAAATTGTAACATTGTTTTCTTACATCCTTGTAAAGGTTTGGTAGGGTGCTTTACACGGTTTCCAAAATTATGACTGCTAAAAAAATTGGCAAAGTTATGGAGCATTGAACATGGTAGGGGTCAAAAAGTGAAAATGAAGAAAACGGCTGTTGAAGTTTTACATTATATATGCAAATGCATTGCATGGAAATATTACATGCACAACATTCAAATGTGACACACAGTATGTAATATGTATGTTATGTTGCAATGATACACTGGAAGTACAAATGTGCTGCTACAAAGACTTATCAAGTTATGCCAGATTATGTCTTTATGTGTAAAACTAAGAGGACAGATTATTTGACAGCAAAAGGTAGACTCACTGTTTGACACAGTTTAAAACCTACAGGCAACTGTCCAGGGATCTAGTGGCTTAATGCTGTTTGTTGACACAAGCTACTGCCAGTGACCAATTATACATTACTCACAGTTTCTATCAAACAATAGCAGGCAGAGAATCTTAGCTCCACAGCTGGGTGTAATACACAACCAGAGCCACCACTGATTCATGGTCAAGTAGATTAGCTCAATGCACCAACTAAGACAATACACAACACTGTGAGTGACAGTGTCCAGAGTGAGGTCTAAGCAGTGTCCTCATTGCTGAATAGATCAATTAAACCTGCCAAGTGGGTGACATTCTGCACAAGTGTTCATTAATCCTTAGTGATTGTTCAGAACACCAGACTGACCACATACCTAAACAAAGCGAATGTAATAGGTGAAGAACAGGCAGTGTTCAAATAGGGGTATTGGTTGAATTGTATTTGTCTCGACGCAAAAGGCTTAATTGTGCCTTCATCGATTATAAGAAAGCATTTGATTTAGTAGACCGGTCCTCCCTGTGGTCTAAGAAAATTTAATGTGGTATTAATGGTATTGTGTTGAAAGTTGCGTACAACATGTACAAAAATGCTAAATCATGTATAAATCAGGGCCAGGCTGTGTCAGCCTTCTTCTCATGTGATGTATAGGTATGGCAAGGAGAAAACTTGTGTCCTTTGTTATTTGCTATTTACCTGAATAATTTTGACATGGCACGTCGTGAAATTTACACAACCTTAGGGATGATGATGTAGAAAATGTATGTTCTACTATATGCTGATGACACTAGAATGATTCCATCAAATACAGATTTCTTGCTTGTGTATAGCGGAACTATGTCAACTCTTCTAATGGTTGACATTTGGTTGTTTCAGATGTCAACTATATTGTGAATCTGTAATTAATAGTCTATGTTGATACAATTTATTTACACAGTACCATGTCTACACAAGGCATGGCAAATGTAAACAGAACAGTAGAATGCAATTGATATCAATAAAGTGTAGGATATTTCACTTTATAGTTGTCCAGAATATTAATTTTCTATGTTTGTCACCTACAGGTGATAGAATATAAATGTTCTATGTTTGTCACCTACAGATTTCTATAAACAATACATCTTTAACCAATAGACACCACAATCACACCATTTTATAATAATTAAATGAACATCAAAATAAACACAACTTGCAATTATAGAAAATCAATAGTTTTGAAGATAACAAGTGTTAGGCAACTGTTCAGTCTAACAGGGGTCAAGTGTGTCTACTCTGCCTGGGCACTGTGACCAATTAAAGGTTAGTCAAGGTCTCAATGGAACAGTAGCACTAGGCTGCAGAGTTTAGTCAAGCTGTTAACTTTGTGGCACATTAAACAAAATCTACTGTTGGGGGTGGTCTCAAGGGCCCTTCTCAAAACCACATCACTAGATAATGTAAAACTTGTGTACTTTGGGGGCCCCTTTGGTGCCCTTAGAATGATTCAATCAAATACAGATTTCTTGTATATAGTGGCAGCACCCTAAGACACATCTATGCAAAATTAGAAAAAAAGTTGCTGAACAGTTTTTGAAAAAATAGGCAAATGTGACATTTTTACCAGTTTTTGGGTCCTTGGAGGCCCTAGGGAGCCCTTAAAATTATTCAATCAAATACAGATTTCTCGTGCATAGTGGCAGTGCCCTAAGATACGTCTATGCAAAATTAGAGAAAAAGTTGCTGAACGGTTTCTGAGATGCGGACACAGAGTGATGGCAAAAGTCCCTTGGACCTTCAGCCAAAGGACTAAAAAGGTTTGTTGTCATATTCGACTAAAAAATGCCTACGGAACATTTTAAACACACTTATTTGGATTTCTGCTCCTGTCTACACTGCCTGTGACTTTCTGAGGCACTAAAAGCCGTTGGTCCCTTCTCTCTGGTGTCTATGCCAGGGGAAATAAAAGATCCCACATAAAGGGTAAATATGTAACCTATCATGGGCTCACAGTGTGGTGGCCTCTGTCTCTAACACACAGGAGCTTGCTACCAGCGACTGGAGTTGCTGGTCGTGTGTGTGAGAGACGCCGAGCAGGCAGTGTAGGCAGTGTAACCACTGTATCACTGGACCCACTGGGTCCTATATCAATGTACTTACACACACATATATATATACACACACTTGTATTTAATATACATAAAAATTATACATATACATAATATATATACATATAAAACTGACCTGATTCAAGGCATCGATAAAGATGATGACTGGCTTTGTGTTGACATTGGTTAAGGCGCCACAAGTTAGTTGTACGGCTGTGTCAAGACTTGACGGCAAGTTAGCTCCCTGAAACAGACGCAGTGTTTAATGAGGAGAACTGTTCATAAAACACACAGTGAAATAAACCCAGTATCTATGAGTGGCATCGACATTAAATCATTACATATTATATTGACAAATTAAAGTAATGACAAAAGTGTTTTTATATACATCATTGACATTTCATTTCCAGACAGATTCCTTCACTTGAATGTCAAAGTACTTTCTCTGTAAGACTGGAAAGCAATCAAAATGTCAATGCTAATCATTTATATAATTCCAGCATACTTTATACACAGAGGTGGGTGACTGGGCCAATTTAGAGTGAATAAAATCATTCATGCTTCATCTGATGGCAATAGGAACTGAACTCTGATTATTCTGATTGCGAGACAGACTATTATGCCCCGCAAAACTGTAGGTTTTGTTATTATTTATTATGAATACAATTTACACAGGACAACCTCCACTCACACTGACGACTGTCATTTCAAGCAGCAATCTCTTGAGCATAGCGAACAGTTCCGTTGAGCCAGGCACAGCTCCCACAAAGTGGTAGAAGACGTGCCAATTCTTCCGATCTCCACTTAAAACAACATCAAACACAACTACGTGTGACTAGTCTCTGACTTCTATCACTTTTCGATTGAGCATTTATTCACACACGTGTACATGTTCACATACGTACACACGTGCACATGTTCACATACGTACACACGTGCACATGTTCACGTACATACACACGTGAGGTAGACATTATTGTTATTAGGAAGAATTATGTCATTATTAAAGTAAATGAGGTGGTTCCTATAAGAGCGATATTTGGTCTTAATACGAGTCACCGGCCCCATCTGGTAAAATAAAAACTATATCAGTATTTCCGGTAAGACGAGCACATAGTAAACATGTTTGATAAAGGTATAATACATACAAGATATTCTTGCTAACACCATATATAGCAAGAACGAAAATATGCGATTCTATTGACCTGTTTAAAGATCGCCAATTGACACTACCGCACATGTGTAAAAATGGAATTGTGGGGAAGCTTGCCTTCAAAATGTAAGTGTAAACTGTGATTTGTAAAATGTGATTTGACTACCAATTTATGTAATATATATATTTGTTGCCTATGCTATATTAAACTCACTTTAATCGCGCATCACAGGTGTTCTTGTCATTCTTTAGTTAAATTGAATTTTGCGTTATACAGATGAACGCAATTTTACACATGATACTTAACCGAAATGAACTGATCTCCAAACATGTCAATGCAGTGTTTGGTTCATGAATAAGTACCCTGGTATATTCCCCGTGAGAGCCTTGTTGACTGCCTGGTCTGCGGCGCGACACATCACAGATGACTTGCCCGTGCCAGCGTTACCCAGCAACAACAGGGGCACATGATTGGCTGGTGTGCACACGTACGAGTCGATCTGGACAGAGGACATTCACAAGGTCACGCAGTCGGACTTTTATTAAAACTACTTTTAATAAGATGAACAATAGTATAATTAAAAATTACAAAAACTCAACAAGCTTGAAACATTCAGCTTTGTCATAATTATACAAACAATACAAGTTACACTGTCGCTACAGACGCACTTACACAATGCTCATAAAACAAGTCATACACAGTTTTACATACGCATACTTATGGTTGATCTCACAATATGACTCACCATGATTTATTGTATGTTTGGTGACTAATATTGTTGCCCTGGTATCTTGCTATGAAGTCAGAAGTCTCAACATGTATTGTTATAAAATGCACTTAGTAAATATTTCTGCACAGATATCATTTGATACACACTGCGTTTTCTTTGGCAAAGTAATGACGTTTTTCGTGGACACATATAATGATTATTCGTAGTCTGTTCAAATTGACATAATTTAGCCTAAGTTATGTAGTACAGTGATACATTTGGCTCAAATGTGTCACTAAAACACTGCAAGTGCTACCGGCTCTAGTAACACCTATTCTGTTCACTTTTGTTATTTGTTATTTTGTTTGGAACGTCTTTTCAACTGTTTGTGGCTAGATGCCACATCATCAGACTAAATGTATTACTTTTGTACTAGCGGACTGCCTTCCCAGTCTGACCACTACTCTCATTGTGGTACACGATACCAATCTATCCTCTAACTTAAATATGATTTGTATACCACTTTGGGAGTAGTAAGAATGTTTAGTTATAATTACAAGTGTAATGTCTTCTTTTTGACATTGTTGTTACATGCCTTGTATTTGTTAATTTACTATCTGTTGAATAAAGACGTTCCAGTTCCAGTACTGCAGTAATGCAACTCATATAAACAATGCCACTGCTGTATATATGCATTCATATATCTGAGTACACTGAGGCAATGTTGAGCGAACAAAACAGAAACACAGAGAAAAGTCTTCAAACATTCAGTCCATTCTAATAAGATCCAATCATAATTTATAAGTGATAAAAGATTATATTGATTACAAATTGTAAGTCCCGCGCTACATCTTAGAGGGCAACGGCAGTGTTAGATCTTTGATCGCGGAACTGTTTACCATGCCTCGTTTCCTCTTTTCTTTTTACATCTAAATGTGTCACAATAAACGTGTTCATACTTTCTCTACGAGAATCTTCATTCTATAATGTCGCTGTACGCACAGCCCACGGCCAGTACACGACATTAATTGGCGACGAGGTAAACTGACAACTCTACGAGTTATTTTGAACTAGACTACGTCTAATTTCTGTGTGAAAATGGAAACTGTCGTTGACGTCGCACATTTTTCACTGGAGCCGACTGACAGCGCAGGCCATCGCTGGGAGCGTTGGGTGAGGCGCTTTGAGAACTTTGTGGTGGCTAAAGACATTCAGAACGATAAAAGAATGAGAGCGATGTTGCTTCATTATGCTGGTGAGGCAGTGTTTGAATTGAGTGAAGCAGTGGGGGTGACAGAAAATGATGATTTCGCAGAAACCAAGCGGAAGCTCACTGCTTACTTCAAGCCGCAGCGCAATGAAGAATATGAAATATTCAAGTTCCAACAGGCTGAACAGACGTCGTCAGAGACGCTGGACCAATTCAATGCACGATTGCAGCAACTAGCCAAAAACTGTAAGTTCCATGAGAAAGACAGAGAAGTGAAGTCGCAAATCATCCAAAAATGAGTGATGTCAAAAGTGCGTGACAAGGGGTTAAGTGAACCTACAATCACGCTAGAGAAGTTACTGACGTTCGGGCGCACACTGGAAGCTACGCTACAGCAGTCGAAGATCATGAGAAACTCTTTTTCGTCCGTGCCGAGGCCTGTCCACGCCATATCGAATGACGAGGGGCGACGCAACTCTTCATGTGGAGGTTTCAGCTTTGGTCGCCAGGTGGCGACACACATATATCGCAATCCATCAAGAAAGCGTTTTCCGCCTGATCGCCAAGGGACGCCACATCGAGACGATCGACCAGTCGTGAGCAGTCAGCAACGGTACAGACATCACAAGGGGGCAGCACCTGCATGCTCAGGCTGTGGTGGACCGCCACACGACGATCGGCAAATGTGCAAAGCTTGGGGCAGGAGATGCTACAAGTGTCAAAAGCTAAATCACTTTGCTAATGTGTGCAATGCAAACACTCGACAGATACACTTAGTAGAAAATTACACACACTTGCAACGCAGTGACAAGTTATGTGAAGACACATACACACTTGGCCTGTATCATGCAAGTGCCACCCACACCATACCACCGTACATTTGCAATGTCCAGATAGAGGGAAGTGAAGTGGCTATGGAGATAGATACCGGAGCAGCAGTTTCGCTTAAATCGGGGGATGAGTGGGCTAAAATCTGCAAGACATCTGTGCTCACTCTCGACACGCGTAACGTTCCGAGGTTGCGAACGTACGCAGGTACCACAATTGAGCCTTTAGGGCGAGCACAGGTGAACGTTTGTCACAACAATCAACAGCACAGGCTGCAGGCAATCGTTGTGCCTGGGTCGGGACCTAACCTGCTGGGAAGGGACTGGCTAACAGTGTTGAAAGTGAACTGGGCTACCGTGAACCAGGTAGACAGAGAGGACTTCCTAAAGCCTTACGATTCAATGTTCAGTGAGGGACTAGGCACTCTAAAGGGGCTGACTGCGAAGTTCTACGTTGATGACACGGTTAAACCGAGGTATTGTAAACCTCGACCTGTACCTCTTGCTTTATGAGCCAAAGTAGAGGACGAGCTAGATCGTATGCAGAAGGCCGGAATCATCTGTCCTGTGGAGTATTCTGAGTGGGCCGCGCCCATTGTACCGGTCTTGAAGTCTACCGGCGCAGTCAGAATCTGTGGCGACTATAAGGTAACCATCAACAGAGCCGTCAAGGTAGACAAGTACCCGATCCCGAACGTATCTGATCTGTTTACAAAATTAGCAGGTGGTACACTGTACACAACGCTGGACATGAGCCATGCGTATCAACAGGTCGTACTGGATGAAGAATCACGTCCGTTGACTACAATCAACACGTCGAAAGGGCTATTCGCATTCGAACGTCTGCCTTTCGGTGTGAGTTCTTCTCCAGGTATCTTCCAGAGAATCATGGAGCAGTTACTACAGAACATACCCATGACCCCAGTCTACCTCGACGACATCCTGGTCACAGGAAGAACGCCAGAGGAGCACGATCGTAATCTGGCTACTGTGCTAACGCAACTACAAGATGCAGGGTTATGCCTGAAGAAGGAGAAATGTGCGTTTCGTCAGAAATCGTGCACCTATCTAGGTCATGCGATTGATGCTGAAGGTATTCATCCTACGGAAGACAAAGTGCGAGCAGTACAGAACACGCCTGCACCACAGAATGTACAGGAGTTGAGGAGTTATCTAGGACTCATTCACTACTATCACAACTTCTTGCGCAATCTCAGTACGCTGCTTGCTCCGCTGCATGAAATGACATGCCAACACACAAAGTGGAAGTGGGGTCAGACGCAACAAAAGGCTTTCGATGAGGCTAAGGCACTGCTTGTTTCTTCAGATGTGCTTGTACACTACAACCCTGAACTGTCGATCATCTTGAGCAGTGACGCATCTCCTTACGGGAATGGAAGCGTACTGTCACACAGATTGCCCGATGGCAGCGACAAGCCTATCGCATACGCATCACGCTCTCTCTCCACAGCGGAAAAGAAGTACGCACAGCTGGAAAAGGAAGCGTTGTCGTTGGTCTTCGGGATATCCAAGTTCCATAAGCACCTTTACGGGAGGGACTTCACGTTGCAGACCGACCACAAGCCGTTGGTCGGGCTGTTGAAGGAAGATCGTGCCATCTCCGCAATGGCTAGTGCATGCATTCAGAGATGGGCACTAACACTAAGTAACTATCAGTACCATCTGGAGTACAGACCGGGTACGAGTATCTGTCATGCAGACGGATTGAGTCGCTTGTCGCTACCAGACACTCCTGAACGAGTACCAGTCCCGGAGGAAGTGGTTCTAGCACTTACAACCATGAATGATACACCCATCACGGCAAAACACATCGCTAAATGGACATCAAACGATCCGATGCTGTCACAAGTTCTACGGTTCGTGGAAGGAGGATGGCCTAGCGATGTACCACGTGAGTGGGAGAGTTACAGTCGAAGGAAAAGAGGAAACGAGGCATGGTAAACGGTTCCGCGATCAAGGATCTAACAGGCAGACGAGCTCTTTCCATGTCTGGATCTACACTCTGGAACGCTCTGCCAATAAATGTTCGTCAAATAGACACGTTGAATAAATTCAAAACTTGCCTTAAAACTTATCTATTTAAGCAAGCGTACTTCGACTGAGGAACTGTGCTGTAGGACACTTTTTATGAACATGTATTTAATCAATTAATTTATTTCTATTATATAATATATTTTAATGAATTTATTATTATTTATCTTTTAATACAATGTCTCTTTTAATATTATAATATATATTCTTCTATGATGTAGAAATGGGCTGGTCCCGGAGATATGGCGCTATAGAAATGGGCTAGTCCTGGAGATATGGCGTTATAGAAATGGTAAACAATTTTTGCGATCTTGTTCAGCCAATGTCACCTGTTTGAGAACATCGTCTCGGCCAAAGACAAAGTCGCATCGACTCTTCATGAAGGCCTCGTGCTGTTCTTTGATATGTTGATACGGATCTTGTTGGGTCTCTTCCAGCGGATACTGCAGGGCAATCCGGGTCTGGAAGAACTCGTACACCTATAAGAGCAAACAGACAGCTGAGTGAGGGAGACAGGGGCAGAGGGTAGCATACACTGTGTCATATTTGATGTTTTCGTCTGGGACATGAATGACTGTTGTCAAGTTAATGACATGCTTTTGTTGGGTTCAGTCTGGCTTTATTGGGTCTATACCTGCTTCATGTTTTATTGGGTTCTGCCTTGCTTCAGTGGGTTCTGCCATGCTTTATTGAGTTCAGCTATGCTTTATTTGGTTCAGTCATGCTTCAGTGGTTTTAGGTGGGTGGATGAATGATTCATTTGATCTATAGATGGATGGATGGGGGCGGGCGGGCGGGCGGGCGGGCGGGCTGGCGGGCTGGCGGACGGGCGGGCGTGCGGGCAGGCGGGTGGATCAAAGGATGAATGGATGAATGAATGAATGATTCAGTTGATGGACGGACGGATGGTTGGACGGACGGGTGGAGCAAAGGATGAATGGATGAATGAATGAATGGTTCAGTTGATTGGTGGATGGATGGATGGACGGACGGACGGACGGACGGACGGACGGACGGACGGACGGACAGGTGAGATCAAAGGATGAATGATTCAGTTGATCGATGGATGGATGGATGGATGGATGGATGAATGGATGGATGGATGGATGGATGGATGGATGGATGTACGGACGGACGGACGAGTGGATAGATGGATGGATGTATGGATGGACAAATGGATGGACTGGTTTGTTGGTTTGTTGATTGATTGACTGACTGACTTATTTATTTATTAGTGAACACTGAGCTTTATTGCTTATGTTGAATAAATCTCTTTCTTGGAACAACACCATTCAACATTGACCCATCGTGGTTAGATGAATGTGTTTACTAAATAATTCAGTGTCGCCATATTGGTGATACTGGTGATCATCTGGAGATGGTTATTCCACTCTATGTTGGTACTATGACAATAAATAGGCATTTGTGCACAATAGTGTTGGAGGTAACTATAATGTTTTTTTCCTTCTGGTTTGGTGGCTGTTTTGTGTCTGTTTTTGGACTTCTGTGAATATTTCTGTGCACAATTTGTCATTTTGAATAGTTGATACAATAAATGCTGAACGGAAGAAAGTTGGAAGTGCATCCTTTGTGTAGGATATTAACAGTGTAGGTCCTTTCTACCTGGGAAAAGACGGTCCTTTCTACCTTGGGCTAGAGGGTCCTTTCTACCTTGGGCAAATGGATCCTTTCTACCTGGGACAATAGGATGCTTTCTACTGGGACAAGAGTATATTTTCTACTTGAGGCAAGAGCACCCTTTCTACTGGGACAAGAGGGTTCTTTTTACCTGGGACAAAAGGGTCCTTTCTACCTTTGGCAAGAGGGTCTTTTATACTGGGACAAGATGGTCCTTTCTACCTTGTGCAAAAGGGTCTTTTCTACCTGGGACAAGAGGATCCTTTCTACTGGGACAAGAGGATCTGTTCTACCTGGGGCAAGAGGATCCTTTCTACTGGGACAAGAGGATCTTTTCTACCTGGGGCAAGAGCATCCTTTCTACTGGGACAAGAGGGTCCTCTTTGCCTGGGACAAGACGTTCCTTTCTATCTGGGGCAAGAGTGTCCTTTCTAACCATGGCAAGAGGATCCTTTCTACCTGAGGCCATTAAGGTATTATTACCTGAGACAATAATTATGGTCCTACCTAGGACTAAAATTAAGGTCCTTTCTACATAGTGTAATAAAGAAGATTATTTCTAACTGGGAAATAAATATATATAGATATATATAATTTAACCAAAAATATATTACTATTTATTAAATTAGATTAAATAAAATTTAAATGAATCAAACCTATAATTTCTTCATGATAAGACAATCCCCGTAGTCTTAGACCATTATTTATACACCTCGGGACTAGAGCTTGGCTTGGCAGACTAGCAGTATGAAAATTTAAAAGTTTAGGTAATTGTCGGCAAAGTTTGCATTTGCAAAAATCCACGGACACAATCATGTTTTCTTACCTGCTGATAGGCAAATGATGCCAAACCTACAATGCTAAACATGTTGTCAGAGACTCTTAGTTTGCCAGTGTGTCTTCAAAGGTGACTGAAATACTGGCTGATTGACCAGTGGTTAAGCCATGCCAATGTGGACCAGTGTCACAGTTATAAAAGAGGCTGGTCTCCACTCCTGCCAGCCACACTTGAATGCCTTGTTGATTGCAGTGTACTGTGTCAATTATTAATCCTCTGACCTTAAGTGGCTTAGACTGCACTGCCAATACAATAGCCAGTGGGTACACAATCCAATGCTGCCTGTTTCATGACTTTATTACTAATCATAATCCCAATATGTGCTTAAAATAGCACAACATGGACACACTGTCTCCTTTGTTAATGCATTTCCTTCTGCAAAGCAGTTTTCATATCAATCTACATATCTTGTCACTGTAAATATCAGGGAGTGCCGAGACCAACAAATTATGGCCTTATGTGCATTCATATTCATACAGTATTGATTATCTTGTTTTGACCTGAAGTAGTATTTCAATATCATAATAGAGAACAACAAAAACTAGTTGCCATGCATAGGCTATACTGAGTTGGACAGGGAATGTCAAACAGGTCACGTAATGTCACGGTGACAGGGAATGTCAAACAGGCCACGTCATGTCACGGTGACAGGGAATGTCAAACAGGCCACGTCATGTCACGGTGACAGGGAATGTCAAACAGGCCACGTCATGTCACGGTGACCTACTTGGCAAGTTTTCTGGGCACTAGGCAGGTAAAGTATTATTGACCATCCACAGATACAATTCACAAATAACATAGTGTGGAAATTATATTAATAACAACTAGAAAGTTGATTCCCTACACTGTTATGGTAACTGCTCCTGAAAAAGACAACCAAAACATTGTAGTGAGTCATCTTTACAGGTATTCAGTTACACAACGAAGAGAACTTGAGGCAACGTGATGAAAACAAAATAGCACAGCTTTGAAATGTCCTCTTGATTGAGTCTGATGTTTTAACTACTGTGCTACGATGCCACAGAATATATATAATATATACTCACCGCCTGAGAGAATTTTCCATCAGTGTCAATGAGCTTTGGTTTCTGACTGTCCGGGTCAATGCCGGTGAACTCCATATGATAGCGCACAAGTCTCTCGGACTAACAACAGGTAAGAGTCCATAAGAAACTGGTCACAGTGAATGGGAATAGCAGATGTGTATATGTGCATAAAACAAACATCTTACTTAAAGCAGCACCCTCCTTCCTACCAGACTTCAAAGCATTCTTATCCTCTAAGCATTCTTATCTCTAAAGTGATCACATTAAGCAGTTCGAAGACCAGCCAGTATATACAATTGTACTATGAGTGTATCTTATTCCCAACTCCCATTAGATCTACGCAGACACTGAGAAAAGTGGTACACATTGCGGGACTATTAAACCTGATTTATTTTATATGTGACATGTTTGTGTCTCTCACAAACACAAAGTCCAAATGTATAACGTCATTCGTACGGTAACAACTGAAAGTACAAATATAGCAATGGCAGTGTATGAACAGGTAGTTTCAACATCTCTGATGTCTTCTCCTGCCCCTCTCCCCTGCCCCTCTCTCTGGCCCCTCTCTCCTGCCCCTCTCTCCGGCCCCTCTCTCTGGCCCCTCTCTCCTGCCCCTCTCTCCTGCCCATCTCTCGTGCACCACAGATACTGAATGCATCTCTCATTTTCTCAGGGACGAATACCTTTAGTGGTCTCAGGGAAGAATAACTCTGGTGTTTTTTAGAACAAATACACTTGGTGGTCTAGAGAACAAATATCATTGGTGGTCTTGGGGACGAATGCCTTTGGTGGTATCAGGATGAATATATTTAGTAGTCTTGGGGACGAATGCCTTTGGTGGTATCAGGATGAATATATTTAGTAGTCTTGGGGACGAATGCCTTTGGTGGTATCAGGATGAATATATTTAGTAGTCTTGGGGACGAATGCCTTTGGTGGTATCAGGATGAATATATTTAGTAGTCTTGGGGACCAACGCCTTTGGTGGTATCAGGATGAATATATTTAGTAGTCTTGGGGACCAACGCCTTTGGTGGTATCAGGATGAATATATTTAGTAGTCTTGGGGATGAATGCCTTTGGCGGTATCATGATGAATATATTTAGTAGTCTTGGGGATGAATGCCTTTGGCGGTATCAGGATGAATATATTTAGTAGTCTTGGGGATGAATGCCTTTGGTGGTATCAGGATGAATATATTTAGTAGTCTTGGGGATGAATGCCTTTGGCGGTATCAGGATGAATATATTTAGTAGTCTTGGGGATGAATGCCTTTGGTGGTATCAGGATGAATATATTTAGTAGTCTTGGGGATGAACGCCTTTGGTGGTATCAGGATGAATATATTTAGTAGTCTTAGGGACGAATGCCTTTGGTGGTATCAGGATGAATATATTTAGTAGTCTTTGGGACGAATGCCTTTAGTGGTAACAATAATATATTTAGTACTCTCAGTGGTATTTTTGATAGTCTTGGGAATATTTTTGGTGGCCTAAGTGACAACTATCTTTGATTGTCATGGGGACAAATGTCCATGACGCTCTATATCTAGGACAACTGAAATACCTAGATCTGTGCACACAATAGCTTAAGAGTGAAGCACAACAGGGCAGGCAGTGACAGTGAGAGTGAGAGTGAACGACTCACAGGGAAACGCTGTTGAATGTGATCTTTAAGGACCTTCAGTTTGAGAGGTGCCACTTCCTGGGGGTCAACAAAGTCAGCCTTGCATTTGTCCGGCAGTCCGGTAAGAAAAGAATCATCCCGCAGCATGAACAGTGCTGCAACAGACAATGCAGGAAGGAATTACTTTGAACAGTACTGCAACAAACAAACAAACAAAGAATCACGTTGCACAGTGATGTCACAGACAAAGCAAGAAAGAATCACTTTGAACAGTGATGTCACAGACAAAGCAAGAAAGAATAACTTTGAACAGTGCTGCAAAGAACAATGCAGGAAAGAATCACTTTGAACAGTGCTGCAACAGACAATGCAAGCATACTAACTTTGAACAGTGTTGTCACAGACAAAGCAAGAAAGAATCACTTTGAACAGTGCTGCAACAAAGAATCACTTTGAACAGTGTTGTCACAGACAAAGCAGGTAAGAATCACTTTGAACAGTTCTGTCACAGACAATGCAGGAAAGAATCACTTTGAACAGTGCTGTCACTAACAAAGCAAGCAAGAATCACTTTGAACAGTGCTGTCACACACAAAGCAAGCAAGAATCACTTTGAACAGTGCTGTCACAGACAAAGCAGGAAAGAATCACTTTGAACAGTGATGTCACAGACAAAGCAAGAAAGAATCACTTTGAACAGTGCTGCAAAGAACAATGCAGGAAAGAATCACTTTGAACAGTGCTGCAACAGACAACGCAAGAAAGAATCATTTTGAACAGTGCTGTCACAGACAAAGCAGGAAAGAATCATTTTGAACAGTGCTGTCACAGACAAAGCAAGAAAGAATCATTTTGAACAGTGCTGTCACAGACAAAACAAGTGGAATCACTTTGAACAGTGCTGTCACAGATAAAGCAAGAAAGAATCAGTTTGAACAGTGCTGTCACAGACAAAGCAAGAAAGAATCATTTTGAACAGTGCTGTCACAGACAAAACAAGTGGAATCACTTTGAACAGTGCTGTCACAGATAAAGCAAGAAAGAATCAGTTTGAACAGTGCTGTCACAGACAAAGCAAGAAAGAATCAGTTTGAACAGTGCTGTCACAGACAAAGCAAGAAAGAATCATTTTGAACAGTGCTGTCACAGACAAAACAAGTGGAATCACTTTGAACAGTGCTGTCACAGATAAAGCAAGAAAGAATCAGTTTGAACAGTGCTGTCACAGACAAAGCAAGTGGAATCACTTTGAACAGTACTGTCACAGATAAAGCAAGAAAGAATCAGTTTGAACAGTGCTGTCACAGACAAAGCAAGAAAGAATCATTTTGAACAGTGCTGTCACAGACTAAGCAAGTAGAATAACTTTGAACAATGCTGTCACTGATAAAGCAAACACAATCACTTTGAACAGTGCTGTCACAGACAAATAAGGAAAGAATCACTTTGAACAGTGTTGTTACAGACAAAGCAAGAAACCGTCACTTACTAGTGGAGATTCTCTTATAATAATTTATTTCAAAACTTATTTATTTACACATGACAACTTATTGTTTTTACCTTCAGTGACAGGAAAAACTCAGCAGATACCTGAAATGTAACATTAGGATGTTTACATTTATTTTAACAGTCAGTTTTAATTCTTACATAAGAGCTATTTCAACAACAAAGACATTAATCCAATGTTATAACAAAAAGACAAATGCTGAAAGTCAGTATGCAAGATGAAATAAAATGAAACAGAAGCTAAACGTTTACCATTTGGATTGTCAACGCGATAGGCCCCATGCATGATTTCCATCTCAGTCACAGACAATCCTTCTATCCACTTGTATTCCTCCCTAATAGAACTTGGCACCTCCTTCGAGTTGGGAATCCACCCGATGCGTTCGCTGAAACAGATCGGTTGGATGTCTATTATTTGGCAGAAACCGTTCTCAGTATATCTGAGTAAAATGGGTTAAAAATCCTGATGGTTCACGACAACTAATTGACTGACAGTCGGTTCACAACAACTAACTGACTGACAGTCGGTTCACAACAACTAATTGACTGACAGTCGGTTCATAACAACTAATTGACTGATAGTCGGTTCACAACAACTAACTGACTGACAGTCGGTTCGCAACAATCAAGTTACTGACATATATTGCATGCAACAACAACTAATCATTTGTTTGTATCTGGGAAAATAAATTATCTGTAAATTTACAGTGTAAACATGCTTAGCAACATGTATACTGTATGAATGGTGTATAAATATGAATTAATTTAATAAGGCGATTAATTAAAATTAATTAATTTTATTTAATAAATATCAAATAACATAACTACTACAGCAAAAAGGTGCAGCAATTGCTGGTGAAAGAAATGTTCATTCAGATAATGACATGGTTAGCTCCTGATATTGTCACCTTTACATCACCAACTGCATAGAGAATGATACAAACTCGACAACTAATTTGACCAGTGCATTATATGTTTTGGCCATCTCTCTGACTGCTGGGGAGCATTAATTAGTTGCATCTATCAGGTGTACACACCTGGTCATGTTGAGGAAGAATGGCATGATGTTGTCTTCACGACACCTGTCAATCTCTCCCAGACAAGTCCTCAGTGTCAACTCCTCGTTGTAGTCCTTTGGAACACCCTGTCAAACAGAGTCAACGTTTCCTTGTAGTCATTTGGAACACCCTGTCAAACAGAGTCAACATTTCCTTGTAGTCCTTTGGAACACCTTGTCAAACAGAGTCAACATTTCCTTGTAGTCCTTTGGAACATCCTGTCAAACAGAGTCAACATTTCCTTGTAGTCCTTTGGAACACCCTGTCAAACAGAGTCAACATTTCCTTGTAGTCCTTTGGAACACCCTGTCAAACAGAGTCAACATTTCCTTGTAGTCCTTTGGAACACCCTGTCAAACAGAGTCAACATTTCCTTGTAGTCCTTTGGAACACCCTGTCAAACAGAGTCAACACTTCCTTGTAGTCCTTTGGAACACCCTGTCAAACAGAGTCAATATTTCCTTGTAGTCCTTTGGAACACCCTGTCAAACAGAGTCAACATTTCCTTGTAGTCCTTTGGAACACCCTGTCAAACATAGTCAATATTTCCTTGTAGTCCTTTGGAACACCCTGTCAAACAGAGTCAACATTTCCTTGTAGTCCTTTGGAACACCTTGTCAAACAGAGTCAACATTTCCTTGTAGTCCTTTGGAACACCCTGTCAAACAGTCAACATTTCCTTGTAGTCCTTTGGAACACCCTGTCAAACAGAGTCAACATATCCTTGTAGTCCTTTGGATCACTCTGTCAAACAGAGTTAACATTTCCTTGTAGTCCTTTGGAACACCCTGTCAAACAGAGTCAACATTTCCTTGTAGTCCTTTGGAACACCCTGTCAAACAGAGTCAACATTTCCTTGTAGTCCTTTGGAACACCCTGTCAAACAGTCAACATTTCCTTGTAGTCCTTTGGAACACCCTGTCAAACAGAGTCAACATTTCCTTGTAGTCCTTTGGATCACTCTGTCAAACAGAGTCAACATTTCCTTGTAGTCCTTTGGAACACCCTGTCAAACAGAGTCAACATTTCCTTGTAGTCCTTTGGAACACCCTGTCAAACAGAGTCAACATTTCCTTGTAGTCCTTTGGAACACCCTGTTAGAGTCAACATTTCCTTGTAGTCCTTTGGAACACCCTGTCAAACAGAGTCAACATTTCCTTGTAGTCCTTTGAAACACCTTGTCAAACAGAGTCAACATTTCCTTGTAGTCCTTTGAAAAAACCCTGTCTCTAAAATTCCAGTGCATATCAATATGTGGTATAAAATTGTGGAATTCGCTGGACTATCATATACAATGTGCCAAAACTGTTTTTATTTTTGACTAAACTGTACAAAATTAAAATGTTCCAATATTACCAATTGCTGGTTTGATATACTGAAAATAAACAAGAAACCAAAAATACTACTTCATTATGTTCACATTATTCATCATCACCATCACCATCATCACCATTATCATCATCATCATCATCATCATCACCATCATCATCATCATCATCACCATCACCATCATTGTGCAGCCATAGTGTCCCGTGGTTGGGCGAAGGCCTCAGCATGTCGTTTCGAAATCTGCCCTTCTTGTGCTATCCTCTGTCAGATGGTGCCCAGTACTTGTCTAGTTCGTCTCTCCACCGTCTCGCGGGTCTTTCTGTAGATCGTTTCCCTTCGTAAGGTCTCCAGGTTGTGATACACGATGTCCATCGGTTATCTCGTAGTCTGTTGATGTGCCCTGCCCAGGTCCACTTCTGCCTTCTGATTTGTTCTATCACGTCTATGACCTTTGTCTTCTGTCTTACCCAGATGTTTGTTTTTCTCTCCTGATATGTGATGTTTAACATACTTCTTTCCGTCTTTGTTTGTGCAGCTGCTAGCTTGTTCTCTGCCAGTGGTGGTTGCCCATGTTTCCACACTGTATGTCATTGTTGGAAGAATGCATGAGTTGTAGACGCGTCTCTTCAAGCAGGTTCCAAAGTTACCCTTGAAGGTGTCACAGTGTTTGGCAAATGCTGTCCAGCCGGCAGTGATTCTTCTTTGAATCCCCTTGTCTTGGTTTTTGTCTCTGATACTGTGTCGCTGTCCCAGATAGACATAGCTTTCAACATTCTCTATCTGCGTGGTGTTGATATATTATATATTGTTGAGTCATTTTATAGCATCACTTTTGTTTTTGAAATGTTCATCTTCAGACCTTGTTTTCACTTTCATCAGCTGCCTCCTGCAGCATTTTTGTTAGTTCATGCAGTGTAATAGCGCATTTGAGTATGTCATCAGCTAAGCGAAGATGACTCAGATATTCTCCGCCTATCCTCAAGCCTCCGGTCTCCCAAGTCAGTCTTTGGAATATGATTTCGAGTGTCACCCTGTCATACTCCTCTCTTGGTGTTGATCATGTTGTTCTTTTTGTGTAGGTGGACTGTCACCGAGCTGTTGGTGTAGATGTCTTTTAGGAGTTCGATGTACACATCTTCTATCTCTTGTTCTTGAATTGAGGTCAGCATTGCTTGAGTTTGCACCGAGTCGAAAGCCTTCTCGTAGTCAATGAAAGCGATTCAGAGCGGGAATTCTCAGCACTTCACTCACATTATTATGTTATTATAATTCAAAATGTTCACAATTATATTCTGTGATTACTGTTTTTGAAAGTGGAAAGCACTTTATAAGTGTTAAACTTCTGCTTTCTCCTATTCTAAAATAATTGTAAATACAATTAAAACATAAAATCCTGAATGTGTCAGTCATTATAGAAATAAAACAAATTATTATTAGTATTATTATTAAAAAAGATCAACACACTATCCAGAGATCAACACACTCTCTTGAGATCAATACACACTCTCCTGAGATCAACACACACTTTCCTGAGATCAACACACACTCTTTTGAGATCAAAACACTCTTCTGAGTTCAACACACTCTCCTGGAATCAACACACATACTCTCTCTTAAGATCAACACACTCCCGAGATCAACACACTCTCCTGAGATCAACACACTCTCCTGAGATCAACACACACTCCTGAGATCAACACACTCTCCTGAGATCAGCATTCACTCGTCTGAGATCAACACACCCTCCCGAGATCAACACACACTCTCCCGAGATCAACACACACTCTCCTGAGATCAACACACACTCTCCTGAGATCAACACACACTCTCCCGAGATCAACACACTCTCCTGAGATCAGCATACTCCTGAGATCAACACACTCTCCTCAGATCAGCACATGCCTGAGATCAACACACTCTCCTCAGATCAACACACTCTCCTGAGATGTGACTTACCCATCTGAGATCGCATTCAACGAGGTACAGTCGTCGTGGCTCACACCAAGTGCGTAAGTTTGGGAACACCTGTCAGTGGGAACAAATCACACAGAAATATGAAGAGTGGCAGTTATAGCTTATTCTTAACCATTTAGACACCAACTGCCCACAATCTGTCACATATGAGCTGGACTTTTACGAATCATAAGTGGTGCCATCCACTATATAACTGTGTGCTATATCATTTTAGTGTTTACCCGGTAGTGTTTTTGTATTAGGTGTATTTATAGTTAGTTAGTTATAATTTACGTAGTGAACAATTTTTTTACCTTAAAGATACCTTTGATATACAGGGCATGTTACATTTCACTTGTGGGGTCATAGATTAAGCCCTGAAAGTATGGCACCAGACATTCAAACTGTCTAGCAGGAAAGATACATACATACATATGCTAGGTCGAATAGATGAAACTAAATGCTACCATTGCAAAATCCTGCTATTTCTTAAAAATTCCCTACTTTGTGGTGCAACACTTTTGCATATATATATATATATATATACACAAAAAGTGCATAATAATAACATAAATACTAATATTAATATACGTAATAACATAAATACTAATATTAATACACATAATAACATAAATACTAATATTAATATACATACAAGTTTAACACAATTTAAAAAAGCAATCAAGTTGTCATTACTTTCTACATATTTGTGAATTGTTAATTGAAGGTGACGTTTTGTTAAACCCATGAAATAGTAACACAAGCACTATAGTAAACAGTCTATAAAATTATATGAGTTGTGAATATTATTTTGTGATTTATTTATAATTCCTGTTGTATTTATTCAGTTTTCATAGTTCGAGTAGGGCATAGCAACACATAAGTCTATGACTTCAGCTATGCCCTTTCAGCAGCAGCAGCAGCAGCAGCAAACCATACTGTGCATGTATTATGTTGTTGTTGTTGTTGAATAAACGTTCATTCATTCATAATAACAAGCTAAACTTTCCCTTTTATGTGCAATGTATGTTGTACCTTCTTCACTAAGATTTCCCTCTCCTGGTGAAAGTCTTTGAATGTTGACGACACAAATATGCGAATAGTTTTCCAGCCACTCCGCCGAATAACCAGGTTAGTTTTTGCTCCACCAAACAGCCCTCGTTTGCCCTTATCCAAGGTGCTCTGGACTTGTTCCCATGCTTCGATGACGGACACAAAGTTGGGATCCTTATTGTTGATGTTTATGTAAGAGACTTGTGAACTTCCACACCCCATGATGGGTCCTGGAACACAACAAAACACGCCCGTCCCATGATGGGTCCTGGAACACAACAAAACATGCCCGTCCCATGATGGGTCCTGGAACACAACAAAACACGCCCGTCCCATGATGGGTCCTGGAACACAACAAAACACGCCCGTCCCATGATGGGTCCTGGAACACAACAAAACACGCCCGTCCCATGATGGGTCCTGGAACACAACAAAACACGCCCGTCCCATGATGGGTCCTGGAACACAACAAAACACGCCCGTCCCATGATGGGTCCTGGAACACAACAAAACACGCCCGTCCCATGATGGGTCCTGGAACACAACAAAACACGCCCGTCCCATGATGGGTCCTGGAACACAACAAAACACGCCCGTCCCATGATGGGTCCTGGAACACAACAAAACACGCCCGTCCCATGATGGGTCCTGGAACACAACAAAACACGCCCGTCCCATGATGGGTACTGGAACACAACAAAACACGCCCGTCTCATGATGGGTCCTGGAACACAACAAAACACGCCCGTCCCATGATGGGTACTGGAACACAACAAAACACGCCCGTCTTATGTCTTCACGCAAGATTCCAAACAAGCATTTAAATCTTTCCTATCGTTTACTATTTGTGGTTTGGGTGACTGTGTGTGTGTGCGTGCGTGCGTGTATGTGTTTCGTGTGTGTTTGCGTGTGTGTGTGTGTTTGCGTGTGTGTGTGTGTGTGTTTGCGTGTGTGTGCGTGAGTGAGTGTGTGTGATGTGTGTGAGAGTGTGTCTGTGTGTCTGTGTGTTCGTGTGTGTTCGTGTGTGCACGCGCGTGTGTGTGTGAGGGTGTGTGTGTGTGTGTGAGGGTGTGTGTGTGTGTGTGTGCGTGTGTGCATGCATGCGGGTGTGTTAGTCTGTTGAATGTATAAATTAATGCATAAAGCAACAATCTTAACAAACACTATATGATCTATATCTACTTATTAAGCTACAATAAATAAAAAAGTCAATAATAAAACATGTAACTAAGTCATAGCAGATTCTTCTGTGGTTATTTTGCTGGTAGAGGTGCCCAGTAATTAATTGCACAAAAAAGTGGTAGATCTATCGTTTTTCGTTATGTAACATCAGCAGTCATCCTCTCGGTTCCTCAGTGATCAGATCTTCTTCAACTTCGGGATCTAATATTAAAAGTTTGTGGTTTCCGGTTCCTGTATTTAATGTTAGTGGGGCTTCATAGTCGTGTAGAATCTCCTGGGTTGACCACTAGCACTTTATGGAATTTGGGGAAACATACTCGAATGGATACATAACTACTTAACCAACAGGCAACAACAAGTAATATTTATTGGAACAAAATCCACCCTTAACAATATAACATGTGGTGTTCCACAGGGATGAATTTTGGGACATTTACTGTTTCTTATATACATAAATGACCTGACTACTTTATCTGACACAACGCTTACTATCATGTTTGCTGATAACAACAATGTACATGAAATGGAAATTGTTATGAACTCTGAAATAAAAAAACTATCTCTATAGTTTAAAATTAATAACATTTCTTGAAATGTACGGAAAACACATAGAATGACCTTCAGTAATACGAATAGCATAAGACAGGGGGATAACAACATTTACACAGATAGTATACAAATTGACACTGTAAACAAGATAAATTTTCTGGGTTTATTTATAAATAACACATTGAACTGGAGCGCTCACATTAAATATATTTCAAATAAAATATCTAAGAATATTGACGTTATAAAAAAGGTGATGAACAAATTAAATAAAAGCCTATTGGTAAATCTATATTATACGTTTATCTACCCATATATTACCTATTGTAATATTGTTTGGGGAAGGGCCTTGAGTACATATTGAGCTAAAATATATATATTGACAAAAAAATGTTGCGCATAATTAGTCATGTAGGATTTTTTGAACAGACAGAGCCTTTATTTGTATCTTTACAGATAATGAATATATATCCAATAAATAAATACTTATGCTGTATTCTTATGTTCAAGCATAATAAGGGTGTTACCAGATATATTCAATGATATATTTATTCTGCTAATAATCACACATAAATATACTACAAGGCAGAAAATAGCATATGAAATACCACATTGCAAAAAGAATTGCAGACAATTATCTTTGGCCTATGTTGTTCCTAAAATGTTGAATACTCTTGTTATAAATAAGTTTCTACAATATCGTACTTTACATATCTTAAAAAAAGGGTCAAACGTCTGCTTCTGCGTAATCAGTAACATAGATTACAGTTTTTGTTTCTACTTTGAATCTATCATTATGTTATGATGCACCTTGTTATATTTGTATTACCGGTACATATTTATTCAAAGACAATTTATCACCAGCATATGTGCACTGACTATGTAATTTCATCGGTACACTTATAATGTACTGTTAATTAATTAGTTAGAATATCATGATGGTAATTGTTCTCTTTCACAAATTATGATTTACTTATAACTTGAGCACATGAATAAGGAATATAAGCAAATTTGTTGCTTCATTCCAGTTGTTGCATAATGTATAGTTATAATATTTGTACTGTACTGAACATTATTATGTAACAATAAAGGTTATTATAATTATTATTTAAGTCTTTCAATATGTGATAAGTCCCTCATACCAGGTAGTTCTTTTCTGGCTCTTCTCTGGACATTTTCTATGGCTATTTATGTTTCATCTTATATGGATACCATTCTGCTATTACATAATCTAGGTGGGATCTAACCATAGTCATATATAGAGGCAAGAAGGTGTGTGTATCTAAGAATTAAACAGTTCTTCCAAAAGACTTTGAGGTTTTTTTTGCCTGGGATGCTAAGTTTCGTTCAAACACCTTTCGGAGCTTAATTTCTGGTCAGAGCTCGAATTTTATTTCTGCTTTTACAGTACTCTAGGTATTTTCTTCCATCACTTGTTTCCGTGTATCTTGTCCATAATCTATTTTTATGTCTAATTAGTTTTCTTGTATTAGCATTCAGGGGGAAGTTTCCCTTGTTATTATTTGGAACTACTTTTTGAGGTACATATTTATCTTCTAATGAGTTTAGTATTGTCTATCACTGTCTGTACATGTGTGTTTGTTATAAGATTGGCATTGGTTCTGTTAAAAAGTAGCTAGATTAATTAAGCTATAATTATTATCATCAGTATGGTTTGCAGGTAATGAAAGGTTAGAATTTAGATATATATGGTAGATGTATATCAATGATATATTATATATATTTATATCGCGTGCGCATACAGTAATGATAGCGCCACCTTACAGAATTTCTGCGAAGCTCATTTATGTAGTGACGCCTCGACACAATATAAATTTTACAGTAACTGTGGAGCTACGGGTAGTTGCCACCAGCGACATCGTGTTTTACCTTAGTTTGTTTTATGAATTTTTAGCGTTATTGGAAAGTATGACAATTGTTTTTGTAACGTAGTGCGTGTATATGCATGTAAGATATGTGAGAAGAAATTTTGCTGCTAGCCGTTTTCATGGTTAGGTTAGGTTAGAAAGTAAAAGATCGCCACGGCCACGGCCCGGGTTAATAATACTGTTGATGATGATTTATTCAATATAATGTAAGCTTGTACATACATAACATATAAATACTGGGTACATTAAATATAAAGGATGACACAAGAAAGTGCAAGCTCTTGTTTCCATTGTGGTCCATGTTAGTGTTACAAATAGTGAAATACTTCTACGAAATACGTTTTCGGTCGGCTAGATTCTTGCTGCTCGCTGCCATGGGGCTGGGCTTAGCCTTACCCTTAGTTAGCTTATGCCTTTTTTTTTTTTAAAGTTATGGCTATGGTTATGCTAGGCCTACGCTAGCCGCCTTAGCCTAGCTTAGACTAGGCCCGGGCCAGGGCATGCTGGGCCTAAGGCTATGTCTGTGGCTATGCCTATGCCATGGCTATGCCTATGGCTAATCCTATGGCTATGCCATGGCTATGCCATGCCCATGCTATGGCTATGCTAGGCCTAGCCTAGGGCTAGGCCAGGGCGAGCTGCGAGCGAGCGGGCTAGATCTAGATGAGCCTCCTTCCTAAATTTTAGGCCGCGCTCCACTGGTCCATGCTAACTTACCAGATATGCGGATATTGTAAATTGCTCACTGTTATCATATGTCGGCTAAATCATAAATTCAGAGCCATGCCCTTACTAATTTTTAACTATGATGCTTCGTATCAAAATGTCTACTCCTTCGCAACCGCATGTAAACAACCTGTTAGCCTCGATTATCCAGCCGCCGTGAGGTGGCAGCATTGGCCCGTCACAACCACGTGCGCTCGCGTCGTTCTGTCTGTTTACGTTCTCTCTCTATAATATATATAATATACATATATATATAGAGAGAGAGAGAACGTAAACAGACAGAACGACGCGAGCGCATGTGGTCTCAACGGCCTGGATTATTAAGCTCCAGCTCCAGTTACCGGTAGGGGGCTTTACCCAGATTCGGGTAGAGACGATGATTGGCTCTCAGACCAACTATGAAATAAAAAATTCAATAAGTTCTTACCTTAAGAACGGTCAGTAATTGCCCAAGTTGAGCATTTTCTGTAGTGGTATTCCATTGTCTATTGATTTTGCTGCAATTGTTGTTGCTGTTGGTGTTATATTGTAATTTGTTTCTCTTTATATTGTCTTTTCCGGTTTGCCTAGTCTCCAGGCTCGATTGTGTATGTGTGATACACTTTTATCAGATAATACTATACTATAACTTATATTGAAACATGTAACACAACCAAAAAACCGACATTAAACTTTGTTCAATGCCTTTTAATCACATGCATATTCACTAGGTGGCAGCTGTCATGGCATAACATTCAGAAGGGCCAGTCAGAGCCAGACTGTCGTTCTGACGAAGTCACGCAGCCAGGCAAGAGTCGATCGGTTAAGCGAGAATAACAACCTCTATCTATTTTAGTTGTCGCCCTTTCTCGGATAATTTGTGAAATTATTTTATTTAAATACAAAAGATGGCACCACTAGATACTCCTCCCTCAACAACCATGTATCAAGAATAACATATGTGGACTCTCGATAAGCCAATGAGGTTGATGCTTTTGATGGTAATCTTGTAGAATCTTGTAACAATTTTGTTAACTAATGTTACCTAACATTAACTAATGTTAAAATCAATGTTAAATAATATTACGCTCCGACCCCCTGTCACGCTTCGTGGCGCTAGCATGACACCCCTTCTAAAATGATGTTCGTTTTTTACAATGACCCCATTATAAAAGAAAACAATTGGATTTAATACCGACTTTAACCAGAGCTACTTGAGCATTTAATTTTAATTTTACTAGCTCTGCTTTACCCCTGTGAACCGAGGGTATCAATATTGATTTTAACCAAATAATAATATATAATATTATTCTACAAAATAAAATTAATCTTAAACTAGGTGAACACAAACAAAAGTTTCGAATACTCTACGTGATTCGAACCGAAGACCCTAGTCAAATTTTGAAAGAACATGTAGATGCATAATTGACATACTTTTTGGTAAAATAATTTGTGATGTAAATGACATCCAATGCCCAGAATGCGACAAACACTACATAGGAGAAACAGCGAGGGCACCGGACACACGATTTAAAGAACATCTATCTTGTCGCCAACCCCTATCAGCGATAAGTGAACACAAGTTGAACAGAAGCCACAAGTGTTCAATGAAAGATGTAAAAATCTTGGACATCGAGGAGAACTGGCATAGGAGAAAGATCAAGGACGCCATTAACATATACAAGGGGAACCCTTCACTGAACAGCCATGCTCCAGCTTGTGTCACATGACGCAGCTAGGTCATGTGACACGACCGTAACTTCACTCTGCTGTAGTCTCGCTTAACATATCAAGGTGGTAATAACAGTATATATTTTGCTGGCCACGTATTGTTGAATATAATACACCTTTATGGTAAACACATCAATAACTGGCATTTTTTTTATTAAGCAAAGAGCAAGCCGATTCGTACTTAAATCTAGAGAAGTGAAAACAAACAGACTAGTCGATAATTATCTCTGATCATGGGATAAAGTAAAAGATAATTGCCTGTTTTAATACACATGTTTGTCTGAAAATATTGTTGTCATACTGATTACCGCTGCCTAGTATTATAGTGTGTGTATACATGGTCATACATCTGTCAATACATTTTTTTCAAAAATGTTATCTTGTTATGGCAAGTGTTCATTTGATACAGTAAACCCTGATAATCTTGAAACCATAACGTCAGGACATAATATATCTTGCAATATATATGATTAATTTCTTTCAAAATCCAGAAAAATACATTAGTGATTAACGTCCATGCTGTATGGAGCATGTCAGTTCAAATTGCACAACCAACAAAAGTACCTGGTAAAAAACAATTCGGTATTATCCAAAGTTTTGCAAACAACTACACATTTCATACTTGCAAAATTGACTATTGTATTACAACAGTATGCATCCGAGTACTGCACCCATCCAAGGGAGTATTTCAACTGGCAGGCACGGTTGAAATAATAACTAATTCAAACATATTCCATACAACGAACTTGTGAAAGAAAAATAAATGTGTACCATCTATATATTATGGAGGGAGGTCTGTGGGCAAGCGTGACGAAGCGCTACATGACTGAGGGGGTCTCTGCACCAGTTTTACGTAACGAATCGTAATATTTCAAAAGTTTATTCCAAAAGCATTTCAACGGAAAACCAGCTACATACACTATAAATATTAAAATCCCAGATATATTTCAAGAACATTCCAACAGAAAACCACCTCTACTATTATATTAACATTTAGAAGCACACACACAAAATGACGCAGAACTTATATGTGCGATCCATGCAGTACATGGATTATGCTGAATTGAAATTGCTTGATGAGCGTGGTGTGGACGTTCACAGCAATCCCTCATTTCAAAAACTGTATTGGTGTTTGAACCCCAGTAATCCCCTTGGCTTGGCCTTGGGCAACACGATGAATCATTGGGAGGAAATTTAGTGAGGGAATAGACACGTCACCAAAAGTGGGCCTCTGTATTTCCGGAACGGATTTTTTAAATCATCTACTTCGCATATAGTTAAATATTGATATAATATGACATGTCCTTAAATATGAAGGCATACTATCTACATTAATATATATTTATACGCGATGGAACGTCGCGGAACGTCGAATGAACGGATTTTTAAGGTCATCTACCATTCGGTGTGTGCTTCGCATGAGACTGATACTTCGCACATAGTTAACTATTCATATAATATAACATGTCCATCAATATAAAGTCATAATATCTACAATAATGTATATTCATGTGCGATCGAACGTCGATCGAAGATTTAATTAAGATGGCGGACGATGACAGCTTTGTTTTGGCTGTTCCATTGTTCTGTTGATCTCTACTGGGAACAAACAGCAGCAATACGAATAGAAAATGACATCAGTAAATTTCAAGAAATAAAACGTGGTGTAAGACAAGGGTGTATCCTATCACCCGATCTCTTTTCACTATATAGTGAGATCATCTTACGTACATTAGAATATATGCCAGGTATTCAAGTAGGGGGATACAACATGAATCATTTACGATACGCAGACGACACGGTACTGATTGCTGAGAACGAAATAGATCTACAACATATACTAGATACAGTAATAAGGGAAAGTGAGAAAAAAGGTATGTCCCTGAACCAAAAAAAAACATAAATCATGGTCATCTCAAAGAAAAATTACACTTCATCATGCAACATGGCATATATAGCACTGTTTTTAAGCAAGTCCGAACGTTTAACTATCTGTGATCACTATTAACATCCGACGGTAGATGCAACGATGAGATCAAGAGACGAACTGCTTAAGCCAAAACAGCTTTTCACAACATGAAAAACATTTTAACAAATAAAACTATATCAATTGAAGTGAGAAAACGTGTACTGCAATGCTACATAGAGCCCATATTGCTTATGGATGTGAATCCTGGACAATAACTAAAAGTTCACACAAAAAACATAGAAGGCACTGAAATGTGGTTCTTAAGAAGAATGCTGCGAATGCCATGGACTACAAAGCAAAGCAATGAAGGCATCCTTAGGGCAGCAAAATCAAAAAGAAAGATCATCAACAAAGTTAGAACACAACAAGCACGATTATTTATAGGCCATGTCATGACAGAGAAAAAGTTAGAACATATAGTAACAACAGGAAAAATAGAAGGAAAAAGATCCAGAGGACGCCAGAGAATAAAAGTAATAGATAGTCTCTCAACATGGTGTGGAAGGAGCACAACAGAACTGCTACAAACTACACACGACCGTGCGGTTTGGAGGGCCATGATCGCCAACGCCTGTGACAGACATGGCACATAGAAGAAGAAGAATGTATTGAACACACAGTCGTGTGTGTGATGTGTGTGCCTGCATGTGTGTAATGTCATATACCAGTGGTACATATCTGCTGACTAAATATATATAGGCCTATATATATATATACATATATATATATGTATATAATATTATATATATATATAAGGCCTATATATATATATGTATATATAGGCCCTATATATATATATATATATATATATAATATTAGTAAATATAGTCAGCAGATATGTACCACTGGTATATGACATTACACACATGCAGGCACACACATCACACACACGACTGTGTGTTCAATAGATGGAACAGCCAAAACAAAGCTGTCATCGTCCGCCATCTTAATTCCATAATATATATATATATACAATTAAAAACAAACAACAATTGTGTAACATTTTTAATATTTATGATGAAAAACTAATATGAAATTCAAAAGTAAAATAGTTAATCTTTCCAGCCCACAGCTTTCCTCCACAGCCAAATGTGATGAACTGGAACACAGATATAACATTTTTAGCACATTAGCACTGGTTAGCCTTATGTCCTTATTATTCACATTAGTACATTCGCCAACCATACTGACATCAAATGCATTATGCCCGTTACACATCACACACGTGTAGATTGTGGACACGACCACTTCTGTGGGAGAACAACAGAGTCCTCTAATCCAACACAGACCTTGTGATGCCAGGTGTCACAGATATTACAACAAACTATGTCAGCGTACAAATTGGGAAGACCACAATGGCCTAGAACTTGTATTACATATGATGTAGTCTTTGTTTCTGTTGGAACCTTCTTATCTCTGTGTGGGAAAACAACTGATTAGATGACTCCGCAAATCGTCTTGTTTGAATTCCCACGTCAGCTTTTAATTCTTCTGGAACATTATCAAAACCACCCTGGCAGAATTCAAACATGTTGGCGATGGCGTACAGGCCGCAGTCAGATGCCATTACCTGTGTGCTGAGAGAAGGAACTAGTATCACCAGCTGCCCATCAGTAGATCTATAGATCTGGGCCAGCTGTATCTGAAGTGAGGCTGATAACTCCGTGTAACCTAAAATAGACTATCAAGCAAAAACACACGACTGTCTCACGACTAACCCAGTGAGAATATCCAGTGTAGTGGACCTGGACAGAAGGTGCTGGAGTACGCTGAAAGGATGTCTTGGGTATCTCCCAGTGCGGTCTCTTGTCACTGTACTGTGGGGCGAAGGTATAGTGTTGCATGCCATTTACTGCGGGGAGCTGCTCACGCATCATATCATGTGCTGTATTGATTACTATATCATTCAACCATTTCCCACTCTGAATAGTGTATTTATCTTGATATTACAGATGACGTGTGGGAACCCAAAACCTGCGTTGATTGTTAGTCTGCTCAGTATCTGATTTATCACTGCTAGCCTGATTAATCTGGCAATGAACATCTAGAATATCTGCATCATGCTCATCATCTATCAAATTCTTTGGCTTCCTAAGACTAAGCCTCTTTCTTCTCCGTGCAATCTTCTTTTCCATCATGTTAACTGGAGTTAGTGTATGTATGATATGTGGAAGAGATGCGTCAAGATCACTAAGCAAACCGTTTGTTACCGTGTCAAATGTTACATGAAGCGTTGAGTTGTTATGTGCACGACGTGGAGTTGAACATTTCACGGAGATGACTGGCGTGTCAGGCTGATCTGCTAAACTGACATCTTGTGGACCATTATGTTCTACTATAGACCTGGTAACCTGACTATCTGCTGTCAAGTCCAACAACTTACTGGAATCGGGAGCAGGATTTACCTCATAATCATTGGTCCTAGGTTTCTTTGGACCCCCCTTCTTATCTATCCGTTTCCTGCAGTTTCGTTTAAGCTGCGAAAGGTTTATAGCGTTCTTTTTCATGTGTTGTTGACAATCCAATGCTTATTCTCGCTGCTAGAATGTGGTAGCAGGTACCGGTGGAAGGACACTGACACTTCTCCTTTTGTGAATAGCGATACTGCATACTTACCCCCCGACTACCCTCTACCATAAATGCTCCCATCTCTAATACATGTCTTATACTGCCTTCCCGCACAACTGCATCTGCTAGGGCTCTCTGTTATATGTTTCTCTGTTGTGCACTGCGTTCTTCACTTGGCGTATCATCCACCGCAGTCAGATTAACCTCACTCACTTGTCTATGTACTTCATCATTTAACAAGTTTTAACAAGATTGCCACCCAGAGAATTAACTCTAGGTAGCAGGTGGACAAGGAAGCCCTTGGCTTATCGAGAGTCCGACCTTTTTATCTATGTGTATCCCGCCCGTCTGAGGTATGTGTCGATTTTATTTTTAAACATATTCACGCTACTAGCACCCACACAATCAGCAGGTAATCTGTTCCATTCATTTACAGTCCTTTGTGAAAATGAAAACTTTCTTATATCCAATCTACTCTGCTCCTTTGCTAATGCAAGATCATGTCCTCTAGTCCTTCTATCTTTCTTAACTGAGAAAAACATATTTCTATCAATATTTTCATAACCCTTCAATATTTTAAACACTTCATCCTTTGTAGTATCTTCCTGTGCACTGTCTCTGGCCATTCGCTTAATCCTGTTAACTATTTCCAGTGGCTGACAAACATTCTTAGGCATAATAATTTCTTCAAGATCACAAACACAGCCGGTCTCCTTAAAATGTTGATATGTTATTGCGTAACTAATGCGTTTTATGTTACGATTATCCTTGTTAGTGGAAACAGATTAATCATAAAGGAAATGATTGTGACATTATTACGAATTTTATTTTACATTTTGGGTGGTTTTACCATGTTTATTCCAGAGCTTTATATATATATATATATATATATAAGCTACAAAAGAAGGAGCGACTATTGCAGAAAAAGGCAAGAGAAAAAACAGCAGGAGCAGACAACAAATTGTGTCTACCTGGTAAGAGGTCGACCAGGAGAAAGCAAATAATCAAGGTAAAAAAGGGGCGAAATAACCAGCCAACCTTGAGCAATGTAAGTTCCAGTACATAAGAAATCATTGTATGTATATGCTGACGTACTGACAAAAGAAAAAACCTAACTGAACTAAAATGTAGAACAACTCCACTACATGCTATAGCAATATCAGAAGTAAACCTATCATATTTTAAAATACAACTTACCTCGCAGGAATACAACCTGGAAGGGTATTATATGGAAACTGTGAACATGACTGAAAACAAAGGCAGAGGGATGTTCTTGTTTATTGACAATTCTTTGGCATTTCAGGTGACATCAGTTTGATATTCAGTTTAATGAAACACTGTTATGCATTTTGAAACTGAAAGGGAAGGATACCTTTCTCCTAGACTCTTTTTATAGAAGCCCTAACAGCACCACTGAGAACAATGACAACCTTAACAAATTACTAGATAAAATAAGTGAGAAATGTTTGTCAAACATTCTTCTATATATGGATATGATGGCCTCCATCCTCCTGTCTTAAACGAATTAGCAAAGAGCATCAGCACACCATTATCAAATATATTTAACACATCACTCACAACAGAAAAACTACCCACAAACTGGATACAAGCTAACATATCTGCGATTCATAAAAAGGAAGCACAGACCTAAGCACAAAACTACCGACCAGTCAGTTTAACGAGCGCACTAGGGAAAATATGGGAAGGAAAAATCAGAGACACCATCATTGAATACATGAAAGAAAATGATATGCTGAGTAATGAGCAATTTGGATTCATCAAGGGCCGTTCTACAGTATTTCAAATATTGAAAGTACTCGATTCTTGGACTGAAATACTGGATAATGGAGATGCATAGACATAGTAAATTGTGATTTTTTGAAAGCTTTCGCAAAGTTCCACGTATTCGACTCATTGAGAAACTCGAGCTTCCTTGGAGAGGTGACGAAAGGTGATCAGCCGTGGTCATCAACGATCAGCCTCGAGGTGATGAAGACGAAACAAAGAGTCGACGTGTGCTTCAAGCTCGACACGGGTGCAGACGTCACTGTGATTTTGGCTGCCGACTACCGACGGGCAGGAAGTCCGTCTCTGGAGATGACGTCGAAGACGCTGGTGGGCGCGAACGACATGGTTCTAAAAGCCCAGGGCAAGTTCGTCGGCAAGCTGTCGCGTGACGGCTCAGTAGTCGATGAGGACGTTTACGTCATCAGTGGCCAACGACGGTCACTTCTCAGTCGACGTGTCTGCCAGATGCTCGATCTCGTACGACGTGTGGCGGTCGACTCGGTCGAAGCGGCCGACGTTATCAGACAAGACAACCCGAAATTGTTTGTAGGGTTGGGTCGCATGCGTGGCGACTACAACATCCAGTTACGCGAGGGGGCGGTCCCATTTGCGTTGTCGACGCCGCGACGGGTGTCGATTCCTCTGCTCGAGACGGTTCGACAGGAGCTGCAGCGAATGGAAGACACAGGTGTCATCAGGCGAGTCGAGGCGCCCACAGACTGGTGCGCCGGCATGGTAGTGGTAGCCAAACCGAAGGCAACTACTACGTCGTCAGATGGAGTCGTGACGCACAAAGTGCGTATCTGTGTCGACCTGACACATCTCAACGAGAGTGTCAGACGTGAAAAGCATGATCTGCCCTCAGTCGACCAGACGCTTGGCCGACTGGCTAGGGCGAAAGTTTTCACAAAGTTGGATGCCAACTCGGGGTTTTGGCAAATTCCCCTGTCGCCAAACTGTCAGGAGCCGACGACGTTCATAACGCCGTTTGGGCGGTATTGCTTCAGAAGGCTACCGTTCGGCATAACGTCAGCCCCTGAGCACTTCCAGAAGCGCATGAGTGCGGTTCTTGACGGCTTGAGCGGGGTGTTGTGTATGATGGATGATATCGTCATCTTCGGCGCGTCATCAGAGTGCGGGCAGTATTCAAGCGACTGGCCGACAACGGAGTGACTTTGAACTTTGCTAAATGCGAGTTCAGCAAATCAAGCATCACCTACCTGGGTCACGTCGTGACGGCTGAAGGCATCAAGGCCGATCCTGCCAAGGTGAAGGCCATCACAGAGATGGGTCAGCCTACAGATGTAGGCCACATACGACGTTTCCTCGGCATGGCGAATCAGCTGGGAAAGTTCTCGCCTACGCTGTCATCAGTTACGCAACCGTTGCGTGATTTGCTACAGAAGGACAGGCAGTGGTTCTGGGGGCCGAGTCAGCAGACAGCTTTCGACGCGGTAAAGGCCGAACTCAGTGCGACGCCAGTGCTGGCGCTATACGACCCGAACAGGACGACGACGGTGTCAGCAGATGCGTCATCGTTCGGTCTTGGCGCTGTCCTGCTACAAAGGATCGATGGTACGAACAGGCCAGTGGCGTACGCTTCTCGGGCGATGACGCCGACTGAACAACGATACTCTCAAATCGACAAGGAAGCTCTTGCGACAACGTGGTCACTGGAGCGCTTCCACGATTACCTGTACGGTATGGAGTTTCACGTAGAGACAGATCACAAGCCGCTTGTGACACTCTTAAGCTCGAAGAAGAACTTGGATGAGCTGACTCCACGGATTCAACGCTATCGTATGCGCCTGATGCGTTATACGTACACGATCGAGCACGTGCCGGGGAAGGAGCTGATTACAGCCGATGCTCTGTCGCGAGCCCCGCACGTGAGAGAGCTGACCATCTCGGAACGCCAGTTCGCGGATGAAGTGGCAGCTCACGAAGATTTCGTCGTGGGACAGATCCCGGCGACGGAGAGACGTCTCCAGGAGATCAAGGAACAGCAACAGCGTGACGAGATCTGCAGCCAGGTTCTGCGCTACTGTGCTGAGGGCTGGCCAAGCCACTGTTCTCTGCCGTCGATTCTGAGACTGTACTGGCAGTGTCAACAAGAGCTTACGGTCCACAACGGCATCTTACTCAAGGGAGTACGTCTCGTCATCCCGGTCTCCATGAGACTGGAGATGATAGATCGACTACACGAGGGACACCAGGGAGTAGTCAAGTGTAGGGCGCGAGCACAGGCCTCAGTGTGGTGGCCTGGACTGAGTCGACAACTCGAGGAAGTTGTGAAGAACTGCACGACGTGTGCAAGGGAGAGGCGAAACCCCTCTGAACCGATGATCTCGTCGGAATGTCTTCTGCGGCCGTGGCAGAAGGTCGGGACGGACATGTTCTTCTTCAGGCGGTCGACCTACTTGTTAGTAGTAGACTACTGTTCCAGCTACGTCGAAGTAGCCAGGCTGGAGACAACAGATTCGTCATCAGTTATTCTTCATCTGAAGTCGATCTTCGCCCGGCATGGCATTGATGAGACCGTGATCTCCGACAACGGGCCGCAGTATTCATCATTTGAGTTTGCGCGATTCGCGAGAGAGCAGGGCTTTGAACACATCACGAGCAGCCCTCGCTTTCCTCAAAGTAACGGCAAGTCTGAGCGCGCCGTCCAGACTGTCAAGAATCTACTAAAGAAGGCGGTCGACCCGTACGATGCCTTGTTGGCGTACAGATCGACAGCACTAGAGTGCGGCTATTCGCCTGCTGAACTAAGCATGGGCCGACAGCTGCGCACGTTAGTGCCAACGGTGCCTGCGACTCTTCTGCCCCGCTGGGATGAGCCGAGGGGAGAGAGAGAGCGAAGAGAGCTGATGCGTCAGAAGAAGAAAGAGGCGTACGACCGATATCATCGCGCGCGACCACTTTCTACTCTTCGGGCCGGCGACCCAGTCTGGGTCGAAGACGCGAACGTCAACGGCACGGTGGTGGGTCCGGCACACACACCTCGGTCGTATGTAGTGCGAACGCCGACGTCCTGCCTAAGAAGAAATCGGCGACATCTGCAGCCGACTCCTAACGTGACGGCTAGCGAGCGAGCAGACGACGCCGACCCGTCATCTACCGAGATGACGACGACACCGGTTGCGCTTCGTATGCGCGAGCCGAGACCAGTGTCACCTCCAGCGGTCACAGCTCCCACTGGAGTGGTGACACGTTCTGGGAGAGTGGTGATTCCACCGCGACGGCTGGACCTATAGTTGAGAGTTGTCTCCAAGCACTCATTGAACTTGGAAGGGAGATGTGACGTTAGTCTCGATCATCCTACCTCTCACTAGTCTCGTGAGATCACTGCTGATCTCGCGTGTCTTCTCAAATACAGCCATTTTGACTTACATATGCGTTTGTCTCATTCTCTCATAAAATATTACTGTTACAAGTGTATAACACAACACATCACGCCAATGCGTATGTACGTGTTTGTCTCTATATCACGTGTGTCTACAGTACGATACGATACAAAAGTAACGTTTAAAGACAATAACCATGTTCTTTTCTTCCGCGCGCCTGCCCGCCTCCGTGAATAGACTAGTCAACAATAACGAGCATATAGAACAGACTACAACTACATGCTGTTCTAAACATCAAAAGACCCTACCTTCCTTCGGTTTGCAGCCACCTTGCAATGGCTGCCCCTTCACGCTGTCTTTTCCGGCATTTGCTTTCATGTCCTATAGTCGGTTTCACAGTTGAGATCACCTGTTTCATGAAGCACCATATCAAGCGTCAAGCAAATATTGTTTGTTACATACATAGAATGTGAGCTAGCTGCATCCACGCATGCAAGTCAACCATCCACCAGTTAAGTTATTGTTGTACTGAAACCCGTCGTGTCACCTATATTTCAACCCTGCATTCCTATTGGTCGTGTTTCGCTTCTCAGTCACACGTGTACAGCAACTGTCAGGTGGAACTTGACAGAGGTAGTCATACTAAATTCAAAGTAAAGTCAAATTAAATCCTCTTGGCATGTGATTAAGGAACCATTGTTGGGCTCGCACGTTGAATCAATGTATTGTCTCTGAGGTAATGCACCATGACATTGTTTGTGGACGAAGCACAGTTGGCATGCTTATAGGAATATAGCGCGTCGTCATTCGTGTTAAAAGATCCATGACCGTACCCAATTACGAGTGAATGCGAAATATATATATATATATGTATATATATATATATATATATATATATATATATATATATATATATATATATATATATATATGTGTGTATATATATATATATTGAATGAATGAAATATATATATATGTATGTGTGTGTGTGTGTGTGTGTGTGTGTGTGTGTGTGTGTGTGTGTGTGTGTGTGTGTGTGTGTGTGTGTGTGTGTGTGTGTGTGTGTGTGTGTGTGTGTATATATATATATATATATATAGAGAGAGAGAGAGAGAGAGAGAGAGAGAGAGAGAGAGAGAGAGAGAGAGAGAGAGAGAGAGAGAGAGAGAGAGAGAGAGAGAGAGAGAGAGAGAGAGAGAGAGAGAGAGAGAGAGAGAGAGAGAGAGAGAGAGAGAGAGAGAGAGAGAGAGAGAGAGAGAGAGAGAGAGAGAGAGAGAGAGAGAGAGAGAGAGAGATGAGAGAGAGAGAGAGTGAAGAGAGAAGGAGAGAGAGAGAGAGAGAGAGAGTAAGAG
>OZ023210.1:3346495-3493995 GCA_963995525.1 Escarpia spicata
CATCAGAACTAAACTCAAAAAAACATATGCAGCGCCATTCTTTTTTCTTGCTGTCTGTCTCAAAGAAACTTGTTTTAACTAAGTACTTCTTATAACTAGTAATTATCACATTATATAAAGTCAAACGTATGCACACGACGTACCTATACATCACAATAATTAGTTAAAATGCTTGCTAAATATGTAAATCGCATGTAAACACAATTTAACATTATACGACACAACACTGCTACACTCGTTATACTATAGCTGGCATGCCTGAAGTGACGGGTGATGGGGCAACAAGAAACAATTTAAGTTATGCATTATTCTAATAATATCACTATTATATATAGCATATAAACATGAACAAAAATAACTCACCAGGCCGTGTATATTGATACTCGTAATACGGAGCCGAGAGAACTGTACGTATAACTTTGTGGACACGCAAACTGCGAATAGGTGTGGTTCCAGCTACCCTGCCCGCGCGTCTGGCGACTAGCTGACATAACAATAGCCTGTGCAAACGCTTGCATGAAACAATTCCGTAGCATACTTGTAGTGTTACAGATTCTCTGTGGGGTCGCACATGTCAACCGGCCCTAAACACGAACGGATTCTATGCCCAGGAATATTATTATTTATAAGTTTACAACTTCATATTTACTCCTTTCCGAACATGTTTGTTCGTGTTATTATGCCATTACATACAATTACCTACAAACTCTGAATTTAAGCTCAGCCTATGAAATCGCTCACTAGCTCAGTGAATGTCGGCAGGTCAGGTGATTGTAATAAAACTAATTTCAACCAACCGTGGCTCGTGTTACATGCAATGTTTAGGAAGTAGAAGCAATCATTCGAATACACAATACCGCTCAGCTGCTCGTGCTAATGGGCGAACCGGTCATTATATATTGGGATTCCCAGAAGTAGTTTATTCGTCTTCAAATTGGGGCGAGTATTTGCGCTGTTCTCACGGGTGATGCAATCGCGACTGGCGAAGTCAATTACTAATTTGACTCGGCTAACTTCCGCACTTCATGTAGGGGATCAGCCAGGGCTAGTTTTGCATGGCAAACAGCCCTGGCTTGCGAGGATGCAGCTACGGTAACACTGGCATTGCCTTAATATTCTAGGCCGTAGTGAGGAGCGAAAATGTGCTGCCACCTCACGGCGCTTGGTTAATCGAGGCAACACCGGAGTTTGAACATTCCTTCCTTCAGTGTGAGAGACCATCCGGAATTGTTGCGATAACATGGTGGCTAACAAACATTGCTTGAAAAATTATGGTTATTCAATTTTTCAGCTAAGCTGTCAGTTTGTAAGTCAACATATCGTTGACCTAACATATCTTGTTAATTGAGTTCCCAACGTCGATGCCATGGACAATTCAGGTGACGGAAATAGTAGACGCAGGTCTCGAAGGTTGGCTGGATTACACCCTGTTGAGCGTGTTGTCGGAGATGGTAAAGCAAGAGGTGGCGTTTCTGTGACTGTGACGGACGAAACCCGGACGATGCAGCCGCGCAACAGACGGCCGCATGATAGAAACACATCTCGACACAGGCGGAGACATCACAGGACACGCATCACAGACACTGCAACGTCGTCAAGAAATACAGCGAACCACGAAAATGCAAATAGTCGGCTGCTGGCTACAGAATCTGACAGCACGTCAACTCAGTCGCAGTCAGATCAACGACCCCGAGCTGGTGCAGCACGGATGCAGCCTGAGCCTGCGGAGGTGGCAGGGACATCGGCTGAGGTACCCCTCTACAGTCAGTACAGGCCTATGCGCCGGCATGTGCCAAGGAACCCATCACACAGATATGCAGCCCCTGTCCACGGCGAGTCCTACTGTGACTGTCCTAGGCAGGGAAGGGACGTCGAGTGTAAATGTGGAGAGGAAGATAATGGTGAGAGTTGTATAGATCTTAACATCGGACATTTTGTCAGTTATAGATGAAAACTGTAATTCTTACAGGTTCTTACAGGTCCTCTTCTGGCTTTTAGGCTGTGATGCCTCTTACGCCAGCTCTGATGTTTGTCGTCAAACTATATGGTAATGTAAGGATGTAACATTGTTGATTTTTTCTTTCTTATCATATCCAATGACCATAAGTTTACAATTGCCATTCATTGTCAGGTATTCTTCACAATATTCTACATCATGGTGATTTACTCAGAACTTTACAGAAATGTATGTCAAATGTCCACGTATGAGTACATAGGCCACACCGCTGATTTCACTACATTACCAGATGGCACCTACTAAAAGTGTTTTTATGCACTAAAACACTATTTTAAATTAAAAAAATTCACATGGTGCATTTTTGTTCACTGTTACTGTATTTACTTCAATTTTGTTAAATAATAGTTCCTTTCAAACCTGTCTGCCTTTATGTTGCAGTACTTGAATGGGTATGGGAGAAGGAATGCAAGGCGTCGGCCACAGAGCTGTCTGATGACCGACGAGACGCTCGCTTCCATGTCAGCTATAGCAGCGGCACAGCTGCAGTCCGTGGTACGCAGTCGATGTCCAACTGCCAGTATTTCTGGGAGATCAAGATGACAACACCTGTGTACGGCACTGACATGGTCTGCATATCTCAGTTTTTAGCAATTCTTCTAACAAACTTATTTCATGATTAGCTCAAGGTCCTCACTGTAATACCATGCACATTTTTCTACTGATAATAAACCAATACATAATTGTGAATTGATGATAATATATATATTCGCCGGTATATGTCATTTTCTGTTGCTAAAACTATTGCAACAGCGCTTGTTAGCAGCAGTCTTGACTATTGCAATTCCCTCCTTTCTAATATCGCTAGCAATGATATATATATATATATATATCACAAAACTTCAGCGTGTCCAACATTTTTTAGCAAGAGTAGTTACGAGATCTCCTTGTTTTTCTCGCTCTGTACCACTTTTGAAGTCTGCATTGGCTTCCTGTACGATATCGTATAATTAAGATCTGTACCATTACATACCAGGCACTGTCCAGTAAGCAACCATCTTATTTGCAGTTACTGCTTACTCCTGTAAGAAAACCTGTCCAGCTTTGATCATCTAGTTCTGACCTACTTTTTGTTCCTAGAGTCAACACTAACATTGGAACTAGGGCTTTTTCTGTTGCTGCACCAACTCTTTGGAATATGCTCCCTCTTAGTGTTAGATCAGTTTAAAAAAAAATTTACCTCTACAACTTTGCTTATCCACCGTAGCTCCCTGGCATCTTGACCCATCTGTTGACAACAGGAATACTGCTTATGGATTTTGAGACTGACCAATCCTGCACCTCTGAGCTTGGTTTCCAAGGATTTAGGCACAATAGAAGTTATCTTATTATTATTACCCAGGGTATATACCGTATTTGACTGCGTTATCACCCAAACCCACATTATCGCCCACCCCCTATTTCCTGGAAATTTGGGTTAACTGTCCACCTGCTTGCTTTACCACCCACCCCCATCTCAGCCACATGCATAAATACATTTGTTATCAAAATATATACAATACAAAATTCAGAAATACAACAAAATGGGCAGAAAGTTGTTGAATATTCTTCAGACTTCATGTCTGCTGCAATGTTTCTGTCGCTGGTTCGGCACTGATTAGCACTTAAGCCAGCAGGCACTGCTTTTTGAATAACTTTGAATGTCTAGTTTTTCTACTTCATTATGTGATGTAACTCTTTCCACATAATATATCATGTAATAAAACATGCAGATAAGCCACAAATTGGCCAGAAAGTTGTTGAATATTCTTCAGACTTCACGTCGTCTGTCATTGGTTGACGCTTCAGCCAGCGGGCATTGATTCTGATTGAATAGCTCTCAAACTGGCCACTGTAAAGTTTGTCTTTTTATACGAAATAACTTTGTTCACATAACAATGTAATAATAACCAATCATCCAACTGTAAACATTAACAACAACATTGGAACAATTCATCGACGGTGGTGCTGCACGTACACGCCGGTAACCAGCAAAGGCGGTTCGCCGGTATCCGTTCTTTGCACAAACTACGTCTACAATGCCTGGTTGATTTAGTGCTCAAATGGTGACGCATAGACGGGTTGATTTAGATGAGAAATAAAAGAAACATTTGCCTATGTCAGCATTATGTCATAATAACGTAAACCTCTTTATTGCAACAGAGTTGAAGGATCGTGTGACAGCCGTAGCAATGAGGAAGGGTGAAAATAAAATGACCAGCGCCACACTGTCCGTCTTCGAGAACACTGTAATCTTAGTTGCGACGCCTGTCGTATTTATTCATATTCACTTGGGGGCGCAGCCAGAGGCTGACCTGGTTTCACGAAGCATGCGAACAAAGGTCAAACCCTCCGAAGGAACTTGAAATGTGGATGTTTAAGAAGACAATGTTAACTCAGAATAAATTTAGTACATACAGCGAGCATTACAAACTCCTGACATACAAACTACGAATGAATCGAGAGCCTTTTTATTACGTTTTTTTACAATACGATAATTTCGTGAAACTGGCCCTGGACCGCGATGTTGGAAATGGTTTCACGAAATGGGAACCAATCCTTCATTATCCATACAACAATTGCAAACTTAAATCGTTTCGTGAAACTTGTATCGTTACGACACCATCTCCCAGCTAAACTACACTCAAGATAAATCAAACATCCAGTGTCCCATGGTAATACTTCTTATCAGAAGTTCCAGTTAGCAGGGCCTATGTTTTAGCGCCTTAGACTAAGTTATAGATATAGTCCCGGGACCAAGGAAAAAGGTTAATTAGTATAAATTGGCTAATGCAAGTTATCGGGAGTGCACTGTATACAAATATCCGCAAAGCTATTCATATGTTGTAAGATTGTGTAGAGTAACATCATTTTTATCAGACATCCATCAATGACAGTGTTTCCTATTTCAACTATAGCTTGATATGTTATGAACGCTTTATGAAACTTAGCACTGATCAATGTCCACTTGTTGTCTCGTACACCCGCTTTAAGTTTATATTGTTTGGATAATTTTACATGGGGGGGCGCCCACCCCCAGTTATAGAATATATCGGCCTAATCGTCCATGGACGATATGCGGTAAAATATGGTATTATTAACTAAATTGAAATGTATGCTTTGATAATGATATTTTAATGGTAAATTAAATACATTTTTTGTAGACTAGAATTGGTAAATTGATATATGACCACATAAGGAGAACTGTAATGAAATGTTATGTATTATGTTAATTTTAATTATTAAATTAATATAACATTGTTGTGAATTGTATATTTTAAAAGCAGTATCAATGTAGCGATGATGGCCTATTGAAAATCACACTGAAAGCATGACATAGTCAATCACCACATTCCACTAAGTGTTCTTCCTGCAGAAAGCTGCACTGAGTAAAGATTGGACTGATAAACCATTTATGAACACACAAGAAACGACGCCTTCAAGCCATGAAAAGATCCTCAAGGGTCGCTGATGATGAGCCATCATCATGAAATAGATCTTTCACTACTGCTTAAATTATGCTAGTAATATTAGTATTTCAGCATGTGGTAAATGCGATTCCTTTGTATGTAGATGGTTGGAGTCGGTACAAGAAACGTTGACCTCGATGGCTTCCGACACACGTTCTGTAGCCTGCTGGGTAAGGACGCAGACAGCTGGGGCCTGTCCTACTATGGCCGCATCCAGCACAAGGGACGCTTCCAGCAAGTGAATGGATCCCGCTTCGGCCAAGGGAGCATCATTGGAGTCCACCTCGACATGTGGCATGGCACGCTGTCATTTTACAAGAACAGGATGCCTCTAGGTTAGTGTGTGTGCATGTGTAAGCCAGATGAGTATTAGTTACAATTATTTTATTTCGGTTACAGATAAAGATAAATTTCAATTTTAATTTTTAGTCCTTTGGGCCAAAGATCCAACAGACTTATGCCATCACTCGTTAGCTGCCATATCTCAGAAACCGTTCAGCAACTTTTTCTCTAATTTTGCATAGACCTATCTTAGGGTACAGCCACTATGCACAATAAATTTGATTGAATCCAAAACTAGTAAATTTTCACATTTTGCCTATTTTTTTCAAAAACTTCAGCAATGTTTTATCTGATTTTGCATAGACATCTCGTGTGGTAGTGCCACTATACACAAGAAATCTGTATTTGATTGAATCATTCTAAGGGCACCTTAGTGCCCCCCAAAATGCAAAATTGTCCTATTTTCCTACTGCTGTAAGCCTCCTGCACCAATCTGTATTTATAACTTCCATTGATTTCTATTTATAACTGGACAGTGGACTTTGCCCATCTCTGATCACTGGAGTGGCTGACTGGAGAGATTATGATAAAACTATTGTCTATTGGACTAGCCTAGGCTCACTGCCTGCCATTGTCCCAGTGTCTGCACTGGCAGAACCTGATACATTTTAAAACAGCAATAGACATAATTATCAATGCAATATACAGATACGGTCTAGGATTAAAATAAAATATCTTAGGTAAAACATAATATATAAAATAACTTAGGTAAAACATAATATATAAAATAAAATAACTTGGGTATACTCGAAAAGGTTAAAGCATATTTAGCCATAATTTTAAGGAATATTCAGATGTTTACTATACATGTTGCAGCTATTACTTCACTCCCCATTCAATCAGTATTATGTCATTAATTGCTACTATTTTAAGTCAAAATGCTTGCTATGTATATGTACCTTGTGAACAAATAACGTTTTATCATAGTTCATCTCTTTCTTCTTTCCATTCTGGGGGAGGGTGGTAGGGGCAAAATGAGAATAGAAAATGTGTGCACATTTTCTTAAACAACTCTTTAACTGTGCTACATGCGAGATTGCAGCTCACCAACTCTCCTGCAAGGTTTCTACAACCGCTGGAAATTGGCCTAAGTAGCAGTTTCAGGATACAATTCTACAGTATTTTTAATAACACATTAACTAATATATACAATCTTCACGAAACGGACTACTAAAATATTTTATTTCCAGGTGTATCTTCACTGGCATGCATGTAGTCTCCACTAAACATGTCAACATTTTACATCCATCATAACCCTTAATGATCTGATTCACCAAAAACATTTCATTAATAATTACAAACACACAATATAGTCCAAAGGACTTCAGGGCCACTTGGCCCATTTTATAATTTAAGTTGTGATATGCAGGACTAATTGTTCATTCAGTATTTGTTAATTATACATAGTGTGTCTGTTGTAACTTGGTTATTTTGTATGTATGTGAGGCAGCACTTTTAATATTTTTTCATGTAAAGTAAAAATATTCTGCCTGTAGTCTATTACAACTTTGAAAATGGTCCTTGCCAAGATTAGACACAATTACCGGGTAGTTGCTTCTAGGTGCAGTCATGGGGTCAGTTCCGTTTTGTCAACTCCAGTTCTAGTCAATTTAAAAAATCAATTCCAGTTCTAAAAGTTGCCAAAAATCAATTCCCACTTTTCTACTTCAAGAATTCATGCTTGGCTACCAAAGTGAACTGTACTGTTCAGCAGGTCTGATCTTTAGTTACAGGTATCTATGCATTTATCTTACCTTTGTATTCCACATAGGGATTGGTTTCAGTACAGGCTCCTCCTAGTATTGCAGGGAGAATGTTTGATTTTTTAGAAATATTACATAATTTACAATTGCTATTTTCCACTAGGTGTCGCCTATCGCGGTCTCTGCGGGAAGATGCTCTACCCAATGGTGTCGTCGACAGCCGCCCGCAGCGGCATGCGAATCATCAAAGCGAGCTCATTCCAGACGTCACTACAGTTCCTGTGTTGTCAGGTGCTGCGGACTATTGTACCGAGCCACCTCGACGTCATAGACGTTATGTCATTTCCACCAGGACTCCGTGCATTCCTTGCAAACAATCTCAGTTGGCTTCTGCGTCCCAGTGAGTTATCAAGGAAGGCGACAACGCTGACAAAACGCAAGCGAGCGCAGTCTTGGGGAAACAGCGAGTCTTCAAGTGACGAGGAACGTGGCACAAAGTCGCACAAACAGTTTCGTGGCAACATGTCGTCCGATGATGACAGTGATGGTGATGTCGACTCTGCATTCTACTTCTTAAAGATGTAGTTGCTCATGTGTTTTTTTATGGCTGCATCCAACCACATATTTCTCTGGAATTTATGTTTCGGCTTCCTTTCTTTTTCTTTCCTGCAGAGGTAATCTTTACTGGTTGATCACATGTTCGGTGTTGCTAAATTCAATAACACAGCACTGGAATTTATGTGGGCATAGGTCTCAGTTTGGACGGTTAGTATCATTAATACTGGACATGCCAGATATAATTTCTGATCCATTATTAACAAAAGCTTTTCAGCCAGCCAGGCAGACGTTTTGCATAACCGAATTGGGAACAATTTTATAGGTTTTAATGACATTTAATTTATGCGGGATATGTTAATGATGCCTCCCTGTTATTATTTTGAATCTCAACACCATGACTGGTGAAAGGAATGACAATTTATGTTGTTGACTGTTTTATTCTATTTAAGTTTGTTCATACTATTAAGAAACATGAGAACATGTATTTTTTGCTGTACAATTATGTTAAATTATTGTCACTAGATAGTCACAAATGGTTACAAATTTCATTTTGTGTCAAGTATGCATACAATGATGCATCGACACATTAATTTTCCATAAATGTTATCTAATTTTTTTAGTTTTCTGAGAGATCTATGAAATAGCGGCACCCCTTTGCTAGTTAACATTTATTCATTTTAACATACGTAGCAGATTATAGTCCTTAAAACAGTTGTTGAAGAACTACCATAGTGCACAACTGTGGGGCATTTTCTGCATTCAGGCCTTGATGGGTTCCAAAGTTGTACATTACTAAGTGTTTGCAAATTCAAATTTGCATAGTCATTCGTAGTAAACAATAATTATATTCTTATGTTGTACATCTGTAAACACACATGGTTGAATTTGGTGTCCAAATTAAATTATATTGAACTGTGGATTAATTTGTCTGAAATACAAACGTATCTAAAATAAGTTTAGGCTTCAGTCAGTGGTAAAGTCTTTGCCAAGATATATTTTAATGCAGGCATTTGATGATAATAATCCAAGTTGTTCTGCAATACATATGCCACAGGACCATTTACAGATAATTGTCTGCAGTCTTTTGGTTCTTTCCCAAGTCTACACCTTGACGTACAGCACCACTAAGGTGCATATACGCAATTCTTCTGTCTCTACGAAGTTTTATTCCTACACATTCTTCTTGTGTGCCATGCGTTTGTTCCCTTCAGGTTCGTAGTAACTGTTAAATTCCACAAAGAATAGCATTCCAAGTCCAACTGTACAATGAGTCACTAGTCCACTGCTATATCTGTGACGCTAGCTTAAAAGTTTCACACTGCGCCTCCGGGATAACATGATAGAATTTCCGTAGTACCACACGCCCAGCTTTGACTGCGGGGTAGAGAGGACTGTTGGGGTAGGGTGATAGGCTCTCCACGGTGACTATGACCCGCCCCTGTTCAAGGGCAAACAGTGTGAGGTCCTTCCCACATCCAACCTGCAAAACATTGCACCACAACTTATACACACAGCAAAGAAAATTTTAAACTTCATAATTCTAATTAATAAATTATTCTATTTCTACCATGATACAAATATAAAATGTATTAAAATTAGAAAGTAAACAAAGATGTGTGCTGTCTGTCAACACTGATATATTTCTTGTACTTTGTATTTCGTTATTCATGATGTTAATATTTTTTATTTGTCACTGAGTGACGGCCATGGCTGGTATTGTTCCAGAAAAAATCATAACCAATCATTGCGTTAAAACTGCTTCTTCAGCTCATTTACCCGTTATGAATCCAGTTCTTTTATGTTAAGTATGTTTAATAAAAATGCATACATTTTAATCGTCAAAAGAAATGATTTTGTTCATTACATGTAGTTTGCGAAGCCAATCGCCCGGCTAACATTTAATGCAAACCCATTGCCCTTGGCAGTCACAATGACGACAACAAAACACGAAACACATGCAACACTTGTCCATTGTACCGTAGCCTTTTCCAAATACCTTTTCATCATCGGCAAGACAGTAACCGTCTCTGGCTGAATTCGCTTTAGCCCTCCATTTAACTTATTCAGTGGCATAAGCACTTGTGTAAAAAATTGCAAACTTGTCATGCAAACTAACTGGCCGTGAGACTTTGAACTGACTGACATGGTGGCAATTAATTTTATAGTTAGTTAATTTCATCAAAACAAAATAAAAAATATGCACAAACTAACATAATAACTATATCATTGAGAATACTTGGTAGGTTTGCTTTCGCTTGTGCAACTCCACACAAAATATACCATCACAGTTCTTTTGTAGAAATAAAATTAATTGATATATACATAAAATAAATATATATATAATTATATAAATAGATTAATATATTATTAAAATATCCATGATAAAATTGCTAAACAAATTCTTTAAAAGTCCATAGAAATTGCACTACTGACATTTTCACAATTATTTTTACGTTTTTATCATATATATATATTTCTTTATTGTTTTGTTTGGTTGAGGTCAAGTGACATCCTTTGTTAATTTATGCCTATTTATTCTGCATTGGTGATCAAGTGTTATTAGTAAAAAAAACTGGCAAACAACATCTCCCAATTTAATTTTAACAATACATATTCCACACTGAACATTCATAAATATTAAGATCATACATTTTCTCCAGGGTAGACCTTCAGTCCTAGCTGTCGGAATAAGATCATTCCTTTCTCCACGTGATCCCCTTCATTTTTCTTCCAGCCTCTTCCTTTCCCTGGAGTTGATTTGCGCTTGTTCCTTGTTGAGCCACTTGCTTTCTTTGATGCCCACCTTACCGTTTGATTGCATGGGTTCTCTGGAAAGAACATGAACTGATGATCAGTACAACAAATTGTCAATAATTTACTTTAGTCGTCACTCACCGACACATAACCGCATGGACAAATGATGCAAGGATTAGAAGGTGGAACGTCACACCTTTGACTAAGAGAATTTATCCCTGTCCCATCACAGCACCTCAACCAAATACGAAGTGCAAACAACATGAACCAGAAGGGGCTGGAAGCATCAGCAAACCACACACCCTGTCACCAGTGAGTGTCGACTATACAAATGTACAAGAACCTAGTCAAGCTATGGCTGCCAGACATCATGCGTCTGGCTTCTGGACCTACAAAGTGACATGCAGTTGATGCCACATGTATCATATGCAAGAAGAACATAATCAAATGGAGGCATAGGCCTTTTTCCTTAATTTTAATGCATCGGCTTATAATATTACAGTTACAACTGTCAAAATTACTATATTTAATTTCTAAGTGTAATTTCAAGTCATGTTTGTTAAAATTGAATGGTACATTAAATCACGTTTGTGCAAAGTTAAAAAATCATGAAACTTTGATCTTGGCTTGTGCAGTTTTTCGATTAGTTTTAAAAGTTGGAAACAGTCGTAATTAGGTGGTGTGAACCGTGTACTCCATGTTAAATCTGACAACCTTCACCAATTATCGCTCACATTTCATATACAGCTGTATATATATATATTATATATCGTTAAGATGATTGTTACAATATATTCAAATTGTGCAGTTGAGTATAAATTTCGGTAGGGAAAACGCTAAATAAAAAATATTGCGGAGAAATACCGGAAATTTGACAAAATCTGCCAACGGACGCAACAAGGCGAGAAAACATGGGCGCTGACATTTTGTAAACTGGCTTTACACATTCCTACGCGGGCGCCTTGTTTATTTGGCTTTCTGCCGGATTTACTTTCCTTATTACAATTACATTAGCATATGGCATTTATATACGCAGATAATCTGGTAAGGTTACCAGTAGTGCATTAACTAATAACATTTTTATTGTGTGTTTTCTTATTACTGTGTTTTTTGTCGGATGCTAACATATTATATAATAGTAGTGACAGGTGTCTACGGTGCTGTTTACGTCGGTGCACCGTTTACATAGAAGTAGCTGTTGATTTACGCCTGCTCGACTGGTGAGACCAGTGGAAATGCTAGCTAGATGCAGATTGACAGCTCTGTTTCTGAGCAGAAAACAAATAGTTAGTTATTTTCATGGCATTGACTGTACTTCTCGAGCTACCGACTGGCACTGGTGTGTATTGTACAAGTTAAACGGGATAACAAAAAGATCAACTGATGGATCTACGTGATCCAGGGGAGGGGGGTCATCTCAAAATATGGTGTCACTAGGATTACATAATATAGTTATTTTCATGGCATTGACTGTACTTCTCGAGCTACCGACTGGTACTGGTGTGTATTGTACAAGTTAAACGGGATAACAAAAATATCAACTGCTGGATCTACGTGATCCAGGGGAGGGGGTCATCTCAAAATATGGATGTCACTAGGATTACATAATATATATCATATAAAAGTGAGTCTTCTTCCGTTGGCTTTGATGCAACAACTGAACCACAGGGAGACCTAAAAATATAAACTGAGTGACTAGGACTCATCAAATTTTTAGGCTTAGCAGCTTAACTTTAAGCATTTGCTTTTTAGTTTAAAATACATTAAAAAACAATCCCTATTAAAATGAAACGACAATGTATACACATACCAGATTATATCCAAATATGTGCATGGAGGGAATTGAATAATAATACTGGCCCATCATGAGTGATGATTAATCAGGGCTTAAATTTGCAAGCTGTGGCTCGCCAGTGGCATGCATGGTGTCCAAATATTGTCTTGGCGACAAATTTTTTTATAACAGAGGCCAGCTGGCGAGTATATAGATTGGCTAAATCTATAAATAATTCCTGTCCAGATGCCCTGCATGACCACTTTGAGCCAGTGGCTAAGAAAATCATCATTCACTTGTTACAATTTATCAATAAATGTTAACAACAGGTAATACAATTACCAAAACTCAATTAAGCAAGGAAGCCAGTGCTGCTGCAGGATGTATTGGTCTCATGTTAGTGATAAGGGGCCAGCAGTCTAGGTAGAGAATGTAATCATTCACTTGAAACAATTGAGCACTACAAAGTAGTACTACCTACTACCTGGGCGACATGCTAAGTGCGAAGGGTGGGGTGGATGCATCGGTAACAGCGAGAGTGAGGTGTGCCTGGCAGAAGTTCAGAGAGTTAACGCCCTTCCTGACTTCCAAAGCACCCCCCCCTGAAAATGAAGGGCCAGGTGTACACAGCTTGTGTCAGAAGTTGCCTGTTGTATGGGTGTGAGACGTGGGCCATGAGGACCGATCACGACACGAGGATGGAAACGGTTGAGATGAGGATGGTGAGATGGATGTGTGGTGCATCACTCAGCGACAGACAGCCCAGTGCAGAGCTTAGAAGAAGAGAGGAATAGAAGTGACTGGGGATGTGATCAGAAGAAGCAGGCTGAGGTGGTATGGACATGTAGAGCGAAAGGACGACACAGACTGGGTGAAGAACTGTACAAAGTTAGTGGATGGGACAGCTCCCGTCGGCAGACCTGGCTGAACTCTGTGTCTGCAGACTTAAGTTTGACGGGTATCGACCCACGGGATGCACGGGATCGTGTCAAGTGGAAGAGGGCAGTTGGAAGAAAGGCGAACCCAGCAGAGACTGGAAACACCGCCTTTAAACAACGATGATGAAAGTCTACCAAGTCGGTATGATTAAGTTACCAATTAATTAGGAATTGCCTGAATGTAAGAGTACTCCCAGGCAATGTGAATGGGCTAGCATGTCTACTTCTGAGAAGGGGTAGATTTTCCTAAATGTGGACGGTGGGGTGGGGTGGGAAGCGAAGGCGGCAGGAAGATGTTTTTATGGAAATAGTCTTTGTCAACTAAGCAACCCTGCATTTACGTTTTCCATGACTGCTTGAGCTTTCGAAGATCATGAAACGTATGTATATTACAAAATAGCCATGCACTGTGTACTCGGAACTCCAAATCAATTTATTTGACCAATAAATACAATACATACATTTCAATATGTATTATGAATTACAAATAAAGCAATTATGAATACGACAACTGGATTCATAATTTAAAATAAAAAAGTTTTTTGTGTATGTTGAAAAACCATATAGACTGTGGGTGTAAATTTTATTAATGATAATACTTGGTGTATTGTTAACTGTCTCTACTATGTTGTGTAAAATGCATTTTTTTGCAAATTCATATTTGAACTGGACATATACAGATTATATCTTTCACGTGTGCAGTGCTGATGAATATCATAAATGTGTGTGCTTGGAAAAACATTGAAGTAGCAGGATAAAAGATTGTTAATTAATTTATGGTAAAATTGTAATTGTTGGATTTTATAAATGTCATCCAACTTTAGCAATTGAAGTCTTAAAAATAGGACTTGGATGAGCATTATATTTACTTAAGGATACTATTCGTATTGTTTTTTTCTGTAATTTTAAAATTTGATGTGCCTGATGACCCCATAAAAGTAAGCCATAATTAATATGAAGGAGAATAAGAGCATTGTACATAATATATAATGTATTAGGTGGTAAAAAGTGTTGGAAGTTTATAATTTTAGTATGCGTATTATTTTATTTGCTATTTTGTTTGCATGACTCTGCCAGTTTAAATCATTATTTAATGTGATGCCTAAAAAAAAGAAATAATTTACACATTCAATGTACACTGTATGCCCCATTTATTTGTAACACATGGTATTCTACTTTCTTTTGAGGCATATGAAAAATCATGAATTTAGTCTTTTTGGCATTTAGTGACAGTTTATTAGCTTTCAACCAATTGCTAATCTTTGTTAGTTCTTAGTTGATATTTTCACTTCACATTTGGCCTTCTCAATTGTTAAATGTATTTAGTGTTTTATGATTTCTTTAAAGCTGAGCCATATTTTATAGTAAATCAGATAGTTAATAGATTTATCAGTGTGTATTACTACAGCCTAGGACAGGTGTGTTTGACAAATATTCACATGGCCATCGTGCAGTAAAACTTATATTTCCAGTAAGTATAATATTATATAATGGTTCATGTGAAAACATTTTGGAAAACAGATTTTCAGTTACAAACCATTGAAAGTCTTCAGGAGCCATTTTCAGTGCCCCATGTAATTATAGTCACATTTTTTAATTCAGATAAATCACTCTGTTAATTTGTGTGGATAATTATCTAGCGGGCACACACAAAACTCTTGTTAAGTAGAACTGTATTGCATGGCAGTTTTATACAAATAAAGTAATATGATTAAATTGTTATTAGTTGCAAAATATTGGTCATGATCAGACCTAAAGCTAGGTAGCATCATAGTCATATAGTGTCCCATCCAAATCATTGTTCTGGTGTGCTGTAGAGTGGCATTACAAATAAATGAATAAAATATATTTTTTAATAATAATGTACAAAATCAGTTCCGGGAAAAGTGCTGAACTGAGTGGTATTACTATTAGAGAGGATGAAAGAAGCAGTGGATTCAAAGCTCCGAGACCACCAAACAGGTTTCTGACAGGATAGATCTTGCACAGATCATATCGCTAATCTGCACATCATATTAGAACAGTTGTTGGAACGGAACTCACCACTGTATGTCTACTTCATTGACTATGAGAAAGCATTTGACAGTGTGGACAGACAGACAATCTGGAATCTGATGAGACATGGCATTCCAGAAAAGTAACTCTCCGTGATCCGGAGCACCTACCAAGGAATGTCTTGATCCAGAGCACCTACCAAGGAATGTCTTGATCCAGAGCACCTACCAAGGAATGTCTTGATCCAGAGCACCTACCAAGGAATGTCATGATCCAGAGCACCTACCAAGGAATGTCTTGATCCAGAGCACCTACCAAGGAATGTCTTGATCCAGAGCACCTACCAAGGAATGTCTTGATCCAGAGCACCTACCAAGGAATGTCTTGATCCGGAGCACCTACCAAGGAATGTCTTTCCTGGTGGTGCATGGAGGACGACTATCAGATTTGTATATATCAGTTTTGAAGTTAAGACAGGGATTCGGCAGGGATGCCTGCTGTCACCTTTCCTGTTCATCCTCGTGATCGACTGGGTTATGAAGACCACCACGGATGGAAGACAAAATGGCATACAGTGGACACCATGGACTGAGCTGGAGGACTCGGACTTCGCTGATGACCTGGCACTACTACCACACACCCACAGACAGATGCAGGACAAAACAACATTCTTGGAATTAACATCAGCAAAGACAGGTCTGAAGATCAACAGAAGCAAAACCAAGATCATGAAAATACATGGTAGGAACAACTACCCAGTTATAGCAGGCAGAGAGCCCCTGGAGGAAGTGGATTCATTTACATACTTAAGGAGCGTGATAAACAAACAAGGTGGTGCCGAGGCAGATGTTGCAGCAAGAGTGGGCGTGGCACGGACAGCATTCCTGATACTAAACAACATCTGGAATTCCACAAAAAAAATAATAATAATAAAATCAGCATTGTTGTATGCGTCTGAAACATGGAGAATGACAAAAACAACATTAGGCAAAATCCAGACTTTCCTTAACCGATGTCTGCGAAGAATTCTACGCATAAATTGGCAAGACAAAATTTAAAATGAGAAGCTATGGGAAAGGACTACCGGGGGTAGACAAGAACCTGTCGCCAAGCAGATCCTGATGAGAAAGTGGGGTTGGATTGGACACACACTGAGAAACCCAACAACAAACATCACAAGACAGTCTCTGATGTGGAATCCTCAAGGAAAAAGAAGGCGAAGAAGGCCAACAAACACCTGGCAAAGGGACACGGCTGCAGAAGTACAAAGGAGTGGCTACAGCTGGAAAGAAATAGACAAGATTGCCCAAAGTTGTGTGTGCTGGAGAGTCGACGTCGATGGCCTATGCTCCGCATGGAGCAAAGGGCATAAGTAAGTAATGTGTAAAATATGCAATTATTATTACTAGATAAAATCAACAAATTATTGTCTTTAAAAATGAATAAATACCTGTGTACAAACTATTGAGAATTACAATAGTGATAATTTAAATAAGATATATATGTTTCATAATCACTGCACAAAAATATATTCCCACCAGCTGCCCCTAAATATTTTTGTTGGCCCCTAAATTTAAATATTTTGGTGAATTTTAAGCCCTGTTAATGAATAATGGCCAATTTGGCATAACTAATATTAGAGAATTGACAGGTTGATAGAAATAATTTTAATATGTTTAGAAAAACATTAGGGTAAATGTTAACAAGAACAGAGACATCGATCATAATTAAGATAATGGTATATTTACGTGTCACTCCTCTGATCATCCCTCAAGTCCAGGTGTCAATACTGCCTAGTCCTGTGTCAGTGTCATTGCTTTTGTTCTTTTCTCAAATCAAATTTATAGAAAGAAGGAAAGTTTGTCACTAACTGCTGAGATTGGTCAGCACTGACCTCTATATGTTGATGTTTTCTGCTGGGTCTGACAGGGTGAGGATGGCGTCAACAACCAAGGAACGGAAGAAATATAGCAACCGACTTGGCCTTGAGAAGTCACCGTACCTTCTTCAGCATGCTAGCAATCCAGTTGATTGGTAATATAATACTTTACATACATACATGACTACATTGAAAACACATTGTACAGATCCGTAACTTGCAGGCACGATATTACCCAGACGCTAAGTTTTTCTCACCATACCTTTTTCAACATGTAGAGGTTGTCAGTTAGGTAACACAAGTAGTTAACTACCCATCAGTATTGCACCCCTCAATCTGCATGTGATACCTTATACTTTCGAGCACAGTAGCACAGTGAACAGGGCATCGGACTCTCATTTGAGAGATCTCGGGTTCAAATCCTGTGCTGCCGTTTTGAATGTTGGGCAAGGTCATTCACTCTACATTGCTCCAGTTTATTTATGAATGAGTACCTGGTTACAGACAGTGGAGGATATTTGAAGTCTTCATATATTAATTGCTGCATTGCTTAATGCTTCCTAGAGAAGTTGAGATGGTGTTTGATTGAACAGGTCTGTTAGGGAGTAAAGTATAAAGTGTTTTGAGCAGTGCTAAGGATACCACTCTGTATACAAACTGACCTTTATTACAATGTTTTCCCACTGACCAATGTGTTCATCTAGTGATGTGATTGACATGTCCCAGGTATTCATGGGGAACAGAGGCTTTTGAAAAGGCAAAGCAGGAAGATAAACCTATCTTCTTGTCAGGTATGTATTAATGTGACTGTTTCTTTTTCTTAATGCGATTCTTGCAGTTCCCCAGTGGCTAGAGTGTCACAGTGTCAGTAAAAATTACCAGAATAATCACAGACATTATCCAAAGATCATCTTGTTTCCATTTTTGGAACTTCAAACTAAAAAAACACTTGGATTAGTAATGTTCACGATTATTTAGTTGACACATTTAAATAACTAATCTATGAATGTTTTATCTGACAGTGAGCAACTCGACGTGTCACTGGTGTCATGTCATTGAGAATGTTTTGTCTGACAGTGGGCTACTCGACATGTCATTGGTGTCATGTCATTGAGAATGTTTTGTCTGACAGTGAGCTACTCGACGTGTCACTAGTGTCATGTCATGGAGAATGTTTAGTCTGACAGTGGGCTACTCGACATGTCACCGGTGTCATGTCATTGAGAATGTTTTGTCTGACAATGAGCTACTCGACGTGTGACTAGTGTCATGTCATGGAGAATGTTTTGTCTGACAGTGGGCTACTCGACATGTCATTGGTGTCATGTAATTGAGAATGTTTTGTCTGACAGTGGGCTACTCGACGTGTCACTAGTGTCGTATCATGGAGAATATTTTGTCTGACAGTGGCCCAGTGGGCTACTTGACGTGTCACTGGTGTCATGTCATGGAGAATGTTTTGTCCAACAGTGGGATACTCGACGTGTCACTGGTGTCATGTCATGGAGCGAGAGTCGTTTGAGTCGGAAGAGATTGGCGAGATTCTCAACAAACATTTTGTCAGTATAAAGGTAGACCGGGAAGAAAGACCGGACATCGACAAAATCTACATGACCTTTGTACAGGTAAATGACCTTCATACAGGCATGAGGCTCAGACATACAGCTTCAATAATTTTTGTAATTTGCTATAATTTAGTAATAATTGAGACTTTGATATGTGCAACAAGATTTGTTCATATTAATATCATTTGAAAAATTACAAATGAACTTTTTTTGGAGTATGAGAATCACCAGCTAAATGTCTATTACATGACAAAAAAAATCTTAACATAACTAAGTGTGTGTGTGTGTGCAATGTTGATATATATATATATTTGCAGTGGAACCTCGCTTTACAGTCACCTCAGTAACACAGTCACCTCGCAATTAAGGCCACCCTGGGACAGTCCCAATCATTTCCACATGCAGTGAAGTATAGGATATTAGTCCTGCTAATACGGTCACCTCGCTATTCAGGTCACTTTTGTCCAGTCTCAAAGGTGACCTTAATAGTGAGGTGCACTGTAGTTTAAAAAAAAACTCCTGAAAGCTAAATTCCCTATTAACGCATGGTTTTACTGCAGATGACGGCAGGTGGAGGGGGATGGCCAATGAATGTCTGGCTGACCCCCGACCTCAAGCCACTGGTGGGAGGAACGTACTTCCCTCCCGACAATAAATATGCTGGTCATCCGGGGTTCAAGTCTGTTCTTCTCCACATTATTGACAAGGTGAGTCAGTCCAAGTCTCTGGGTGCATGTGGAGTTAGTAGGTCAAGGTCATTGGATACATGTACACTATTAAAGGGGCCCTGTATAGATTGCGCTATTCCACGGCAGAAGTGTTTTGTCGGCCGACGCTTGGCGTCTGCGGATATTTATAGAACAGTCTCGGTGCTGGCAATATATTTGCCGTCATTACTTCTAGGGAACACAAGACAAGCGTGCGCTGCATCTAGTGATTGTGTTGTTGATAAGGATTTATTTATTTAGTGTTGTTAGTTTGCAACAGTATAAGTCATAAATAAATCATTATCAACAACACAATCACTAGATTCACCGCACGCTTGTCTTGTGTCCCCAAAAACTAATGACGGCAAACATATCGCCTGCACAAGATTGTTCTATAAATAGCCGCAGACGTCAAGTGTCGGCTAACAAAACACTTCTGCTGTGGAATAGTGCAATCTATACAGAGCCTCTTTAATAGTGTGCGCACATTTATAAAACGTTTATGATAAAAAAAATCGCTATTTGTTGTGTGTAAGCAAGCCAATTTATGTAAAGTGGGGTTTAATTAAATGTTTACCCAGAACAAATGATTTTGACAAGATCATTGACACTATGCATGCATTTATTTTGTCAGTATAAGTGCACATATATACTGACCAAATTGTAATATATACACTGTATATATATCATATATATTTGTTTGCGGTCTGCTTACAGTAATTAGTACTCTTGAATTCTGGTTGGTTGGGGTTATGTTGCCATGTTTTCCCCCATTACCCAGTGGGATCACGACAGAGAGGGACTACGGAACCAGGGTTCAGCCATTCTTCAAGCTCTCTCTCGAATGGATGACTCCAGGAGTCAGGACGGTTCATCTGTCCCGAGTAAGAACTTAATCATGAAGTGTTATGCCATGTTGGTGTCCTCCTACAACACTGACCTGGGAGGCTTTGGGAAGGCCCCCAAGTTTCCTCAACCAGGTATGAGTGGTGCTGTCATCTTATCAAATAACTCCACAATAAATAGAATTAACCAAAGCAAATGTTCTTTACAGAAACAGATAAACAAGGGAAGAACATTATAGCAGTCATCTTATCAAATACATTTTAACTCAATGCAAATATTCTTTACAGAAAATGTAAAGATAAGACAGAGGGAACAACAGTGTATAATATCACCTACTGGTATTTCTTAATTTATTTGAATATCTGAAATAAGCAGAATTGTAGTAAAATTCTTTGTTTCGCTGTTTATTGTTCCAGTGGTCAAATGGATTTTTAGTATTGAAAATTTAAAAATGTATCCTCAGTTTGATTTTACCACTGGTCTCATTTCAGTATCATTCCACACAAACCTAGTATCAACTGTGACATGCTACATCTTGTTTATGCAAACTTATTATTACATCTTGGGTAGATCAACACTCATCAGATAAATTATATAATTATTTTTGACAAGATTTAGTCACAATTAGGCAGAAAGGGGGGCAGATGTGGGCCAGCTTTATGTAGTATATATGACACAAAGTGATTTGTACTTTCTCAAGTTACATGATCTGACAATGAAATATATTTTTCATAAAAGTACTGCATGTACTCCTATAAATTACTACCTTGCTCCATAAAGTTTTGATCAAGGTTGAATACAATACTGATCATTTTGTTTCTCCCAAGCTAAATGTATTTTTATGTCTTGTTTTCAGTTAACTTTAATTTCCTCTTTCAACTGCATGCGAGTGAGCCAGAGACAAGTCAGGGTGAGAAGGCACTAGCCATGGGTGTACACACCCTGCGCATGATGGCCAAGGGTGGCATACATGATCACGTTGCCAAGGTAACCATTATTCTTATCATACATTGTATATTATTCTATAAAAAGATACATAAATCTGTCTTTCTTCATTCAATCACATCATTATTTAGTTAACACATTTGGAACAGCAGGAGATTTGTTTGTTTGGCTGAAGCAACTAGTCCTGCTTGCAATAAACACTGCCTAACTAAGTCAAGATTTATCGGAATGTTGATGGTGCGATTGAATTATCCAATTACAATATCTATAGTAGTTGAATTTTTGCCAGTCGGCTGAGAGGTTGGCAGTAGCTTCATTCACAATCACAGAGATAACATGCCCATAAAACGGCCTCTTGAGCAAGAAAAATATATATTTCACTGTAAACTATTAATTAAAAGTTGCTGAATTTCATCCAGAAAGTAGTATTACACTCCCGAAAGTGGCAATGTTGACATCTGTGTAAAGAGATGTTTTGTTTTAGGGTTTTCACAGATACTCGACAGATGCCCACTGGCACGTACCCCACTTTGAAAAGATGTTGTATGACCAGGCTCAGCTAGCCATGTCTTACCTCGATGCGTATCAGGTAAAGAAACATTCCTTCTATCTGTCGCAGGATCACTCGAGTTTGTTGACAGTTAGTTATACCTGATTATTTAGTCCAATATGACTTTAACATGTGGGTCATGTTTTCTACAAGTTAATAGTTGAAACGTTGAGTTAAATAGCAAGTAAACTAGGAATAAATATGAATTAGCCAATGCCCTTGCAATGGTAGTTCCAGGCTCAACAACACACATTCACTTTTGATCATGCAAGCATTTTCAACGGTTTTGTCATGTATGTTCAATAAAATTCTCTTGAAATTACAAAATAATGTAACCGGCAGGGTTACTGAGCAATAAGTAAATTATTATTATTATTAATTTTAATGTATATTATTATTCCAAAACTCCAAGTACTCCTTTTGTTCTCATTACTTTTAATATGTTAAGTCTGTAGACGCTGCCTGAGAAAGCCATTAGGTTCTCTTCCCAGGCGGTGTCAGTTTCCCCAGCAGTCACCAAATGAGGGTCATACCCCGGTCACTAAGCCAGGATTAATTATGAGACGCCATCACAGAGTTTCCGGGAGAAGCTGGACAGACAGCGCTCCAGTGTTTTTCCACGAGGTTTCGTGTTTTAACAGAGATATAAACACAGATGAAGATGTAAGAGAGTGCATGGTGAGATTGCACTGAGCAGTGCTCAAGCACTGTGTTAGACTGCAGTTCCCAGTTGGGGTTTTTGTTTTTGTTTTTTTGTTTTACTTTGTATTTTAGATTATCAACACAATAAATGATAGTCATCATTTAACCGTGTTGCCTGTCTTCATGGTAAATCCCCCGCTACAATAATAACAATGATTATTCAATGAGAGTAAGTATCCAATATGTATATTTTGATTGCTATTGCTTTTTCAGTTGACAAAGGACAATGAGTTTGCAGACGTGGCCCGGGATATCTTGGAGTATGTCAGCCGAGACCTCAGTCATTCGGTTAGTTATTGGCAGTATGCTCTACAAATCATGAACACACAGTTGAGCATATCAAAAGGAAGACAGTAAACTATAGAATACAAGTTTCATGCATTTTATTTGCTCTTCTTTATTATCGGTACATACAACTCCTGTATTCTCAGGCTTACAATAAGCTCAAAATTGCAAGAGCATATTACTGATAAAGTGGATTTTTGAATTATGAAAACTAGTAATTGTAATTTTATTAAAGTAGAATCAGTTAAATATGTACACTGTTTACTGAGATATGTGTATATGTAAGTTTTTTGTGACAGTGTATATTGTTGGCATATATAAATAACCAATATTGAAGCTTTACAATCATTTCAGTAAAAGTACACTTTACTTATCTTTAATAAGATACATCACAAAGCTGTGTTTTTAATGGATGACAACGTCATGTTTGTTTGCTAAATTTTGCAGGAAGGAGGGTTTTACAGTGCAGAAGATGCTGATTCGTATCCAGCGAAAACTTCAAAGGAGAAGGTCGAGGGAGCATTCTGTGTTTGGGCAGAGAATGAAGTTCGAGATATACTGACAGAATCTGTACCGGAGCATGCTGGTGTAACTGAGGCTGATGTCATGTGTCATCATTACGACATCAGGAAACAAGGAAATGTCACCCCTGAACAGGTATGATGTGATGGCTATCATCTTGGTATAATCAAAGTAATTTGTAACTCCAAGACATTGTCCATCCCAGTCATCAAACTTTCAGGGGTTAATCAAGGACACCAGCAAGGATCCAAGAAAATGTATGTACAAACTGAACAGTGTTTTCTTATTTGATAATACTAACAAATATGTCACTTTGGTCTTTGATATGTTATTCTATAAATTAAGTTTTTGCTGGCCAACCGAATAACATATATATATATATTATGCCAACATATATTCCAATGCATCTGAAATTATTACAATGTTGGATCAAGACATGTTAGTGTTCTCATAGTTTTGTGAATTTTGTTAAACAGCTCTAAGTATAATAAGATATATTCTTGACTGAAAAAGGTATTGTGAAAAAGATAATGTGTAATATGTATGATATTTTGATCCAAAATAACCTCCTGCTTGTAGTACTGTAAATATATGCATTTAAATGTCATGATTATCAGCAATCACCGTTGTGAGGATGATCTTTCGATCAATGTACTTGTCGTTTGTGTGTGTTCTTAAATGGCTTACCAGCCCAATCTTTGCTCAGCTTCCCACTGTGAGAACACTTATAACCAGAATGTAATGTTGAGGCTGGTTTTTATATATTTTCAGTCGTTCTGATCATCCATGTCTCACACTTTTCGATATAAACATGCGGTAGAAAAAATACGCATTTTGTAATGGTGTTATTATATTTTTAAAACCTGTCATATTACAGGCTATATTTACAAGCATTTTATCGTATGTTGATTTGTTTTATTGTTACAGCATATTTCATTTTATTTTTACATAGGATCCCCATGGTGAACTTACTAGCAAAAATGTCCTCATTGTTCGTGAAAGTCTGGAAGACACTGCCAAAAAGTTTGGACTGAGCTGCTTAGAAACAAGTGACATATTAGAGAGAGGACGACAGACGTTGTTTGAAGTTCGGAAGCAGAGACCAGCTCCACATCTCGACGACAAGATGATCACGGCATGGAATGGTAAGATGTCTGATTCATGGTGCAGTTGGTCGAGTATAGCTACAGGATGTTCTAGTAGGCAAGTGTATGCAAATTACGTAAAGGTGTTGCACCGACATGAAGGTTGTAAATATATGTGTCGAGTCCTGACGAAATGAATCGGATGTACAGTTTTGTCGAACGTCAAGAAATGCCAAAATGTGTTGCAACCGCAACATTTACGATTGTGCGTTTTTTCAATAAACTTGGTCCTTAATATGTATATTATCGACTGACGTCGCTATTTGTGTTAAATGTGCGTTTATTTGCTGTTTATAGAGTAGTTTTCTGATAGCTGTGTAAAATGTCATGCATGAATTCGCTAAAACAAAGCCGAAAACGCAACATTTGTAACGCAGTTTTTCGCGGAAATTGTGGGCTGTCCCTCGACGTTTTGATACTGCCAGAGAGCGCTGGATGTCATCTTTCTAAATATAGTGAGGTCGCCTTGACCTGGTTTGAATGTACCCAATAGGAGAGCTTGACGTGCGAGCTATGATGTAAACATTTGAAGTCTTGTTGCTAGCCGCGTTACTAATGCTACTGCTGTCATTGGCTGCGCAGCTGCGGCGCATGCGCATTGCGGCTTTCTTTGTCAGTCCCTTTAAAAATGGCGCTCGAGTTAGCGAGGTTGATTAATTGCAATGTGGCGGATTCCGATAGAGAAAAGATCGATAGTTTGTTGGAGGAGTACAGTGTGGCAAAGGTGACGAACCAGACTCAGATTCAGAAGTTTGTAATAGCAGGTCATCCGACGAGGATGACCATTTTGATGACCGAAGGAACGACTTCGACGGTGCCATGGAAGTGGCTGCCGAGACTGAGGACATAGTTTTTGAATCGGTGGACGAAGAACTGGCCAAAGTATCAGGTATGCATGCTATCGAAGTGTGTATATTACATACACTATGAAATTATTATTTGAATGTCGGCTCAATGTCTGTGGTTCGTTATATTTATATGAACAGTGGCACAGGCCATTGTCATGATTGTATTTGGGTGAATGCATGTGCACGTTATCGGGCCATCAGGGTGAGATTATGACAGATTACTAATTAATTAGATCGTTACTATAACCAAGCCCAATAGACTATGCTGATATGAGTTTCATTAAACTGGTGTTAGTCAGGGCTTGACATAAAGAATAAATTAAAGTTGTAACTTTCTGTGATATGGAGGAATGATGTCAGACATATTGATACACCACTTAATTATTAATTCCTTATTATTATTATTAATGTAGTCTAAATTTCCATTTGTCTCTACAATAATGTTTTTTGGCGTAACTCTTAAAAAAACAGATACTTTATGCATTTCAAAGGGACATAAAATGATATTGCATGTCATGGCAATGTTTTTTTAATGTGCATCATAACAAGGCACTGGACTATTATGATTGGCATTTTGATAAATGCATATGAAATTATATTTGCCGTTTGTGGACGTGCCTGCCATAACTGGTCACATTTCACAGGAACACCTGTGAGTTGTTGACATGGCCAGGACATTCTACAATGGGATGGTGACAGCTGCCAAGCAGACCTGCAGCGAGATGAAACTGGTGGAGTTCAGCAGGAGTGCTCCCTGCAGCCGGCAGATCTCGATGCACTACATTTTCGACTTTGCGCAGCGAGTTCACCTGCCGAGTGACCCTCTCCAGCCAGGCCCACTTCAAGGCACTGCCAGGCATCAAGAAGTACTTTCACTTCAGGTACATTCAATGCTATCTATTTATCCCAGTAGTATCCACAATATCAGTCGTTTAATAACAGAAAATTAAAGGAAATAAATGCTATGAATGCTAAATAAAGCTTTACATATAGGGTTCTTGTCATAGGTGAGTTGTTGTGTTCATAAGAAAATGTTTGTTTATTGTTACTTTAGTTACATGATTACAATAATTGTGTTACTTGACCCTTATAATAATGTTATGCACGGCTGATACATTGATGTTTTGCATCCATCTTTTTTCTGTTTGTCTAATATAAAACCAAATAAAACATATTTGCCTGTTATGACATTATGCCTGTATGCAATGAAAGGTGATGAACAATTATTTAAACTGTGTTAAACACTGTTCACAGGTTTGATGCGGCCAGCCCTGGTGTGGTCTTTGTAAAGACAACTTGCGGCAGCCCCGAAGAGCGCTTTGAGTTCCTGGTTTGCAGCGATGCCTTGCTGCCTTCTGCACCACCAGTCGCCATCAAGCCACCTGACCTCAGTTACGACTGCCAACACTACCTCCACACAAACATTCGTCCATTTATGAAGGACCTGTATAAGGACGTGCTGTGTCCAAGCCCCCCTGAGAGGGAGGATGCCCCTGTAGCGGGGCCATCTACTGTCCCCATGGTGGGGCCCTCCACAGCTCCCGATGCTGTCGCATCCACACCACGCAGAGAAGGTGTACGTGGCCGAGGTCGCCGTCCTCGCCAGCCATCGCCTTCTCCGACCCAGGCATCTGAGAACTCGTGGCACTGCTCGCAGGGGACATGGCAGTGCTTGCAGGGGTCGTGGTGGTGCCAGTGTGGGAAAATGAGAATAAATTCACTGACTGGTTTTGTGAGTCATATAAACTTGTAGCAGTTTTCTTTTGCAATTTTATGTTGATTTTGTTTGTAGCAATGAGCTTCACTTATTAGAACAATGTCAGTTTATAAATAAATGCATTTACCCGACAGACCAGACTGTTTTGGTGTGTGTTGTAAAATTCGTAAAAACATACCACTCCACTAGTATATATGAAAAAGTCTTTTGCTCATAACATTTTTAATATCCCATACATTTTGTTCACATTTTCATATACTTAAAAGAATATAACTATCTAAGACGGTGCAGAATTTCAAAGAAATCCGTTCAGAGTAACTAAGGTACTTTTCAGTAAAGGTACCAAAACTTCAAACAGCTTTTTCTCAGTTTGAACATTTCTACCCCATGTGTGTTCATTGTGACATAACTTCAGCTAGGATGACGCTACACCCACAATATATGTATCATATTAAAGCTGAGTATATGCCCTTTCCAACGGTGTATATAACTCAATATTTTTAAATTTGTACATGTGACTCATTTCGTTAGGACTCGACACATATGTATATCATTTCCATACATCTTTTTATTTTTGCAGGTGCATTCTTAAGAATTCACCCTTTTGATGTTGTTATTCTGTCAGGTTTTTGTTGAACATTTCATTTGGTGTGCAATATCTTATATAGAACTGCTCTATCTAAGGTGAAGCTGCCTCTTGTAAAAACATTAATAATTATTCTTCAGTCTATCGTTTGCAGAATAAAATGTTTATTCATAACCCTCGTTTCATTTTGTAATATTACAATTATTATTGTTTCAATGAAACAGTGGTCACGGCACGACAAATAATGGCAAATTATAAGTTTTATATGCATTTTACCTTAAAATAAATTATGTTAGTCATCTGAAGATTTACATGAAATTTCAAACCTTTGTTTTATCAACTGAGAGTTTTGATATTCTAGCCATTACACTTCCATGTCCTGTCACTCAGGTGTTCTCTTGAAACGTGTGATGGAATTCATTTCATCCATTTAAAAGCTGGTACATTGATGTTCATGTTTACCCAAATAGTTTTGCTACATGCGCAGTCAGTTAAAAGTGTGCACAGTTTTATCAAATGCACATAAATAATTGATTTTGATAGTTGAAGAAAGTGTGAAAAGTCTTATGTCGTTGTACAGTTTCTCACTGAATTGTCACTGGGTGGATAATTCAGTTGTTTGCAGGCCTGTCCAGTAAGTCATCAGAATAAGTAAGGCAGTTTCACAAATGGAGATGGACATAACAAATAAATTGCAGAAGAACATTTAATGAGTGCTTCACTAAAACCTTTATTATCTCCTTGGATATTGATGTTTTGAAGCAAAGAAATAATTTGCAATCTATAGTAAATGGTTTGCAATCTATGATCCTATTTATGCAGCCATTCTAAACGTTTTGCTCTAGATACATACATCTGTTGTTCTTAGGAAATAGCTACTACAGTGTAGCCTTGCATTATGTATAACCTGCACAAGCAGGTGCATCGCAATACCAGTGCTCTCACTTTTGCTGCAGGACTGATGATATCAGCTTATGCGAAAGCCGGACAGGTTCTCGGTGATGACAGGTACACAGAGAGAGCGCTTCAGGCTGTGCAGTTTCTCCGTGCACACATGTTTCGGTCGGCCTCAGGTGTTTTACTGCGGAGCTGCTATGCCTGTGCCTCAGGGAACACTGTTACTCAGACGTAAGCTCAATTATTTAAAATTCCATAAATAACTGTTGACATTTAGTTTTGTTGGACCAGGTAATGGTTATTACAGTATACTTTTGGTTGTGTTTAAGTATGATTGCATGATTGCCTATGGAAATGACCAATTTAAAATCGGTGAATGTGTATTAGTTTATCAGTTATTCACTAGATGGCACCAACAAGGTGGTCCTTTAGGCAATGATGGCCAATCTTCTTGTCAGTTCATTTGCTATACACTAAAACGACTTTATTCAGAGAAGTGCACATTCAAAGAAATATCAATTATTTTCATTATAGTTCATGGAGATGATAATAATGGGACTAGTAATTACTTTAAATAAAAATAAATAATGATCAAGATTTCATTTATGTAGATCAACGTTGATAAACAATCCGTCCTGTTGCAGATCGGTGCCAATAGAGGGCTTCAGTGACGACTACGCCTTCCTCATTCAGGGTCTCCTAGACTTGTATGAGACATCTCATGATGCAGACCTACTCGAATGGGCAGAACTGCTACAAACGAAACAGAATGAATTGTTTTGGGATGAACAAAATGGCGGATACTTCACTAGTCCCGCAGGCGACAGCTCTGTCATTCTAAGGATGAAATCAGGTTGGTTTGATAGTGTAATGGTATTGCTTGCATATAACTGAATAATATAGAAACAAAACGTCACCACCCTTTCTTGATGAACACAGCATCGTCCTTGGTAGCGTGCTGCTGCTTGATCAGTTTCTCTTCAGGCAGCATGATGTTGTCACTGGACATCTTCTCTCCCAAGTCGTCAACTTTATTGACATCGGTACGAGTATCTCATTTGGCTTCAGAGTTGTACACTCGGCTCAACGTCTGCTCATAATTTTGTTCGGGCTCCATCATGTCTATGCTTGCCTAACATATCGGCATGTCATCCTGCATGAGCGCAGCTCCCAGGCCCGTCTGCGACGTGTCTACCTGGTTTGTTACGTCTTTATCCACGTCGTAGTGACGCAGCACTGGGGTGTTACTGAGCTTCTCGTGTATCGCACACTCCATGTTGGTGTGCAACTCGTTCCATGTGAGCTCATTTCCCTTGCGTATGAATTCACGCAACAGAGCTGTGAGGTCGGTCAATCCCTTCACAGGTAGGTATTGTACTGAGCCAATTAGGCAGTGTACTCTTCAATGTTGGTGGGCATTGGCATGTCGAGTACGGCCGCGACTTTCTTTGGGTCAAGTTTTATGCCCTCGTCTGTCAGCAGACGTACCGTGAAGCTGACTTCATGTAGCTTGTAGCGTACCTTTTCCGCATTGAGAACTAGGTTTCTCTCATGACATCTCTCGAGAAATGCATGTAGGTTGACGTCATGTTCGGCGGCGTCTTTCACCATAAAGAGGAAATCGTTTGCGATTACCTCGGTGGCACTCAGGCATCTTCCTCTACCAGACTTCCATGCGCTGCATATCCCAAATGACATACGCTTCCATCTGTAGCATCCAAATGGCATGTTGAATGTTGTGAGTCAGCTTGATTCCTCATCTAATTCTACCTGCCAGAACCCATTTCTGGCGTCCACAACAGTGAAGACACGCGCACTGCTGAGTCTTGTGGCAATCTCTTCCATCGTTGGCATTTGATAATGCTCTCACTTGATAGCTCTGTTTAGATCCTGTGCACGAGCAGCAAGCTAAAAACCCAATCTGTAGGTTCACTGACTGGCGCAATGATGTTATCGTTGACCATCTCACGCAGCTCATGTTTCAGCGTGTCTCTTAGTGCCACTGGTACTCATCGTGGGGCGTATACTGCAGGATTAACGTCTCTTTCAGTCTCGATGTGGTACTGGCCCGGTAATTTTCCAAGTCCCTGGAAAACATCTGCATCCTGGTGCTGTATGTCGGCTTTGTCAAAGCAAGGCATCTTTGCTGCCTGCTTTGCATCAACTGTGTTTACGCTCGGGGGCTGCATTGAGTCTTCAAATGGTCGATTAGTGTCTACATCAATCCAATTGAGCACACCGATGCCAATGCATCCCTCAATGCCACTCTTTCCAAACTGTCTCGTTCTTGTGCCTTTTCTCATCTCGTGTACGTCTGTGTCACCGATGGAACTCCGCCTTAGCTTGTTCAGCTTTCACTTCTGAACTTGTGATGATGTCTAAGGCTTTCTTTAGTGTTAAGTCGCATTGCTCGAGTAGTTTATCTCAGACTCTCTCATCCAGAACACTCAAGACCAGATGATCACGGTAAATCTGATCACATAAAATGCACAGTTTGTTCCGATCCTATGCAGTTCGTTGTACCATGTCGTAACATCTTCACCCGCTGTTTCCGGGAATGAAATGTATGTCTCTCATATTTACCCCAGGCGTACAGTAATTCCCGTACATTTGTAGAACTGGAGCTACTTTGTATCGATCCTCATCTCCAGTCCACGGGTGATTGTGCCAGATGTCCTTCTCATCTTGGCCAATCACTGACAACAACGTACTCACTCGTTTCCGTTCAGTCCAGGTCCATGGCGATTTCATATTTAATCCAGGCCCTTTTTCATTGACGCCAAGAATTCGGATCCCTCACTTAACTGAGTCTGACTGATCTGTTATCAGGCACTGTTGACACAATCCCCCTGAGCTTATAATTCAGCAGTCCAGATTACGTAATCCAGTCAACACAACGGTAGGTCACTTCCTGACACCATGTAATGGTTTTGCTTGCATATAACTGAATAATATACAAACAAAACATCATGATCATATATGTTTGTTACGCAGCTATCTAGCTACATGTGCGCACTAATCTAACCCTAGCCTTAACCCTAGTTCATTGTTCTAAACAACAGCAGCGCCCACTACGTTATATGCTAATTTACTGTCCATGTGAGTACTGCCTCGAGTCCAAAGGTTGATGCTAGGTATCGAGTCCAAATATACCCCTTCTGATGGGATCAGCTGGGGTATCTCATGACAATCTTGTGACAGGTAGTCTCACGTGATTGTTGTCTTGGATTACATTGCAATGTAGGAATAAAAAGCAGTTACTATTAATGTAGGTGGTCTTGGCTATCTCTTATATAAATACTATGGTCAACTACAGTAAAGTACCGTCATGTTTTGAAATGTGTAAGCCATGGTATGGCATGATAAAAAACATGGCGTTTTGAAACAGGTAAACCATGGTATACCATGGTAAAATACCATTGTAAACCATCATATGGTTTACTTACTTAGTCCTCTTCGCGCGAAGTTGCGCATAAGGCTGCCACCAGAGCTCGCCACTGTGATCTATCTGTCGCATATCTTTCGAGGTATCCCTAGGTCCATCCCTGCTCTTTCATCTCTTTCTCTACCGTCCTCCTACAGGTCTCCTTCGGTCTGCCTCTCTTTCTCCGGCCACCAGGAGTCCATCTGAGGGCAACCCCCATCATATGGTTTACCATGGTATATTTTCATGCCCACTGTGTATCAGTTTTATTTCTTGGGGTCGTCGCATCAGTTCACAAAGTAAAAATATGTTATGCATTACATGGTCGGCTGTTTACCTAGAACAAGGTCACATGCTAAAAGATAATGTTGCAGTTATTCCAAAGACATCTCTTATTTTGGTTTTTCATGGCACCATATGACAGTAAGGTGGTGCCCTCTGGAGGATGTATTTGCAGTAAAATAATAAGATTGATTTTCAAAACAAAAGCCATACAAGCATTGAAGGAGGTTATCTGTTTTGTTGGCCAGAATCTTAAATTAGCAGGTGTAATAATTAGCAGGAAGTTCACTGAATCAGTTGTCTTGAATGTGAGGACAGCACAAACACGCACAACATCAAAGGGTTTGGCAGTAGCTCTGCCAGCAGTACTGCCAATACAGGGTTTTTAGAAATGGAATGTCTTGTTCACTGTTTGAACATTATATTTCTGTTAGATTTGTTAATTAGTAGTAACTAATAATAGGGTTAGATGCCACCTTTGTCAGACAAGGTGTTTAATTCATCTCATGATTATTTGTTTTGGATCAAGTATGGCAACTGGGTTCTGGAGTTTTGACCGGCATCACAACTGATATTACACGAGCCTTCTATCTTCACATGTTAGGGCCTTTAGGGGAATACCTCCCTCAGTTAACCTAAACCAGTAATGCTTTACACAAGTCACTCTTGAAGCAAATTGTAGGCATACCATATTCCTTCTATTAAGCGTACATGCCCTAATTAGTATACACCCCCTTTTTAGCAGCATCTGACCCAGTGACAGTGATCTCCACTACCAACCTTGACTGTTGAATCCGTCATTGTAATTTAATGTCTACCAATGTCACACTAGATTCAAAGCTTAGTGATGACAAAAGATCGACGGTTCCACCTAAATTGTCCGCCTTACAGTGTTCTGATATTTTGCTCATATATAGATGCATAAATCTCATCTGTGAGATTGCTGTGGGCAGTATACACACACACATATCATCCGTGTTGTAGATTGCACACAACACATCTGTTTGGTTCATTTATTACTGCTAGTTATCTCCAATGTTTGACTCTCATAGCTTGTTTTAAACTCATAGTAACCACAAATATTTAATCAAAAGTGAATTTCCAACTTAGACCATGCTAGCACCAACCCTGGATGCATGTCTATGTTGCATGATGCCACCTGGTGAATTAAAATGAAAGTATCACCATCTACCATGAGACAGTGAAGTCATTTTGGGAACCAAACAAAAAAGGTGTACACCTCTGTATGTTTATTAAAGTGCAAAATTTAACAAATTTTCGCATCTGAAATATTTTTCAAACATATACGCTTAATAGAAGGAATATTTAGTATATTTCCTTCCAAACAAAAATTTGCGAGGTTATTATTAATCTAATGTTTTATAAAAATTAGTTGCCAACCAACCTTTTTCTAAAGGCATTTCACATTTTCATTCAGACCGTTTCATTTAGTGAAGGTTTGTTTCATACTAGTTGTCTTCCAGTCAGGTTGTTGCTTATGTGGGTTCGGCAGTAGAGTCATCACATGGTTCAATTTGTACCAAGCAAGTTACCAATGAAGACAAATTATGCATCTAGCATCATTGGTGTGAAGACAGCTGTAGTATCACTTGGTGTGAAGACCGCTGTAGTATCACTTGGTGTGAAGACAGCTGTAGTATCACTTGGTGCGAAGACCACTGTAGTATCACTTGGTGTGAAGACAGCTGTAGTATCACTTGGTGTGAAGACAGCTGTAGTATCACTTGGTGTGAAGACCGCTGTAGTATCACTTGGTGTGAAGACCGCTGTAGTATCACTTGGTGTGAAGACAGCTGTAGTATCACTTGGTGTGAAGACCGCTGTAGTATCACTTGGTGTGAAGACAGCTGTAGTATCACTTGGTGTGAAGACCGCTGTAGTATCACTTGGTGTGAAGACCGCTGTAGTATCACTTGGTGTGAAGACAGCTGTAGTATCACTTGGTGTGAAGACTGCTGTAGTATCACTTGGTGCGAAGACAGCTGTAGTATCACTTGGTGCGAAGACTGCTGTAGTATCTCTTGGTGCGAAGATTGCTGTAGTATCACTTGGTGAGCTGCCAGAATGTAATAATAAACAAGATGTCTAACTGTTGGCACATGGCACACTGTCTGTGTGTGTCTAACTGTTGGCACATGGCACACTGTCTGTGTGTGTCTAACTGTTGGCACATGGCACACTGTCTGTGTGTGTCTAACTGTTGGCACATGGCACACTGTCTGTGTGTGTCTAACTGTTGGCACATGGCACACTGTCTGTGTGTGTCTAACTGTTGGCACATGGTACACTGTCTGTGTGTGTCTAACTGTTGGCACATGGCACACTGTCTGTGTGTGTCTAACTGTTGGCACATGGCACACTGTCTGTGTGTGTCTAACTGTTGGCACATGGCACACTGTCTGTGTGTGTCTAACTGTTGGCACATGGCACACTGTCTGTGTGTCTAACTGTTGGCACATGACACACTGTCTGCATGTGTCTAACTGTTGGCACATGGCACACTGTCTGTGTGTGTCTAACTGTTGGCACATGGCACATTGTCTGTGTGTGTCTAACTGTTGGCACATGGCACACTGTCTGTGTGTCTAACTGTTGGCACATGGCACACTGTCTGCATGTGTCTAACTGCTGGTACATGGCACACTGTCTGTGTGTGTCTCGTGATAGTTACAGTTTCTCTGTTAGTAAGCTGTTGTCACATTGGTGTTAGCTAATAAATAAGGCTGCTGTGACGTTGATTCTCAGATCAGTTTTGTTGGTGTTGAGTTGTTTCAGTCTGCTTAAGTAATGTAAGGCAATCATTGTTTTTTCCTATTGAATTAAGCCAATGCTAAAATGTACTCTTTTCACGGCTCATAACTATTTTTTTCAATATGCAGAAAATATATAATGGTCTGTCCCCAGTTAATTCATGGGTTATAATAATGGTCTGTCCCCAGTTGAGTCATGGGCTGTAATAACGATCTGTCCCCAGTTGAGTCATGGGCTATAATAATCGTATGTCCCCAGCTGAGTCATGGGCTATAATAATCGTCTGTCGACAGTTGAGTCATGGACTATAATAATGGTCTGTCCCCAGTTGAGTCATGGGCTATAGTAATGGTCTGTCCCCAGTTGAGTCATGGGCTATAATAATGTTCTATCCCCAGTTGAGTCATGGGCTATGATAATGGTTTGTCCTCAGTTGAGTCATGGGCTATGATAATGGTCTGTCCCCAGTTGAGTCATGGGCTATAATAATGGTCTGTCCCCAGTTGAATCATGGGCTATGATAATGGTCTGTCCCCAGTTGAGTCATGGGTTATAATAATGGTCTGTCTCCAGTTGAGTCATGGGCTATAATTATAGTCTGTCCCCAGTTGAGTTATGGACTATAATAATGGTCTGTCGCCAGTTGAGTCATGGGCTATAATAATGGTCTGTCCCCAGTTGAGTCTTGGGCTATGATAATGATCTGTCCCCAGTTGAGTCATGGGCTATGATAATGATCTGTCCCCAGTTGAGTCATGGGCTACAATAATGATCTGTCCCCAGTTGAGTCATGGGCTGTAATACTGGTCATCGACTATAATAATGGTCTGTCCCCAGTTGAGTCATGGGCTACAATAATGATCTGTCCCCAGTTGAGTCATGGGCTGTAATACTGGTCATGGGCTATAATAATGGTCTGTCTCCAGTTGAGTCATGGGCTATAATTATAGTCTGTCCCCAGTTGAGTTATGGGCTATAATAATGGTCTGTCGCCAGTTGAGTCATGGGCTATAATAATGGTCTGTCCCCAGTTGAGTCATGGGCTATGATAATGATCTGTCCCCAGTTGAGTCATGAGCTATGATAATGATCTGTCCCCAGTTGAGTCATGGGCTACAATAATGATCTGTCCCCAGTTGAGTCATGGGCTGTAATACTGGTCATGGGCTATAATAATGGTCTGTCCCCAGTTGAGTCATGGGCTATAATAATGGTCTGTCCCCAGTTGAGTCATGGGCTACAATAATGATATGTCCCCAGTTGAGTCATGGGCTGTAATACTGGTCATGGGCTATGATAATGGTATGTCCCCAGTTGAGTCATGGGCTAAGATAATGGTCTGTCCTTAGTTGAGTCATGGGGTAAGATAATGATCTGTCCCCAGTTGAGTCATGGGCTAAGATAATGGTCTGTCCCCAGGTGAGTCATGGGCTATGATAATGGTCTGTCCTCAGTTGAGTCATGGGCTATAATAATGGTCTGTCCCCAGTTGAGTCATGAGTGGTAATAATGGTCTGTCCCCAGTTGAGTCATGGGCTATAATAATGTTCTATCCCCAGTTGAGTCATGGGCTATGATAATGGTTTGTCCTCAGTTGAGTCATGGGCTATGATAATGGTCTGTCCCCAGTTGAGTCATGGGCTGTAATAATGGTCTGTCCCCAGTTGAGTCATGGGCTATAATAATGGCCTGTCGCCAGTTGAGTCATGGGTTATAATAATGGTCTGTCCCCAGTTGAGTCATGGGCTATAATAATGGTCTGTCCCCAGGTGAGTCATGGGCTATGATAATGGTCTGTCCTCAGTTGAGTCATGGGTTATAATAATGGTCTGTCCCCAGTTGAGTCATGAGTGGTAATAATGGTCTGTCCCCAGTTGAGTCATGGGCTATAATAATGTTCTATCCCCAGTTGAGTCATGGGCTATGATAATGGTTTGTCCTCAGTTGAGTCATGGGCTATGATAATGGTCTGTCCCCAGTTGAGTCATGGGCTGTAATAATGGTCTGTCCCCAGTTGAGTCATGGGCTATAATAATGGTCTGTCGCCAGTTGAGTCATGGGTTATAATAATGGTCTGTCCCCAGTTGAGTCATGGGCTATAATAATGGTCTGTCCCCAGTTGAGTCATGGGCTGTAATAATGGTCTGTCCCCAGTTGAGTCATGGGCTGTAATAATACGCTTAGCTTTAGAATGTGTATATATTTGGTAAAGTTCTTACTTGGTACAGTTTCTGTTTGATACAGTTGTTATTTTGTACAGTTCCATGTACCTAAGCTAAACAGAAGACGGCCATCGGGAGAAAAGAGTTAACTAATGCCATAGAGGAATCAGTTGGCACCTAAATCTATAAACATGCTGAGATGCCAGCATATACACTGTGATCTGTTTTGGGGCCCGTTCTCAACTGATCAGTCTGCCCCAATTGTCATGGCTATTTTTTATCCCAGCCTGATTAGACGTTTATTTACATGAATTGATCCACTCAATGAACGTCTTTTGTGAAGCGAGTTGGGTCAATAATAAAAACGTGGGTGTTAAGGGGCCTGCTATACTATTTCTTCATAGTAAATATGTGTGTGTGTGTGTTGTGCGTGCGTGCGTGCGTGCGTGCGTGCGTGCGTGCGTGCGTGCGTGCGTGCGTGCGTGCGTGCGTGCGTGCGCGTGCGTGTGTGCATGTGTGTTATCCATGACACAAAATCAAACTGCAAATAAGCCTTCATGTCTTCAAATTAGCTTTGCATCTGTTGGCTTTCAAGGACTATTTCCTCCGTGTATTATTTCTTTCATCAATTATAATCAAATATATAATTAAAACCATTCAGTTAGAAAAGTTGCATGTGTAATTTTAATCATTAAAAAACTTGCTTATAACAACACACACACACAAAATCATTGCGAAGACTCATAAGGTCGATAAGTTGAAAGGATTTTATAGAAACACAACCAAAGATGTATTCTTCATACCTTCCAATCATCACAATATGTGAATATCTTGAACAATGGAGTTGGTATGCTTGTCTAAGTGAAAATAATTTGTGTGAAAGTAATAGTTTGTTTATTTTTCTGTTGAATGAAATGAAGTTTCAATATACATATTTGTCATACATCCTAAACCAGCCATACGTACGCCTCCCTTTCAGTTCAACTTCAAGATATTCTTTTTAATTACATTTTGTAGAAACATAATTCAGCTGCCAGAAACTTCTTTAAGAAGTCTGACACAGGAGTGTCGATCGATTCTTTGTTAGGACATAAATGATGGTAGCGATTCTGCAGACTTACCAGGAGCCAGAAGGAAGACCAAATGAGCATCAGCGCACGGATTCAGTGGACTGATAACTGCCTGTACAGCCGCATGTTTACATCTCGCCAATCCAACACTTCCGGCTGCCGCTGTGCAAATCCTAACCTTACAGGTCTTGTGATTAGATTATCTACAAATAGGTTAGTAGCGACTGACCCCACCACAGTCCTCCAGGGAGTCAGGACGTGTTGAAGTTCATTTAGACTACAAGAGATGTCATGGTGCGAGCTGGTCACATGGCCTCAAGCACTCGGGTCTGTTTGAGTTCACGCTAACTCATCGATCCTGTCTCGCTTCCAGCAAACTCATAACCCAGTCTTACATTGTTTACCAGACGGGATTATCCCGGCAAACATCCTTCCTTTGTCGGCGTAGTCATCTCTTCAAGGCTGCTTTTGTGTCTCCAATATCATTCACATTTCATGTATAATCAAATCAGATTTATTTATAAACCAGTTACCACATCTCTTTAAAATAATGATGTATTCGGAGGTGTATAAAAATAGATGTTATATAAGTGGATGTAAGTAAATATGAGGTATATCCATATGGGGAAGTTTTACTCTGTTGTGTTTTAGTTAATCAGCTTTGACAGTTTTAACAACAATATTAGTTAGAGAAAATATTGTGGTCAAACTACTTTGTACAGAGCTTTTGATTGGATTAAAATGTAAACGTTTGGATTGCTATGAATCCAGTTCATTTGTGTCCAAATATGTAGGTGTGAAGAGTTTAAACAATATTCGTTGTTGTTTTAATACAAAATTGCATTGGTTGGGTTTGCTTATCCATTTCCGGACGTTGCAGCCTTGATGGATTGTCTATAGACAGCTCTTTCGTTTGCCAGTCTCCCCACTCGCCAGACGTCTGGTCCCATCCATTCCTCTATGTCCTTCCCCCATTGTCTCCTAGGTCTTCCTCTGCTTCTGCTGCCTTCCACTCTTCCTTCCATTATTAGTCTCTCTAGAGATTGATGCCATTTCACAAGGCCGAATTAACTTAGTTTCTGTTTATTTATAAAGTTCAATAAAGTCCCGGGTATAACACCAAGCTCATCTGCGATGGATTCGTTAGTTCTACGTTCAGTCCACAAAAAAATTGCATACAATTGACTTTGACCATTACATTAAAAACTAATTTGAGAAATATCTCACAAGGGCTGGTTACAGATAATCTAAACAAGCATTTGTTGGACTCTTAACAATCCACTTTTTGTCCACTTGTTGTATCTTGTTGAAGTTGTACCAGTCAGACGTTTGAACCCACTCCGTCTTGGTTATGAAGCTTTTTACTAAACAAGTCACTTAGACAACTATCACATAAGCACTTCGACAGAGCCTCAGACAGACATGTGTTGTATCAGATCAGGACGGAGCTGAGCCAAGCGCCAACAGTGTCTCAGCCATGAACCTGCTGCGTCTGTCGCACTACCTGAGTCGCAGTGACTGGAGTGAGAGGGCAGGACACACCGTGGGGGCGTTCTCTCACACCCTTCAACAGGTGCCTGTCGCCCTGCCACAGATGTTGTCTGCCCTGCTCGCTTGGCACACGCCTTGGAAACAGGTGATGTGTTCATTATGAAATTGCGTGGGTGTTTGTGTGTGTTTGTTTCTGTGTGTGAGTGTGTTTGTGTGTGTTTGTATATGTGTGTATGTGTCCGTGTTTGTGTGTGTGTATGTGTCAGTGTTTGTTCGTGTGTTTGTTTGTATGTGTGCATGTGTTTGTGTCTGTGCATGTTTGTGTGTGTGTGTGTGTGTGTGTGTGTGTGTGTGTGTGTGTGTGTGTGTGTGTGTGTGTGTGTGTGTGTGTGTGTGTGTGTGTGTGTGTGTGTGTGTGTGTGTGTGTGTGTGTGTGAGTGTGTGCATGTGTGTGTTTGTGTGTGTACGTGTGTGTGTTTGTGTGTGTTGTGTGGGTGGGTATGTGTGCATGCAATTATGAGTGCCTGTGTGCGGGTGGGTGTGCATGCCTGCGTGAATGCATTCGAGCGAGTGCATACATGTGCATGCGTGTTCACGCATGCGTGAGTTTGTGTGTGTGTATCTGTTTATATATATTTATTTATTTGTTTGTTTACTTGTCAGTAATGGAATGTTAGTTATCATTTACACAATATTCAATTTTAAATCAACTGCAGCATAAAATAAATAAACATTACCAACGATTAAGGTGTAAATTTACCTCAACCACCAATGATTGAAAATGTTGTAAAGTTACTTGTGTTACCAGTGATTGAGAAGGTTTATAACTAACGATTGAGGTTGTAAAATTATCATTGTTCACAGAGGATGATTATCTAATAAAAACAAATGATCTCAGAGACTTAATTGTTTTCCTTTTTATGGTATTTAAAAAATTATAATTGGGTACTGTATGCACGTACCATGTTGAATAGCCAAGACTCATTACTGTTTTGTTCGCCCCTATAAACTCTGTAGTAATAATAATAATAAGATAACTTCTATTGTGCCTAAATCCTTGGAAACCAAGCTCAGAGGCGCATCAATACAAAAGGATTGGTCAATCTCAAAATCCATAAGCAGTATTCCCGTTGTCAACAGATGGGTCAAGGCGCTAGGGAGCTATGGTGCATGGATACGCAATGTTGTAAAGATAAGTTTTTAAATGACGACAGACATTTTTTTATATTTTCAACTGATCTAACACTAAGAGGGAGCATATGTACAGTTCTAACAGCGGCTGCCTCTGGAATCATACTGAGACAAGGTCTCATACCCCTTCTTCCTAGTCTGGGCCAGCCATAGGAGATAGAATTAACTATATTATAAAACAGTTTGTTCTCTGTTTGTATGTGCACCCACATCTCCGTTAGTTTTGCATGTATCGGGCAAAAATTTTGCATGTGATCTAGTGGTCTCATTGAGGTGGTTCATAGATTTAGACATTTTCGAAACTCATCTGGTGGGGTGGAGAACTTGGAGGGCTCAATATTTCAAAAGGCTGTATGTGGAATTCCAGCCGTGGAATTTTATGTTTTTCTATATCATCATAAAGATAATTATGCCATCTACAAATATGTTGCAGGATGTATCCAGAAATTTTGAATAGTTTTTAGTCCTTTGGCCGAAGGTCCAAGGGACTATTCCCATCACTCTGCGTCCGCCGTCCGCCGTTAGCTGCCGTATCTCAGAAACCGTTCAGCAACTTTTTCTCTAATTTTGCGTAGCATACCTTAGGGCACTATAAAACCACTTTAAGAACAATTTCCCTGTGACATCTTGCATGATTAATTTTTAGAAAAAAAACTTGTTGATTTAAAACCCATATTTTTGTATTATTATAATTTTTGTTTTACTTTTCGCCAGTGATATATCACTGAATCTCCAAATTATTTCTTTACTAAGTTTTCTATTTTGAATCTTTCTAGATCATCATCTTTGGTGACAAAGATGCTGCAGACACAAAGGAACTTGTCCGATGCATCCAGTCACATTTTATCCCCAACAAAGTCCTCATTGTTGTCGATGGCAGTGACAAAGACAGAGGCTACTTAAAGAGCAGGCTGGAGATGCTTCAGTCACTGGAGAAGGTGGACGGGAAGGCTACAGCATACGTTTGTGAGAACTTCACCTGCAAATCTCCTGTTAATACAGTGGCAGCACTAACTGAGTCTCTCCAGTAAACCACGTAACAGGTGATGTAGGTGTGTGGGACGTGTATTATGATTGGTTCGTGGAAGCTACGGTCTCACAAACATGTGTTGTCTTAATCATTTGCTGTGCGTATATTTACCAAATGGCTCTTATTACATTTAAATGTTGACCTTTAGTGGAGCTGTCTTGTTATTGAGGATTCTAATGGAATAAGACGTCTAAAGATTTTACACGTATATAAAATTGTACTTTCTCAGTTCATGTGAATATATTTTAGTATATTGTCGTGACTGAATTATATTATAAATAATAATTTTTTTATTTGCTCATTTAAAACTATTCATTAACACCATTCTGGCTTTTACAGTTTGAAGCACTTAAAGCAGTGATTCACAAACATCTACTGTGTTGGAATATCTTTGCAAATATATCAGTGTTGGTATGTTAATATAATGTTAGTACATTATGTGTTATTTTACAAGCAATATGTTGTGTGTGTAACATACACAGACACTGTAACATACACTGACACTGTAACATACACAGACACAGTAACATACACTAACACAGACAGACACTGTAACATACACTGATACTGTAACATACACAGACACTGTAACACACACATACACGGTAACACACACAGACACTGTAACACACACACACACACACACTGTAACACACACATACACTGTAACACACACTGTAACACACACATACACTGTAACACACACAGACACTGTAACACACGGACACTGTAACATACACGGACACTGTAACACACCCGGACACTGTAACACACCCAGACACTGTAACTCACACAAACACTGTAACATACATGGACACTGTAACACACATGGACACTGTAACACACACATACACCATAACACACACAGACACTAACACACACATACACTGTAACACACACACACTGTAACACACACATACACTGTAACACATACAGACACTGTAACACACACATACACTGTAACACACACATACACTGTAACACACGGACACTGTAACATACATGGACACTGTAACATACACGGACACTGTAACACACATGGACACTGTAACATACACGGACACTATAACATACATGGACACTGTAACACACACGGACACTGTAACACTCACATACACTGTAACACACACAGACACTGTAACACACACAGACACTGTAACACACACATACACTGTAACACACACAAGCACTGTAACACACGGACACTGTAACACACACATACACTGTAACACACCCGGACAATGTAACACACACATACACTGTAACACACACATACATTGTAACACACACAGACACTGTAACACACACAGACACTGTAACACACACAGACACTGTAACACACACATACACTGTAACACACACATACACTGTAACACACGGACACTGTAACACACACGAACACTGTAACACACACGGACACTGTAACACACACGGACACTGTAACACACACATACACTGTAACACACACATACACTGCAACACACACGGACACTGTAACATATACAGACTGTTATATGACAGTGTCCTACCATGTGATTTGCTCAAGCCCAAAACGATGGCACAGTATCTGATGATGGTGAAATAGTCTCCCTGCTGATTATGTGTAGCTGTGTTCTTAGTTTTTGCATTTTGTGCTGTTGCCAATGAAGGAAGGCCCTGTAGACAGTATTTGGCTCTGATGCAACAATGACGCACAATGAAATTGATGTATGCCTGTTAGCACAGTTCTGAGTTCTGAGCATATCTATTGTAATGTTTACTTCTCTCTACCTGCCTCATAGTTGTGATGTTTAATCACATCATATGTTAACAGAACGTGGATATCATCATTATTATTGTAGTAACAAATTTGTTTATCAAAATTAAATGATGTGTCAAAACAAAGAAAAAAATACAATCGCTAGTTGTAACAAATCGAGACGGGGTGGTGGGTTTTCTTCAAATGCTGTGTTTCTTTGTGTAGTTTATTTAAATATGAAAAATTGGATGTATGTTATTTTTTGTTACAGGGTAATTTCAATGTGTTCAAATTTGCACAAACTGGTGTTTATTTCTCCAGTCACTTTTTAATATTTATTAGGTTTTACAATGTAATAATTGTTGCAGTCATCACTACTGTATACAAGTAACAACATTTTTGAAAATGTGACTTTAAAATATGCAGTGTATATTATAATTGTGTCATATAGTAAGAACTGAATCATTATGTCATGTTAACAACAGTAGCTCACGGTTGATACATGAAAGGACTGTGTGTAATAAACAGACTGACATGATGTTTTTAAACTATGTGTTTATGTGTGTGTGCAATAGTTAAACCCATCCAGGGAGCACTGCTAAGTGGCATATCAGCTTCTCAAGACGTGGATTTAGCACTGTGATTATTATCCAATCAGCTTACTGCCTTTCTGATGTCATCGTGTTGGGACTAGTTGTCTGCTGGTCGGACAGGCAATGATAGGCACTATGCAAAGGCTACTGACCATGCTATCCAGGCTTGCACGGGATTTGGCCTGACTGACCAGTCATAGGTCAATAAGTCCACTCCAACCACCATCTTTACTGAACACACACTACAAGGGAAGAGAAATTCACCCTATGTCACTCAGTGTGTATCCAGAGAGGGGGGGGGGGGCAGAAAATCTCCACTGTGGCCGAATGAAATGGTGTTTAAATTTTTTCGTTGCCGTGCTCCCGTAACTTCTCCGCTGTCTCGCCTCGACTGGTGACATAAGAAGACGGGGGTGCTGTTGAAAATTTGTCATCGCTGCACGGCCATAACTTCACCTTCTTCTTGCCGTCTCGGCTAGACTGATGAAATCAGAAGATGGAGGGGTGCTGTTGAAAATTTCAGCTCTTCAGCTTTTCGTCTGACTCAGCTGGTCTGGCTCGACTGTGACATCGTAAGATGGCGGGGGTGGGGGGTGCTGGTAAAAAATGTTGCCACCACATCAGCGTAGATTCGGCATATTGTAACTTTTCGGGGGCATATTTTCAAGGGTCCAGCAGGGTGCACTGTCACGTGGGCCCATTCAAAAAGCCAAATTCCATTGGTTTAGGGGGCTACGTGCCCCCAGGCCCCCCTAGACACGCCTATGGTCACCATAATAACAGTGTAGTCTTATATAGCACAAATATCAGCCTAGACAGCATTCCTGTCCATTACACCATATCAGAGCTAGTATTTCTGCATGAGTTAATGAAGTGTTCGCATGAGTTTGTTTGTACATCGAGACCTTAGGCTACCTGGGTCCATGACGAGTTCATTCATTCACCTACGTGGGATCTTTTACTTCCCCTGGCATACACCAGGTAGAAGCAACCAATGGCTGTTAGTATATCTTCTAGCGGACACAGATATTGCGGGGTGAACAACGTTACTTGGTCCAGTTTCAAAAAGGCTGTGGGTGGATTCGAACTACCGTCCTCTCGACCGATCGATTACCGCGACAATACCTCGACGCAGACATTGGCAAGTGCATCAGAACAGCCCATCTCATTCTGTCACATCGAGATACCAAGAGTTTATGGGGAACAGCGTGCTGACGGGTAACGCCAAGGTTCGGATTTACTAAACTCGTGTCCTTGCGCCCTCCTCATAGGCGTGTCTGGGGGACACGTGCCCCTCCTAGACCCTTGGAAATGTGACCCTGTTCAGGTTACAGTAAGGTGAAATTACGGCGACGCGGCGGCGGAAATATTTCAACAGCACCCCCACCCCCCTCGTCTTCAGATGTCATCAGTTCGAGCTGAGACAGCGGATGTTGAAGTTATGGCGGCGTGGGAGTGAAACATTGTCTACACCATTTGGTTCGGCCGCCAGTGGAGGTTTTTGTGGCCTCCCCCCTCCTAAACTACCCTCTGTGGACACTCCCCTGCTCCTTTCTATGATCGAAAAGCGTGGACAACTTATGAAAGTTAGGAGCGCCGCATCGGGAGTTTCCATCTCATGAAGGTACCTTGGCTTCGAACGCAAACGACCTCCTAAGTGGTGAGTTTTGGGAGTCTGCCGCAATAACTGGCGATAGGTAGCACGGAGTGGCATCGGGAAGACAGAATAGAGAGAGAAGGAGAATAATAATAAGGCAACTTCTTTTCCGCCTGAATCCTCGGAAGCCAAACTCGGAGGCGCATCAATTTATTACATAAGAGTTAGTCATTATCTGAATCGATAAGCCGTGTTAAAATCGCCAACATAATAATGGATCGATACCCCGGGGAGCTAAGGTGGATACGCAAGGATATACAGGTAAGAAGAGAGGATAAACAAACTGAGGAGGGAAAAGAGAGCGTCAGAGAAAGGCCACCGAGTGCCACGCCTTGAGCTACGACGAACTGTTACACGTGTAGCAATTGTAGCAGAGATTGCCGCTCAGGGATCAGACTTTTTGGTACCTAAGACGCAGCTCCGTTGTCTTCCCGGTTAGATCGCCGACGACGACGTCGCTGCCACAGCATAGTCTAATATACACAACATCGGACTTCAGCAGTTTCATATAAAATATCCATGTTCCAAATGTGACGATCTTCTAACGATTGCTGCTTTATAGCCCAACGTCAACAACAGACCTCACGCGTGTGTCAAAAGTATCGTGAATGCTACACTTGTAACGCTGGATGTGTTTTCCCTCCAGTAAGCACTACGTGATTCCAAATCTTGATAATTATTACTGCCTGCGCATAACTCCAACCTGTCCAACTTCGTCATGGATATTCCTATATTATGATCGAGACACCAGGCGGCCGCGCTGGGTTAAGGTGTTGGTACAACTAGTAGTAGGCTTATAAGATGGCCAAACCGCCCTAGCATTCCCAACGGAAACCAGTAGATGAACTCAACATTGCCAGAAAGTATCTGAGAGATTGGTAGACTCTAGAGGACAAATAAGTGGATTTATCAAATATGCTAGTACTCCACGCTCCGGATGACGTAAACGTAAATTATAATGACGTCACGTGTTATGTCGTAGTGTCGAAGCACTACAACTAAAATCTCACCCCACCCCCAATAACATGGCGTAGCCTTGTACGTAGTATTTGAAAACATTTGATATAGGCCCAATACAATAATACATGTTCTCAAATTGAACGTTATTGAATCAACAGAACGATGAATGATGTTTCAATCACGTCACTGTGAAGAAATTGCGTCACAAATACCGCTAGGAAACGACTAGGCGACCTTGTACCGAGCTGTTCGTGTGAACAACGAAGAACATCTGGCCCGTGGTGGATTTACTATAGCTAAGACGCCACAATCTGGAGGTCGATAATTACACTCGCATGAGGTGACGGGGCGAAACAAGAGTAGTGTGGATGTTGCAATATTCTACATGCAACTCCTGGTTCACGTAAGCCGAGGTGTTCCGTGCAGATACAGGCTAACTGCTGTTGCTGCCGACATCAACCCATTAAATTTTGCTTTCTCACAGAGTCACAGGTCTATTTTCGTACCCAAGTGATTAGGGTAAGAAAGATCATATTCGAACACGTTATAATAGTCGTTAAAATCATCTCTCCGTGTTGCCCTTCGTGGTGATCGAATTGCAGATGGGATACCGCTGAAACCTTGTATCAGTTCTGGCTGGCCTTAATGAAAATGGATGTCCAACTTAGACGTTGAAGTACACCGTCAATGAAGGGAGCGTGCAGTAATGACAGGACGGGAGTATTTCGTGGAACCGTGAGCCTCCATTTTGTTTCTGTGCTGGTGGCGACATCATCATCGACGATGTGCAACAGCTGTGACGCCAATGACGTCCCCAAGTCTGTTGGCTGCAGAAACCACTGTGTGTGCAATGTGTCAATACTGCCTTGTGGGCGCTGTAGCCTACCGTCATCGACACGTCGTGCAAGGCAAAACTTGGTTTATCACTGAGCATTTGTGACCTGTCGAATGAAACTCCGAAGTCCTTGGGGTTTGCTGTTGTCGGAATCGTGTTCTTTCCCCGTGATTTTTTGTGGTTTGCCAAACAGTTCATCAGATGAAAGCGCCTGCTCACTATGTTTTGACGTTAAGTCGGAGACGCTATAGTTGAAGGTAGGTCCCAGTGACAGCCACGACGACGGAGAGGATGGGATTATCCCCCTGCTGCAGCAGTCACCCTACCTTCAAAGTCGGTGAAACAGAGTGTGGTTTCTTCCACCAGTTCCGCCATTGTAACTGGATCGCTGTTCTTCTTCTTCTTCTTCCAATACACGCCTAGCCTCAACATGCTATCAAATATCGGTTAATATGCCTTTTAGTAGTACAGATTCCACAAGCCTATGGTGTCGGACATCTGAGCGCTAGTTATTTTTACCCTACGCGTGGCTATTGATGATTTACGTGATAGGATTTCAAGCGATTTTTCTTCTTCTTCCGTAAGTGGCCACGATCAATATATGATTATTCTGCCACTATTCGTCGCAATTTTGTCCTTTAAGGCCGGGACACACTGGCAATTTTTGTCCGACCCAACCAGACCAAACCAGACTCACCCGACTGCAGTGTATTCACTACATACACTGAAACCGACTGCATGAGTAGTATCTACTTGAACCGGTGTGATATCATAATTACGTAGCCTTGAAAACTTTCACAAACTTCCAAAGTTTTCAAGTTTGCGTTATTATGACGTCACACCGGCTTTAAGTATCACTAAGTCGGTGTCAGTCTAATTAGGTTTGGTTTGGTCGGGTCGAGCGAAAAGTGCCAGTTGCATCGAGGTGCGTCAACCTATTAAAAATGGATGCAGAATATTTTGTTGACATTCTGACCCATAATAAGTTTCGTTGTGACAAATGAAGGCAAAGTTGTTCACGAGAGAACTCCATGCGAGACAGGTTGATTTAGCAGGTGTCATATGGCACTATTAATGCAGCCATAATTATATATATATATATATATATACACACACATATATATATATATAAAGCTAGACAGAGGTCTCGCGCATATTTTTTTTATTATGACATAGTGAAGCAGCGACCTATTGGATCCACAAGCGCTCGAGTCGTTTGTGCAATGTGTATACTATACAATAGAGGTATTGTAATACCTATATTGTATTGTATAGGACACATTGCACAAACAACTCGAGCGCTAGTGACTGGATCCACCAGTTGATAAGCGTTGGTGAGAGACGTCATGAGCGCGCCTGACGTCACCGGTGATGTAATTGGGTTTCTTGTGCGCACGCGCTTATTTCGAAATTAAGAGATGACATGGCGCTGGTGAAACCGCAACTTCGTGGCTTGCTGCAGTCACGACTGAAACGACACTTCTTCTACGGGTTGATATTCTGTTCGACGACAACCAGCAGTTTCTACTTCGGTATAAGGAAGCCGCGCGAACAGAAGTACAAGGACTTCTATCGCAATCTCGATACGCAAAAAGAATTCGTGCGTCTTCGGGATGCCGGCGTCTTCCATTCGGTGAGACCCGGAGGAAAAGTAGGCAAGGGATGGTAGGCCATGCCCTCACAAGTTTTGGTTGACGTGGCAGTGAAGAGAGACGAACCGTGGGTAGCGATAACTTGATGTGACAGGCGAGGTTGAAACTGTTTTAAGACGCGCACACGTGAAATCATGCCGAAGTGAACCGAATCAAATCGAGATGATACCTTGAAGAATTCCATTTGAACGCTGAATAGTTCAACGTTACAATAACACTGTCAGAGAGTGAGACGCAGTGTCGTTGTGTTTGCAACTGACTTGGTATAAAAAAATTATTGGTTTCGTTTTCCGTATTCTGTTGCGTAGATAAACAGAAACAAGAACATCGTTCTGCCAGTAGCCGACGGCAACGCCAGAGCCTCGATGCTACATCATACATGTGTTGGATTGTATTGTTCAGTATTCGTATCACATGATTTGGTTGCAACATAGCGCGTGCTTAGTATGAATTAAAACACTATCCAGACTACTGCAATTGTATTTTTGCACATCTCACAGACCACCCCAACCGCAGTTAGCAATAGCCATTGTATCATAGACCTATGTAGAGTAGGCCTATGAATCGATTGGCGTAATGTCTGGTATTCCATCATGTTGAACAAGGTTCCGGTGTGTCTCTATCGATGCTATCAGATACCGTTCTCATATCCACGAACTTTCTTTTTCGTCTGGTCCGGAAGCTATTCCTCTCTCCAGGGGATGAACGACTTTTCCGATCTCTGGCTGGCTTCGTCTTCAACATGTGACATAAACGACCACTTCTGACAGTTCAATATTTGGAGTTGTTCGACCTTTCTACGTTAGCATCACGGATTGTCTGCTTGCCAACTTTCAGGACAGAACGTAAATGTTCCTTGTTGGCTAAATTGATATGTCATTGCCAGTTTTTGTCACCTCCCTCGTCGGTAGGGTACAGATTCAATAAGTAACCACCTCCCCCATTATACTCGAGTGTTATATTTCCATCCAGTGTATATGCTCACTCACTTTTATATACATAATTTTGTAAACTGTTTACCTACGCTATGTATGTCTTATGTATGCATATCATCACTACCAAAACAGGTGTAACTGAATGTAGTCTATGAATGAATATTTTGGACTTGACCTCCTAGAGCTGCTCCTCGATAAGGCAATATGTTCGGGGCCATCGCGGCGTTGTTGTCATGTATAGTCCAGTCAATATATGGTTCAACCTCAAACAAATTGCACTAGACAGTCGTGTAGCATTTTTAGATTCTACTGTATGTTTACGTTACCAGAAAGTCCACCAAAATCCACTTGGTGGAACATGGTTATGTTCGCATATTGCCAAGTGGTCTAACTTAAATTTAGGGGGATACCCGTAATTCGTGCGGTAGAACTTATTTTCTGTAAGAATACTATAACGAGTATGTACATCATTGGAAAGGTAATGCATTTAGCTGTGTAATGATATATGATACGTGTCATTGCAATTAATATTAAGATCAGAATCGTACTCTAAACACATTTACAAATTATTGCCATTTACATGTACCCCTATTTTTGGTCTAGCCCTGTCAATCTATGGTATAGCCTCAAACAAATTGTAATAGCAATCGTTATGGCGTTTTAGTTAGCACTATACGTCTGCATTGTTAGATAAAAAGTCCACAGAAATTCACGTGGTGGAACATTTTCATTTCTGACGATAATGACAAGTGTTCGAAAGTCGCTGCCGGTCATTTTTGTTATAGTAAAATCTAGGGAAAGGCGTTATTTAAGCTGAGTATTCTATATTTTTTCCGCAATTTAGACACATGATGTGCACCATTGGAAGGTGTATGGATAGATTAATACAAAGATATACATCAAGTTTAACTCCATTTAGTAATAACATGAAAATTATTTTCTAAACACTGTGAAGCCCGAATTTTAACCGCCATGGGGAGTAGCTTTGCGATCAACCGAATTGTGCCTACAAGTACAGCTGTTCCACCAGCGATGTCGGCGCTCCATCATGGAACTGCATTGGCAGAACTATGTCTCCATCAAAGAGGTCCTCGAAAAGGCAAACCTCCGGAGCATCGAAACCATGTTGATGCTCAGATAGCTCCGCTGGGCAGGCCACGTCTCGCGCATGGATGACAGCAGAATGCCATAAGTTGTATGAAATGGTGAGCTTCGTCTGGGCAAGGATCTAGAAAGACCAGCTGAAACGGCAACTCGCCCTGGCAATACCACAAAGGTTGGGAACAGCTAATAGCAGACAGAAACAACTACAGAGCGACTACCAAGAGAGCTGCCCAGGACTTTGAGCGTTCCATAAGAGAAGCAGACGGGGAGAAGCGGAGAGAGGCGGAGGAAACAATCTGCGTCTCAGGCGCGTTCAGGCCAACTAAACCTGTGCCCAACCTGCTCCAGAGCCTGCAAATCCTGGATGGGCCTCTGCAACCACCAGGATGCGTGTCGCCCCCCCCCCCCCTCCCCCAGGGACGGGGATCTTCCCACTGATCTTCACAAGCGAACAATCTGCCCCGCACAATAGATGACCGACAGCAAATGGGCTGGTGCTGCTGGGAGGTCAGTCATCTTTGGAACATGGTACTTGTCTTTGACAATCCAGTTCTAGTACGTGGCTTTTAGAGTTTCCTTTGATCCTTTCCTCTGTTGGTTCTGAGAGTTGATCCTGAGGCTGTGGTAGTGGGAAGCAGTTGAAGTACGGGGTATATTTATCCTGTGCGTAAGCTGCGCTTGATGTTACATTTTCAATGAAATGCTTGTAAAGCAAACCATCAAGGTTTTTGCCAATGTTGCCACATTGGAAGCACGCAATAGCCTGTTTTCCTGCAGTAACCAATTCTTCAACTCTTGCTACGGTATGATATCTTAGCCCACAGCTGGATCCCTGATATTCTAACAAATCGGTGTCTTCACCAGTGAGGATAGAGTCGATTTTGTCTGATAAGTTCAGTGCCGTCTAACGATCATTAGTTTAGCGTCCTCTGCATGAAAACAACAGCACCCAGCTTTCTCAAGCTCATTGCTCAGTAAGTTGATGAATATGTGCTTGTTTTCTCTGTTGGCCCAAAAACTCCTCCTTTAAGAGGAAGACCTTGCTAATCAGCCGCCTTCCACAGCATCATCTGAAGATGTGCCATCTGCACATAATCTATGGGAGGCAACGCCATGATGCGCACTGGCTTCCCATTATTTCTCCCATACTCATCTTCACATGATGCTCGCTATGGAATTCGGCTGATCAGCAAGGTCTTCCTTATTTGGACATTCACCTCCCACGCAGTTTATGTGTGAGGTGAAGGACGGTATCCCATGAAGGACGGTATCCCACTTTGATATTGGACCCTCGGATTCGCCAAGTCTGACTGATGTCATAAGCTGTGATTGCAAAGCAGAGAGCAAGACATGCAGCACTGACGGTTACAGTTGCCACGGCAATAATATCACATGTACCATATTATATTGCATGTGTACAGCTGGCGATGGGTGTTGTAACCCTCACACAACTGGGGCCGATGCGTATGTAATATATGAAAATATATCTTTTGACATCAACATTACGGCTCTCGGTGATGTAGGTCTTTAGTTTTAGCGATAATTGGTTTTGATGGGCGCCATCTTTAAAAATGGAGGATATATGAATGTTAGCAAAGGTCATGTGTAACAATTCTACACATTAACATGGACATGATGACTTTGTGTGACATAATTGGTAACATATTGTGAAATTTGTTTTGACGACCGCCATCTTTGAAAATGGTGGATCCGAAAGTCGGAGAAGGCCAAACGTAAAATATTTGAAAACTCTGACCTCTAAAATCCATGTTTTTACACCAACGTGACGCAGTTGTTAAGATATGCGGAAATGTGACTAGGCGGCCATTTTGTAAAATGGCTGCCACTTCTTTAAAAACAAAAATTGTCACCTCAGATATTCTGTTGACTGAAACACTGTAGATGACATTCGTGCAATTTGCTTGCCAACAGCAATTTGTTTGCACGAATGTCAGACAAGACATCGCACACTGCACAATATTGAGAATTTGAATAGACACTTGTATGCATGCAACCACTCTCAACTACATGGATTGTTAACTATTTATCCTATGTTGTGCAACAATATTACAATGAGATTCAATGTGTTTTCTGTTGTTGATTGTGCTATTATTATTATTATAGGGGCATAGGCAATAGATGCGAATCAAAGTCATTTGACATATGCATAAACATTGCATTGGAGATAAGCATGTAATAAGATCCAATATGGCCGGTATCTGAAAGTTTTATGAAATGACAAACATGCAGCCGTTACATACATCTGGTGATGTTTTTATCTTAACCGTTGATCATGAAAATATTGGTCTTGACACAATTTTTGTGACATTATCATGCATCGTTGCAAAGCTATTGAAGAAAATAAGTATTTGAGTAATGAAGGCCCTAATTTGTATATTTTGTCCCGATGACAACCAAACTGAATTGCTTCATGGACCCCATGTGATACAAAATTCACCAAAAACATTATACTATAGAGCATCCATTTATTCAATTGCAAATGGACTAAGTCAACGTTAGATCGCAACGCTACTCCCCTATAGCGGCTAAAAATTGGGGTTCACTGTGTTTAAAACGATTGTTCACCTTAATATTTAACGAATTTATACTTATTATATATCGCTGGGTAGACTAATCCATTATCTTGCCAACGGTATGCAAAATGTGTATGAAATATGCAAAGAAAATACATATAACAGCTTAAATAACGCCTACCCTTACATATCAATAAGCCAAAACGTCACTGGCAACTACTTTTGACCATTTGTCATTGTCATCAAAAACGCCAATGTACCACCACATGGACTAAAAACACTGTCAAAATTTATACTGCAATTTGTCTGAGATTGACCCTCTTTTGGGCACAGATTGACTGGACTAGTGTCACCAAATGTGTTTCCAGCACCATATTGCCGTGTCTTATCAGTGTCGAGGTGGGTCTTCTTTTCTTCGTTGTAATATTATGTTTTTCAAAGCGAAAAAAACTTATTTTATTATATGGGCTGCAACGAGATCGTCTGTTCGGTGTAAATAAAAGTCAATACCTTTTTAGTGTGATTAGTTCGGCTATTTTGGGAAGGAGGTTGTAAATGTCACCGTCTGTCATTTAAAAAAAACATGGCTTCTATGGATGATATCGTTTATCAACAAAGGTACTGACAGACCCGCAGCGCGGTGGATTTTTGGAGTGGTTCGTTTTAAACCACCAACTGCACCCACCTGCACCTACTTGAGGCTCACCCAAACCATCCAACTGAGGACCACAAAAACATAACATTGCACCCCATCCCCCTTTCAGTCGTCACCCCCCCCCCCCCCCCACTGCATCACTATTACTTGCCGCCCACCAAAACGTCCACATCCACCCCCTGCTTAAGGTCTGGTCACGTCCACCTGCACCCCCTGCTTAAGGTATGGTCACGTCCTCCTGCACCCGCTGCTTAAGGTATGGTCACGTCCACCTGCACCCCCTGTTTAAGGTATGGTCACGTCCTCCTGCACCCACTGCTTAAGGTCTGGTCACGTCCACCTGCACCCCCTGCTTAAGGTATGGTCACGTCCTCCTGCACCCGCTACTTAAGGTATGGTCAAGCGGAACTGTTTTGCTTCAAGCGGAACAGTTGTCACAGCGGGGGGTGGGATTTGCGAACGCCCCCTTTGCACCCCCAGCCAACGGACTTGTTATATCACAAATTGTCGTAAAAATTCTACTTGTCCCGTCTTCGTGAACATAACTTCGTTTTAGATTGTGTTATTGCGCATACCATTTGCTGCGCCGCCTGTGCGTGGCGTAATCAGATTTTTTTTTTTTCGCGGGATAATTTTTTTTAATAATTTCAAAAAATGCAATGGCTTATTAATCGCAATTTGGCTGACATTGCCTGCCTTCAACATTAGACTGTGCATTAATTGAAAAACAAATAAGTAACAGCCCGTCTCTCGCACCGCTTTGCAAGCTACATTTCCAACAGCTGCTGACTACTGGGAATTCATAAACACAAATGCACTGACAACAGTAATCCATTTTTCAAAATTAGCTAGTAATATAAAACATGACAGTAAGAGTTTTTATGCGTATATTCGAAGCAAACAGAAAGTTCAGGATAAGGTCGGTCCTCTAGAAGATAGTGCTGGAAATACAATATCAGAGGGATTCTTAATGGCAGAAGACCTGCATGAGTATTTTAGTTCAGTGTTTACCAGGGAAGATATTAGTTCACTGCCAGTACCAGAGGCTAAGTTCAAGGGGGCAGATTCAGACTATTTAGGACAGTTAGTTGTAACCTCGGAAATGGTAGCTAAGAAAATAAGGGCTATGAAGGATAATAAATCACCTGGAGTGGACGGGATTCCGCCCAAACTACTATTGGAAATTGTAGAACAAATTAGCGCACCGCTTGCAACAGTTTTCAATTTGTCATTAGAAGAGGGAGTGGTTCCTTTAGAATGGAAAGAGGCAAACATTATACCGTTATTTAAAAAAGGTTCGAGAAACAAGTCAGAGAACTATAGACCAGTGAGTTTAACATCAGTGATTTGCAAATTATTAGAAAGACTAATTAAAGATCACATGGTGGATTTTCTTGTTAAACATAACTTGATAAACCCATCTCAACATGGGTTTTTAAAAGCGAGGTCATGCTTAACAAATATGTTATGTTTTTTGGAAGACATCACTAGGTGGGTAGATGAGGGATCACCAGTAGATATCATATATTTAGATTTTCAAAAAGCTTTCGACAAAGTACCACATCAAAGATTACTCCTTAAGCTAAAGGCCCATGGCATAGGAAATGGTATAATAAACTGGATAGAAAAATGGCTGAATGACAGAAGACAACGTGTAGTAGTTGATGGGGAGGCTTCAAACTGGAAATCGGTATTGAGTGGGGTACCACAGGGATCAGTACTAGGACCTATATTATTCTTAATATATATCAACGATTTGGACGATGATATAACAAGCAAGGTGTTAAAATTTGCGGATGATACAAAAGTGTTTAGAAGGATTAAAAGTGATGGAGACAAACAGCATTTACAAGATGATCTTGATAGGTTGATCAAATGGTCTGAAAAGTGGCAAATGCTGTTCAATTTTGGGAAATGTAAATGCCTCCACACAGGTCATGGGAATGAAGAGGTAAAATATAAAATAGGGGGTACTGTTCTAAGTACTACTGTAAAAGAAAAGGACTTAGGGTTAACCATTAGTGCTGATATGAAGGTTTCAGAGCAGTGCGGAATTGCAGCGTCAAAGGGAAATCAAATCCTTGGATTAATTAGGCGAAATATAGCGTATAAGAAAAAAGAATTAATAGTACCGCTGTACAAAACAATAGTGAGGCCTCATTTAGAATATTGTATACAAGCATGGAGGCCATATCGCAAGAAGGACATAGATATGCTAGAAAGAGTACAGAGGAGAGCGACTAAAATGATACCAAATCTGAGGGATCTTAGTTACGAAATACGCCTAAAAGAATGTGGTTTAACAACACTAGAGACCAGGAGATTGAGAGGAGATCACATAGAAGTGTTTAAAATATTGAATGGTTATGAAAATATTGATAGAAACATTTTTTTCTCAGTTAAGAAAGATAGAAGGACCAGAGGACATGAAGCTACATTAGTAAAGGAGCAGTGTAGATTAGATATAAGAAAGTTCTCATTCTCACAAAGGACTGTAAATGAATGGAACAGATTATCTCCTGATTGTGTTGGTGCTAGTAGCGTGAATATGTTTAAAAATAAAATCGACACACACCTTAAAAAGGCGGGATACATGTAGATAAAAAGTATTGGACTCTCGATAAGCCAAAAGGCTTCCTTGTCCAACTGCCATCCAGAGTAATTTTCTGGATGGCAATCTTGTTAAATCTTGTTAAATCATTTGCTTTTAGTAGTGGTCCCTACAGCAAGAACAAAGCAGGAAGGGTCAAGTCAGGGTGATGGGGACAAACGGCTGTACAGTACAATGCTATACAATTCTATAGATTTCTATCAAATGTCAGTGACCATTCCCAATTTCTATAGACATTTCTATAAACTTGTATAGAAAGCAATAGGGTATCCATATAATCCTGTCATATTTTCTATAGCATATATAATATATATATTCAATGGAATTCTGTAAACTGTGTTGTTAAGGGTGTAAAATTATGGACCCCATAAAGTGTGCCCCCCACTTCGATCGAGTTAATTGCCTTTAGTGCAATGGGGCCTATGTCATTTGGAAAAATAATTCTGGGCTCGGACATGTTGGAATGTGCCCAGCGGTAACAGAATGCACACCTAATTAACTGTACAGGGTGTCTACAAAGCCGACCTGTGTATAGTCTACATTCAATAAGCTTGTTGGGATTTCACGTATTATATAACATAACGCATCAATACTCTTGGTTAATTGCCTCTCTGTTTCGACGGTTTGACGCTGTCTGTACTCGCTACGCTAAGATTGGATTACAAATAGTTCACACCGCTTTACCGACTGTTTATTTGGCTTATGGTGCAGTTCAAATAGTAGACACATATATGACTGATTGCCTACAGACTCGGCTATTAAACAACTATACCAAGCTCAATGTAGGTAATTCATCTGGGGAAGTATAACCTCTATTGTTTTGGCCTATTTTTTTCACAGCAGGCATTTATAACCATTTGAAGTGTACTTAAGTATTGACATCTAACGGTGATTCAGGGATATACCCATTGGTGTTTCTACCATCCTCGCAAGTCAGTGGTGGTGACTACCTACACTACGATGATTGTCGTTGGGGGACCACGCACTTACCATGCTTAGGGCACCATGCTCCTTCGTTGTTCCAGTAGGCCCCCAATACTTTACATGATAATTAATTTTACCAGAAAAAATGCACGTCACCTGGATGCCTTTGTGGTTGACAGTCGTGATAGTTATATTCTAGGAGGTAACCTACCCGCATACATAAGCAAGCTCGATTATAAGTGTGTGCATGCGTGAGTGCGTGCGTGCGTGCGTGCGTGCGTGCGTGCGTGTGTGTATAAAAACAAAATCATATCATAAATTATACAATTTATTAAGATATACGAAGTGGGGTTCTCTGGGGAAGCGTTACCTAACGAATGTTTAATGTTCGTCGGACTGTGAATATCAGGCACATATACCATTAATAATGATTGTATAGCGACTTTTGGGTAAATTTCAACAGCATTTCAACGAAGAACCAGCAATGTTAGACTGCTGAGTCTATACCTTAGTTTTTTATTACTTTAAAGACTAAAATTGTCTGTGCAAACAACCAATCAATAAAGCCATGCAACGAATAAATAATAATGATTACATAACTGTGTATGTATTATATAGTATTTCTCAAAAAGAACGTAATAAGTTTGTGATAACTCATAACTATGCGATCGTGCACGTATCGTCATAAATACGCGATCGTGCACGTCTTGTCACAAATGCATGATCGTGCACGCCTTGTCATAACTATGCGATCGTGCACGTTTTGTCATAAATGCGCGATCGCGCACGCCTTGTCATAAATACGTCCGTAGGTTATGCCTTGTTTATTTCACGAAACTGCAGTCAACATTCGATGAATTTGCCATTTAGTGAGTAGACAGAAGTTAATCATTGGATACAGTCTATTGTCCTCGACAGTGTTTGGTCGGGTTGTGTATCCTGGTCTTAATAGCGCGACAAAACTTACGTCGTCAATAGCGCGGACATTGGCGACTATGGGCGCCAGGTTGACACTGGCGACAGCCGGTAGCCTATCCCATTCATTATGTTAAAACAATACATGTAATGTAATATATGGTAGAGCCTACTGCAGTGGCTGCCTTGGGCCACATCTAAACAACAAATAAATCACAATATTTAAACGCCATATAAAACAGGGTAACGCTGCCTATTCTTCTACAAACTAAGCCTAATGCAGATGTATATCAGATCGCAAAACAACATTCAAACGATATGGAAAGTATTCTAGGAGTGTTTACTGGAGCGACCATGTGACGAATATAGATGTCCGGATACGATCAGGACAACCTCTGGGATCATGCATCTACTATCTGCAGAAGACGAATGAGCTGGCTCGGCCATGTCACAAGGCTCCCACCTACTAGACCTGTCCAACAAGCGCTATGTATGTATACCAGCTGACCAGAGAAAGAAGGGACGACCAAGAATGAACTGGCGCCAAACAAGCGACCGCGACCTACAGCTGGTCAACAAAAGTTGGAGCGACGTCAGAACATTAGCAAGCGACAGATCTGGATGGCGTGCTTAGTCTATGGACGCGGGAGCCGCTAAGTCTAAGCAAGTCTACGTGTGATTCTTTGTTGGGAATTCCGATATCGCTCGCTCAAGTACTCCCGAAAAATACCAACCATGCCTGTCGTCGCTGTCTCAAGCAATGCTGAAATGTAGGCAATCTTATTGCACATAAAAGCACGCAGTTGTCTTTCACAGTGAAACAGCCTTCTTTCAAACCTTTATTATTGTATAGTCTTAAATAGAGATTATCCTGCAAAGCAGCATGTCATATCCAAATAATTGCGACAACTTCGACAAAGGCAAGCTGAGCGGTAAACGAACTTGCAAATAAGCAGCGAAGTCGGCAAATCGACCACTGAAGGCAGTCTGTAGACTCTCCAGCACACTGACAAACACCGCATTGGCATCTTCAATACGCACATCGTCTTTGCCGTAAAAGTATCTGGTATATATCATTATAACTAGTCAGAACCGCTCTAGTGTTACTGACAATTTCCAATTCTTGGCTTGGGTCTAGCGGGCCACCTGGAAACTGTTTGCGGGCCATATTTGGCCCGCGTGCTAGGGTCTGCGGAACGCTGCCTTAATATTATTGTAACGAGTATGCAGTTTTTTTATATTTTTAAATACATGTTTTTCAGCGACGGCAAATTTTTTAGAAAATTTGATTATTTTGTTGGGTTGTTTGATGCTATTGTTGCATATTAGTTTGTTTTAGCAACACATTCGAATCCCCTGGCCACGGCCGGGATGGGTCTTTGCGATGATCGGTGGCGCACTGTGACTACTCCTATGTCAAAATTTCGCGTTTAAAATGTCAGCTAGTCTATTAACAGCGTGTCTAATGGGTGCTTCAATTACATCTAAGCCCTATCCATAGACAATATGTTTAATGCACCAAATTGCGCCAAAATCATGTATGGTTGGAACTCGAAACAGTAATTATCCAATAAATGAATTAAAACAGAAGCAACAGGACGTTGACCTAATGATTTAATTACGATTAACGTATGGATATGATATGAAATGCAAGGAGCGATTATTATAAATTATACGTAAGAGTAGTGGGAGGGAGGGAGGGAGGGAGGAAGGGAGGGAAGGCGCAGTGCATGACTATTATTCAGTCAGGACAAAAGTTTACATAAGTTAATTTTAAGCATGACCGTTGTCCATATAACGTAGATTTACAAACCTCTTAAACGTATAATTGTATAGTGTGTATGTCTACTCTTGTCGGAATGTGTTGTGCCATAGACCCTAACACGTCACATTTTTGATGAAAATGTTTGCACTTACAATAGTTGATCATCAAATAAATATAAAAACGTAATGCATTGCTGCGTGAGGTAAATGTGAAAAACACCAAAGCTGTGTGTTTCAAACAATGTGCCCTACAATTATAACTTTATTTAGTGGTAGTAGGTTGCCTAAAGATACACAATTGCGAAACAAAATCGCCATCTAAACGTCTATCGCGAGGAGACCATCCGCTGTCGCCCCCTGGTGGCTCATCACGTGGAATTCTAGGAACGACCACGTGACACGGCGTCTGCGGAGACTGTGGCGGCTTCGATCCGTAGCACTGACGTATTTCTCTGGCGATTAAGCCACAACGCAAACGGTGAGTCGGGCGTGCTGGATGATACACGCGATCCACGCTAGTAACGGACGCTAGTTGCAACGCCGGGCGCCAAACGCTCTCTGAGGATGCTCGGTGTCATTGAGGCATCGTCGCGGGACGCTTGATACGGCGTTCTGTCATCGCCTGCGTTGCCGGAACACGGATAACGTCTTTGATTGATACCGCTTTGGCTGGACACATTCTCGCAGTTACTCTTGTGGAACGGGGTGGACTCTCTGGATTTTCTGTTGTCGTTTTACGGTGGAAGCGTCGTCTGTCGTGGCGGGCAACAGCGGCGTTGGAGGTTTGTTTCAACACGTCCGCTGTCGGCTGCTTAGTCTTTAGTCTACCTGCATTGAAGGTGATTGTGTGATTGTGTGTCGCACCAGAACCAAAGGCAAAGCACGTTTGTCGACCACACTGAAGCGATTGTTTCAGCTCGGTTCCAATCATTCCTTGTAATACCTGCGCGTAAGGTCCGAAGTCGAGGGCTGTTAATTTGTTGTTTCGACAGAGCCGATGACAGGCGTGTCGAATTCAATTAGTCGATTAATGTTATAGGACCGTGATGAATTATTGCCACTCGTTATTTCGATTCGACGCGTATTGTTGTTCGACAAAATAGTCAATCGAAACCAAGGCAACAACTACGACGTCCGCGGGCAACGCGGAACACTGAGCGCAAGCTATCGGTTGGTGGCGACTGCCACCACTGGGTCAAGCCACACGGAGATGGCTGCAGCTACGCGCCCTGCTATCACCACGTCAATAACGACAGGCAGAAGGCGCGAACGTTGCGGCGAAGTTTCCCGATCTCGGTGCTCCGAGCGCACACAAATGCTCGCAGTCCACCACTGAATCCCAGCACCGTCGATGGCCGAGGAGTCAAGCGGAAGGACGGAAGTCCTGCTGCCAGAATCCGCCAGCAAACAGCCGAGCACAATTGTCGACTGCGCCGAGGAAAACGGCGCGAAGTCGGCCGCCTCTAGTTCTGGGGACGACGGAAAGGCGAGCAATGACGCCGACGAAAGGAACGTTAGCGTCGCCATCGGTAACACGGACGCCGAGGGGGACGAGGAGGGGGACGAGGACGATAATAAGGAGGAGGAAGAGGAGGATTTACTTTTCCCTGGATTCGTTCCGAAGGCTTTCTATTGTCTGAAGCAGACATCGATGCCGCGATATTGGTGTCTGAAGCTCATCACTTGGCCATATCCTTTTGCTCAGTTACCGATTGTGTTTGAGTGATATTTAGATATGTGAGGTGTGTGTTTTAAAATGACATTCATACATTATGACAGCAACGTTGCAGGTTTTACAAGTATGTCACTTGTGACTTGACCAGAAAGGCAGGTAAGTGAGATTGTATTTTCTTTAAAGAACAAACTTTCTGGAATTGACCAGAAGTCCACGCGGGTTGCCATTTGTAACATTCAGCTAACATAAGGTTGCCTCCTTGTCACTGAAGTAGATGTGACCACTTTGACAGTCTGATACTGGCCCTAACCATCTTGTTAAATCTAACAAAACAAGTTTGTAACATGTAATTATCCCTCATGAAGTTGTTTTAACACTCATGTGGGGTAGATTCTGTGTTATACTCCAGTGGTATGTGTGACGTGAAACTTTATCTGCGGACAGTAAATCCAGCATTGTTCTTCCTAATGGTGCTTGTCCTGCATAACAGAGTGGCCATTTTTGTTTGCATTATTGATTACATTTTTATAGACTAGTGAACGGATAATATTGATTTGAACTGTGTGGCAATACGATCCATCTGCATTCATGTGTGTCATTGCAATAGTTACCCACCTTTTACAGTCACTATTTGTTGGTAACACCTACGTTGCCGTTCTTCAGACTAGATATGTTCCTTGATAGCGGATATTTAGGCTACATTGATTGACTTGTAAAAACTGTGTAAGGAAATTAAGATACAAATGCACCAGTCATAATAACAGTCTGTCTGTGTGGATTATAGCTACATGTATACTTTGGCGTTACTGATATGATCAGGCTTGCATTCAGCCAATAACCCAAACACTGATCATCTTTCTTGGTGTGTTTTTTGTCATTGTCTGGGAAGATTGTGTGTGTACTAATTAGTTGGGTGACTTGATAGGTTGAATTACAAGTTGGCTATCTCCGTTCATGCTGGGTCTCCTGTGTACTTGATGGCCTGTGTGCAGAAAGAATATAATTATTTTGAGTTCCTCCTAATATTTGCAAGTTGGGGTTACACCATTTATAGAAATAGCCTTTGAAATTGCATGTATAAATGAGCTGGGTTTAATTAAACTAAATACAAAATAAATGCTTCCCTGTTCAAGAAAATCATGTTGTATCACCCTCTTAATCCCCCCCCATCAAGATTGTATGTTTAGTGGTACTTTCACAGGAATTTTTCTTGTGGCCTCTGATCAACCCTGATTAAATTACTGTCAGTTAAGGAAGTACCTCAGTGTAGATTCTGAACCTGGAAGTAAATGGAAGCTATTCAAATGTGTGTGTGTGTGATCAGACTTATTTGGGTAATTGTTTTAGTTTGAAAGTTTGAACAATTGAGCATAAATGGTAAAGAGATAGAAACCACCTTGTGCTTGTTCATCAAGACATTAAGGACAGAATATAGAAAATGAAATTGCTATAATCATGTACACCTATCTTACATTACCCAAGGTACCTAGTAACTGTATATTATATGAATATTAAAAAAAATATTAATGGTTGAAAATCAACATTGGGTAAGGCATATCTGAGAGGAATTTAGGCTTGCTACATAACAGGCAGCTGGATGTAGAAGCACATGCAGGTGTGCACGCAAGCAGACGCATTGCCTTGTTCATTGGTAATGGGTGGCGGATGTTCCGTGCTGCACATAAATCTGCTAGGCCCCGTGTATTGCTGCAGAATTATCTGAGTTACAAGGATACAGTTATCGCCAGTGAAAGATAGAAAGAAGGCACTCTCTGCATAGGATGGCAACTCATCAGCCATGTACACGCACACAAATACACCTGTATCAGACTTCTCCATATTCTAGCACCACGCTTAGCAGAAACACTCGTTTTTGTGTACGAATGTTAGATACGGAGGTTAGGAGACTTATCTGACAGCTTGATGTATAGCAGTGTCCGTTCTGGCGTTTTGTCTATTTGCGTATTATATATAAAAAGGACGGTGGTTTGTTGTGATACTTATGACATAATTTTGCATAATTTATGCTGCTAAGCTTGCCGTAATGGCCTGGCTCCAGTGGTAATGATGCCCGTTGAAGCTTGGCAAGGGCAAGAAATAAATGGAAACTGTAAATAATTCATGCACAAGAACAGTTCACTTAGTTTAGACATTGTCTTTGCTCACTTACCAAAACGTGTCCTAGCTGCAGAAATTGTCTTATTGAGTTATGCATATTTTATTATTTATTAGCATACATAAACACATGGATTAGATTGGCTTTGATGGCAGCTAGGCTTACTTGATTATCTGTAATGATGCGGTTGCATTTGTGCAGGAAACCTTGGCATGTAGACAACTTCTGGCAGTAAAGCCTCATTAACTGCACTGGATACCTCTGAGTGAGCTTTATGATAAGGACCTTTACTGGTGGACCAGCTACAACTGGTGGCGGGTATTACCCTACAGGGGTTGTTACCAACACCCTGACAATTCTTGTTAGGGGGGAACAAAACCATTTCAGTGAGCAATTTCAGACAATGACAGGAGTTGTGACTCAAATCTTGTGTATGAGAACTCCTAGGCTCCTGATCTGGTGATATAGACATCTGGTGATATAGACATGGCCGACTTAACAAGACGATAGCAACATAGGAATGTGCCAATATTCAGATTGTACTGGCTAAACCACAAACCCGCTGTGGGGGGTACAAGAGGTCATGGGGTATACACATCAGCTAATTAATGACATTATCAGTTGCCCTTGAGACTGGGGACATAGGTAAACTTGATGGGGAACAGACTGCAATTTTTTGCCATGTTCTTGGTATACAAAATGAAGTGTTGGGGTTAGAGATGGTATGGTGGTGATTCCTTGCTCCCCATAAGACTTTTCTTGGATAGTACTATAGGCAGTATTGAAGACTGCAGCACATATGCAGTGCACAGATTGCAATTTCTTGTCGCCATACAATAGGCAGTAATTCTATTAAGAAAAAAACAGATTTGATTAATTGTTTTCCCACAGATTGACAGTATAATAAATTTATTTTAACAACAACATGGGTGCTGACGTGTTTATCTCAAAAATTTGTGCTCTCTGGTCTAAAATGTGGTGTTGGAAAATTACATACATAACAGGTTCAACATGTGTGCCAAACTTAATAAAAAAAGAGAACATTGTGACCTATTCTTGCCTGATTTCATATGGATTAAAAAGACAATACGTCATGCACAAATACAATGTCAACCACTGGTGCTGGGTTAGGTATCAATTCCTTGGCCTACAGGCACATACGCAGGTGCACATACAGTTTTTTATCAATTAGTAATTGCCTGACATTTCGTCGATCGTAATTTATTGTTTGGCATTTTGATGACATTTTCTGCATCAGGCAGTTTCATTCAGGTGCAGTTTTCAATAACAGCTGCACGGCTTTGGGTGTTATGCACATAATAAATTTAGACAAGCATCTTATGATCAGTCTCCTGAATGCTCTACTGTTCCTTAGGCTCAGCCAATTGTTCATTTGCTGACAGCCAAATGAAAAAATCTACCAAGATGTTTTTATTGCTGATTTCAATTTTGTTTTTTCGAGCAACATATTTTACAAATTTGATTTATAATGAAATACAGCTCCATTTACACTTGTAAAGTGTAAAGTGTAACGTAAGTAAACAAACAATAATGTGTTAACGAGGATGAATGGAAGCATGACGTTTTTATAGTGTCTTTGAATTAGTTTGTTCCAATTTCCATTTGTTTGTCCTTGTTTTCTCTTTGGTACAAAACGTGTTGTTTTGATCTCAAATATTGTGTTTCAGAAAAGCTATGTTGAATTTAATTCCAAACATTTTGCTGGATGTGATGTTATCTCATTTTTTACACAATTACTCATTCACTGACACAGTCACTCATTCACTTGGTGACTTACTCACAGACATGATTACTTCGCCAATGACTGGCTTATTCCCAGAGTGACAAACCAACTTACACATCGACCGACTCATGAATTGCATGCACATACCCACATGTGTGCACACGCAGGCATGCACAGACTTACAGACACAGCTGACCCGGTCATGCCTTCTCGTTATACTTCAGTCTTCTCTCTTGAGCTTTTCCTCCATTGTTGCACTAGAGTTGTCATTTCGCGGTCCATGATTCTTCTTTCGCTGCATTGTTTGATGTGCTCCTGTGTGCTGCTATTGTGAGGCTGGGCTGTGATGTCTTTTACACGTCTACTGTGACCTGGCTAGATTCATCATGACAGGCGCTCTGGGCTAGGAAGAGGCCGATGATGGCTGCATGTCCCCTTCCTGTGCCCTGCAGATGTTGTACATTGTCTGTGCACAAGTAATTCAACATTCGATGATTTATTACGCTGATGAATCATTTTTGTGTGATCGATGATGTGCTTTCATGCAGGTGGCTACATATATCTGAGTCGATATCAAGTCTGTCACATTGGTCTTTACTCTGCTGAAGTTTGGTAAATTCTCAAGAATAAAGTAAAGGCTAAAGGTTTCTAGATGTTCATTGATTATTTTGTTTCTTGTGTTTGTTCTGTATGATTACATTTTTACTGGCTGTACAGTTGTCAAAAAAAAGTTAAAACTGCCTATTAATAATTATTAAAGTTTTTATTTATGATTTTTTAAATTTGTATTTATGTTTTTTTGGAAATTTTATATACATTTATTTTAGTTTTACCAGCTTTACAATTTTTTGTATTATACTCTGCCTTATATTAATTATATATATATATATTATTTAGTTTTATGTTTATAATAATTTAAGTGTTGTGCATCAATCAACAAAATTGATATAAAATACATTATTATTATAATTATGTACTTTTTGTTATGCAAGTTTAAAATAAGCATGTCAAAATTTGAACATAACAGGGAATCTCTTGGACTGCAGAAATGTGTCAATTAGTACACTGAAATGCCGCATTCTTTTTTGCCGTACGTGTCCCAAACCCGCTTCAAAAATGTGTGAGAATTCTGAGAAAATTGAGGATTACTTGTGTAGAATCTGGGCCCACCTCGATTTTGCTGTTATTAACTATATTTTTGCTTAAACTTACATTCCACATTATCACAGGTGTATGTTCGCCATAAAAATACTGCATCTTAGCGCATTTTGAGGCCCAAATAGCGCTCTGGTTTGCTTTAGTCTGCGTCTGAACAACATACTGAACAATGGGTAATGGCCTGAATAAGAGTTATTTAAATCACATCTTAAATTTATGACTGGACACTGAGAACAGTCTGACCAACATCCTTGTGCCTTTCCTACGCCTTGCCTGTCGTTGACATTGTTTATAAGCTTTAGGCGAACCCTGTGAACAGAGTTTGTTGCCACCGATACCGTATTATCGCCCATCGTCAACTTTCAAGTCTTGCCGAACAAAGTGCAATCCGGTCAATATCTATACAGATAATAACCATCCATACATCTACATTATATGAAATTTTAAATGCATCTATGTTTGCTGAATATTACAATTGGAGTACTTTCTAAAATTAAAATAAATTTTTTAAAAAGTATGTTTATAAATCATGCCTCCGTCACCAAGGCTCACATATAGTACATTCATTACAAATGACCCTGTCACCTTGGGTCATAAACTTTTAAAAAAGATATTGCTATGTCCTAGTCTAACTTATAGTGTAATTTAATTGGGCTAATTTATTTGGGTGATTTTTCTATAATTTATAATCTAATGTCCTCTCAAAAGACTGCACCGATGCAGTCTCAACCACAGACTGAGTGAGGCCATTCCACACATCTGTGCTTCGGTGTATAAATGAGTTTTTTTATGTTTAATAAACATCATTCTTTGAATATTTTAGGTGGTGCTCTGTCATATGTGAATCGTTGTACCCCAAAATCACAGACAGCTGCATCATATTTCTCAGTTAGAGCCGCCCTATCCGTGCAGCAGTAGACTGTAGCAGCATGACCAGTCCATGAAAAATGGGCACACCTACCCAGAATGTAGTTTTATAACGTTACAGATTTAAAAAAACATTTCTGAGCATGTTGTTATTGATGGTTATATATTATGTACCCAGAAATATGTCACGCAGGCAGTCCTGAATTGAATTCAAACAAGTTAAATGATAACATGATTACATGCATAATATTTAAAATATAATGTTCACAATTTCCTGGTTATTTCAGTTATCATGCAAATTAATTACTAAAATTGTAATCAATTGATTTGGGGCACATAACATTTTGAAAAGGCAGTTTTATCTCTGGTGTATCTTTTTCCAGAGCGATCCGGGGGATCCCTGATAACACATGAATTATTTAATCAAAAATTGAACCTGTCGGGCTGTAGCATGGAAATTGTTTCTGCAGGAATTCTGTCATTGTCATGAAATTGATGCTTTATATTTGATTGAATTTTGAGCCAATGTTACTAATAAATAGTATAACATAGAACTCTGCTAAGAGACTTGTACAAACTTGCACGCCAACTTTGATTGGATCATAGGCTTAGGCATGCCCATGGATTTTCTCTCTGTATGGATTATTAATTTTACTAGATCATGCAAAATGTATGGGTCAGCTCAGTTGTGTGAAGTACAGATGTACTGTGTGTAAACTGTTGCTATGATGGGATTTGACTTGTACTTGCGAATGCTGTGCAGACTGTAATTGTTTAATTATATAACATTTGGTCTTTTGTTAGAACAAGTCCGACAATGGTACCCAAACAGCTAAATTTAGAGCATAAATATGAAGGACATTCGTGATCATTTATGGCGTAGAATCTACAGCATATTGCAGTGTAAACAGTGTAAGATTCGTGGAAATGTTTCGGTTACATTCATAGTTACCGGAGTAGATTTAGTTGTGTGAAGTGGGTTTTAATGATAAAGCATCTTAATTAAGGTAGTCACGTTTTTCTTTCAGTTACTTTTCTCATTTGAAACTTGTTGCCTACATGTATGAGTGAATACAACATTTCAGTGAACAGCAAGATATATAAATAATTTATGTATGACGGCTCTAAATAATTTAAACAACTTCCATTATCATATTATGGACATAGCTACATTGTTTTCTTTCTCCCTTGTGAAAATCACTGGTGTTACATTGTTTGATAGTGTCGCATTTCTAATACTACATGGACTTATTATCATGATGTGCAATAGTGTAAGGCATCTAATCAACGAAGGATAATATCTGCAGCTGCGCACTGCAGGGACCATGGTATACCATGTCATCTTGTTATATTCTCTCCCATCTCTGTCTCTCATACTTGCCTCGATCAACAGAGATTTCAAAGTATAATATTTCGTGTTCCATATGGTTACAGAATGTGTTACTCATCAACAGTTAACCCTTGCACTGTATCCAGTGGTGTAAGTCCTGCCTGCGTCAATACGCCTGTTTATTTCACAGTATTAGTCTAAAATCATCAAAGGACCATTCGAGATAATGTAATTTAGGAAAATATTTGATTTCACACTGCAACAGCCTACACAGAATGGCCTTATTTAATAGACTCCTAATGTATCATATTTGATGTACACATCAGACCCCTACATTATTGTAAGACAGATGTAAAACGTACGTTTTTTTAGAATTGACTTCACAATCTTTAAATTTAAGGTATGGCTGTTGCGTGCAAAATACTAAATACTGCTCTTGTAGAAATACCTTTCGCCCCAACAGAACGGAGTGGGTGAGGGTGGGAGGGTGGGAGGGTGGATGTTAGAGGGACAGTGATCAGCCAGGCTGGGAATTCCTGACTGTCGGGTGTGAAGGTTAAAAATACTTCTCTTACTATGACTGTGCTTCATAGCAGTCTGTTGCGGAAATGTGGAATAGCGTGTCGGTTTATCAGGTGTAAAAACGGAGATGTTCTATAGAATGTGAACTCTGTCACTGGCTGAGCACAGGTATAGCCTTGATGGAAAATGTAGTTTAAGCCTATAGGGTAATATTATATCTAATTAGCATATATTTTGATTTTAAATACACCAAGTGGCAAAAAGAAGTGAAAAGAAATTAATCACATACACATCAGTTTCTAAAATTTTCTTTCTTGTATTGATGTGGTTTTTGTATGAACGATGTGATTGTGAACTTGTTCTTACTTGTAGTTGTTTTATGAGACAATAATACATTTATTGTACGTTGTAAGAGTTTAATACACATCTACCAAATGAATCAACATCAGAAGGAATTCTTCTTCTTCTGGTTTACTGCCTAACATCAACTTGCTTGAAAAGGTTAATGCAAACAATTAAACCATGACAATTTAACAAAGAAACTATTGTCTTATCAAGGGTGCAAACATTTTAATAATTGCATGTTCCATCAGTATTATATGTGTGAATCTCTGATATGTAGATAGTGAGAATGGATCCAATTTAGAGATAAATACTAAACATATCCTGTGACCCACTGAAGGCGACTAAGAAACTGGCTATGTCAGAATATAAATATATAAAAAACTATCTATGCACAGAATATAAGCATACAAAATATATATTACATCATAATGTAGCCTTGAACTATCAAACCAAGTCCCTTCCGCGAAACACAGTCTGCCCACAGCAGCTGCCGTCTCCTAATGAGCTGCCAAATGGATGTTTCGCTCCTCTCAAGCTTTTGCTTCATACAGGATCATGGCACAAGTACATTTATTAACAAGTGTAAAAACTGCGTTGTTGCTTTTATTAGCCGCATTTACTAGTCGCCGGGCCTCTAAAAGCAAGTGTATGTACGCCGTTGTCGTGGCAGCGGATCTGCGGCTGTGTGCTTTTCCCTCGTCAAGACAACCGTCTCTGCCGATGTTGTGCGTACTGTTTTCGAGGAACTGGACTTGTGACCCACGCCAGGCCCATGTGACTGCATAATATGAGTGTTTTCGCGCTTTGGCTGTCTCTTCATCGGGAGTACGACAGACAAATTTGGCCACTCAACATGGGGGAACGCAGGAGTTATAGGATGCGTGTGTGAAGTATAAAATGGAAGAACTGGTGGTGACGTTAAAGAGAAGCTCTATAATCCATCCTGTCTCTGCCATTGTAACTAGTTCTTGTGAGGCTGCACTGCTGTTGGGTGGAGATTAATTACGTACAAAATATGATCGTTTTTATCGTAATATGTTATATGATAAGTGATATTTTTACTTATTTCACAGTCAGTTTACCTTTTGTTTTCGTGACGTTTCGACTGCTCATTCAATATCACTCATTTGAACCAACCAGTCTGATGAACCTCTTCACTCATGTTATATAATATGCATTATACTCTTGCCTATCCAAATGTGGATTTTTTAACCACAATTTGAAAATATAATTTGACCATAAAAAAGCTTATCAAGATATTTACATGGTGGTGTTATATTTTGGTTTCACTTTGCTGCCTGTACTTATAGCTTAGTTTACCTCATAACTGGCGTAGTGAGTTGGGTGCTGATTTTAGAAAAGAAAAGGCAAGGTGTTGATTTCACCTGAACAAAATGAAACATTTAATTTCTCAGCTTGTGCATTTGCTGTCCCAGCTTTTTGTAGAATTGGATTATCATAAATGGAAGTGACCATAGTTCGCCATATGTTTATTAAGTGTGAGTTGTAGATAACATGTTGGTGGTAATTGTTAGACTTGAAAGCCTCACACTATAAAATGACATCATCCTGTGGATTTTTAAATGCATGTGAAGAACGCTGTTACTATGGTGACAAAATATAAGCGATTTATGCGCAGGTGCTTATTATAAATTTTGCGACTCGAGAGAGTTGGATGAGATGACGACCTGTGAATATGATAATACTTCCAGGTTGCTGAGGCGACATTGCAAAGTGCAAACATCCGGCGACAAGACCCGGTCTTGTTAACATGTTTGGCCGGCACATAATGGCGATTATCACAGAGGGTGAGACAGTGATGTAAGAGGGGGTCTATATATATATATATATAGGGCGTATTTATGTTGCCCACAAGCCCAGCGATGTGATAACTCAGAGAGACTGTAGACATAGGAAAGAGGGTATAGCACTGTTGAGGTGTGAGCCTGTCTCGTCATGTCGTGTTCGACGTGCCATAGTCGACATACCTGGAAGTTCATCAGAACCTCGTCTTTCTCGCAATGATGGATGCCGGACAAATAGCTTCATTGCCTTGCTGGGACTTGATCAGGCAGCTGTGTCACCCTTTGATCTACGCAATGTATATAGACAAGCACGTGTATGTCATTCATTTGCAGTCTTTTTTGTTGGAGAATACAGCTTGCTGAGTAAATGTTTGTGGGTGTTTGGTTGCTTTGTTGATTGCCTAAGCATAAATAAATAACATTAGTGATAACAAATAACATGGTTTACCAAACGTTTTACTTACTAAGATTTGTACATAGTGGCTATTATTAAGTACAGCTTAACTACAATCAAACAAATTTGATGTGGTACAAACCTGACCAAGGTTTCTTTTTTTAGTAATAAAATAACCATGGAATTACTTATTTCGTATATTGAGTCTGTGATTTCCGTACACAAATTGTAAACAAAAGTGTTCTATACAAAATAGCAAACAAATTCTTACATATAACAATGTTTCTATGACTGTAAGTGATCATGCAACATGTAATACTGTAGAAATATTCTTGCTATAACCTACTGATACATGATTTGTAGACATGCGCACGTCGCCAAACGATTGCTTTAAACATAATCACCAGTAGATTTGGCCTGGCTTTCTCTATTGTGTCTGTTGCAGGGCACAGGCCCCATCTTGCCTTCCTTATGTGACTGTTGGGTCCCCACCCTTTGTTAATCCAACCGGCTTCTAGAGAACATTCGTTGATGTGTTGAAAAGCCCTGTTTGATCCACAAAATTAACTGGTCTGGGTAAAGGCTAAACTCACAGGATTAGAATTACTTATGTTAATCCTCGCAGGATTAGCATTTAGATTACAATCCCGTTTAATTATGTCACAAAAATATAGGGATTCTTGTGTAATGATTTGGGAGATTACTGGCAATAAGAACAAGAGCAATGGGCCTATTAAATATGTAAATTAAAAAAGTGTAAACATGGTTGAAGTGAACAACAGGAATGGTTCCAAGAAGATGTTATTTTACTAAAATAAATTTAACTAAATCTAGTTGATAGTGATGAGTAATTGCATGCGTGGTTTAACGTGTTAGAACTCTTCTGTTTAGTGGAGATAAGATTATAGCACGTCCTGCATCAGCAGTTAATACTGGGTATATGCCTGGGGGCCTCTGTAAATAGCAACAAATTGTTCACACTAGGTAATTGTGGGTCCTTTGTCATCTTTTTACTGACATGTTGATGGTGTGGACAGGATTTTGATTTAGTAGTAAAAAACGTAACTTGTTTGGGTTTGTTAGTAAGAATAATTGCTATTTTTTCTGGAGGGCCCATGTCTGTTGTCATGACACACAAAACAGAAACTGAAACTGAATTTGTGTCTGCAGGGAAATAGCCAATACGTTAACAATATTGACGTTTAAAACTACTAGTACTTTGCATGACTAGATGAAGCAGGTACTTAATTAAAATAAATCTTATATTTTAAAAGGGACTCCCTTGTTAGCGACATGTATTGCTATAATGGGAGTATGTTCGACCTTTGTAGTTATGCTAATTATTTCAATTTGTATATTTATTATGATTGTAAAACACAATATATCTGTGCATCAGTTTGTGTTAACTAGCTGGCACAGACCACACTTTTTGAGCTTTGTGATTGGTCAATATTATGTTGGTGCACTTTGCACTGTGTTGACAAAATGACTCCAGGAATAGTGCCTCAGTCCGTAGTCTGGTCATGTTTTAAGGTGATAACGGGTCTTCAATTACCATGCAATGGAGGCAATGTCATGACGATATTGGTGTGGCGCTGTCTTTTATGAGCTAGCTGGTGAGAAATTATTAATTATCACAAAGTGATTGTATCGATTGTAGATCAGGTTTCCAAGAAGTGTCCTACCCTGGCTAGAGAGTGTAAAACGCATATTGTCATTGTGTTGTACAAAATTAATAATTTATTGTCCCGCGGGCTACGTGTTGTGAGAGTCAATACATGATTTAACATTTATAAATTGTAAAAAAATGCATATTTGATGGGAGATAATGAAAGCACTTGTAATGGATTTTTATGTCAGTTGTAAATGCTTAAATTATGTATGAATCTAGTAAAATCACACATTATTTGAGCACAAATAAGAAGACAGTGAAGTAGTTATACCTGGGCACGGTTTCAAAAAAGACTAATATGAGTTCATATGTATGAAATTTTCAGTTTAGATTTAACAGGATTTAACAAGATTGCCGTCCAGTACTATAATCTCCAGACGGCATGCGGACAAGGAAGCCTTTGACTTCCCCTTTGAAGCAGCAATTCCACATTGCTCCGACACTTTCATGTCAGCTCCTAAGTCCTTTTCTTACAGTTTTACCTAATGTAGTATCCCCATTATGTATTCTTTGTTCACATTTCTATGTCCTAAGTGGATGCATTTACACTTCCCAAAATTGAATAACATTTGCTATTTTTCAGACCATTTGACCAATTTGGCTATATCATCCTGTAAAGTGTGTTTATCTGCATCTGTTTTTAATTGTTCTGAACACTTTTGTATCATCTGCAGATTTCAGTACTTTGCTTGATACATCATCATCCAAATCATTTATATATATCAAGAATAATATAGGTCCCAACACCGACCCCTGTGGAACTCCACTCAAAACTGGTTTTCAATTTGAAATCTCCCCCTCTACTATTACATTCTGTCTTCTGTCTGTCAACCATGTTTGTATCCAACTGATCACACCATCCCCTATACCATGGGCTTTTAGTTTAAGTAACAGTCTTTCATGTGGCACTTTATCAAATGCTTTCTGAAAATCTAAGTAGACAACATCCACTGGTGACCCATCATCTACCCACTTTGTAATTTCTTCTAAAAACATAAGAGATGGGTCAAACAAGACGCAGCTTTTAGGACCTATGTTGAGATTCATTTATTAATTTGTGTTTTACAAGGAATTCCACCATGTGGTATCTAATAAGCGTTTCTAATAATGTGTATAAAACTGATGTTAAGCTCACTGGTCTGTAATTTTTGTCTTGCTCCTTGATCTCTTTTAAATAATGGTGTAATGTTTGCTTCTTTCCATTCTAGTGGAATGATTCCCTCTTTAAGTGACAAGTTAAAGAATATAGCAAGTGGTGTACTCATTTGGTCTACAATTTCCTTAAGCAGTTTTGGTGGTATCCTCTCAACTCCAGGTGATTTGTTTTCTTTCATCATCTTAATTTTCTTTGATATAATTTCAGGAGTAACAAACAACTGCCCTAATTGATTTGATTCATCCATCTCAAATTTATTAACGGGTAATGGCAGTGAACTTATATCTTCTGTGATAAACACTGAGCTGAAATACTCGTTCAGGGCATCTGCCATTTGAAACCCATCAGACATTATGTTTCCTGCACAGCCTTCTGATGGTCCCCCCTTACCTCGAATCTTCTGGTGGTCCCACCTTACCTCGAACCTTCTGGTGGTCCCCCCTTACCTCGAACCTTCTGGTGGTCTCACCTTACCTCGAACCTTCTGCTGCCTTCTGGTGGTCCCCCTTACCTCGAACCTTCTGCTGCCCTCTGGTGGTCCCCCCTTACCTCGAACTTTCTGGTGGTCCCCCCTTATCTCGAATCTTTTGGTGGTCCCACCTTACCTCGAACCTTCTGGTGGTCCCACCTCACCTCGAACCTTCTGCTGCCTTCTGGTGGTCCCCCCTTACCTCGAACCTTCTGCTGCCTTCTGGTGGTCCCCCCTTACCTCGAACCTTCTGCTGCCTTCTGGTGGTCCCCCTTTCCTCGAACCTTCTGCTGCCTTCTGGTGGTCCCCCTTACCTCAAACCTTCTGGTGGTCCCACCTTACCTCAAACCTGCTGCCTTCTGGTGGTCCCACCTCACCTCGAACCTTCTGCTGCTTTCTGGTGGTCCCCCCTTACCTCGAACCTTCTGCTGCCTTCTGGTGGTCCCACCTTACCTCGAACCTTCTGCTGCCTTCTGGTGGTCCCACCTTACCTCGCACCTTCTGCTGCCTTCTGGTGGTCCCACCTTACCTCGAACCTTCTGCTGCCTTCTGGTGGTCTCCTCTTACCTCGAACCTTCTGCTGCCCTCTGGTGGTCCCACCTTACTTCGAACCTTCTGCTGCCCTCTGGTGGTCTCCTCTTACCTCGAACCTTCTGCTGCCCTCTGGTGGTCCCACCTTACCTCGAACCTTCTGGTGGTCCCCCCTTACCTCGAACCTTCTGGTGGTCTCACCTTACCTCGAACCTTCTGCTGCCTTCTGGTGGTCCCCCTTACCTCGAACCTTCTGCTGCCCTCTGGTGGTCCCCCCTTACCTCGAACTTTCTGGTGGTCCCCCCTTATCTCGAATCTTCTGGTGGTCCCACCTTACCTCGAACCTTCTGGTGGTCCCACCTCACCTCGAACCTTCTGCTGCCTTCTGGTGGTCCCCCCTTACCTCGAACCTTCTGCTGCCTTCTGGTGGTCCCCCCTTACCTCGAACCTTCTGCTGCCTTCTGGTGGTCCCCCTTTCCTCGAACCTTCTGCTGCCTTCTGGTGGTCCCCCTTACCTCAAACCTTCTGGTGGTCCCACCTTACCTTGAACCTTCTGTTGCCTTCTGGTGGTCGCACCTTACCTCAAACCTGCTGCCTTCTGGTGGTCCCACCTCACCTCGAACCTTCTGCTGCTTTCTGGTGGTCCCCCCTTACCTCGAACCTTCTGCTGCCTTCTGGTGGTCCCACCTTACCTCGAACCTTCTGCTGCCTTCTGGTGGTCCCACCTTACCTCGCACCTTCTGCTGCCTTCTGGTGGTCCCACCTTACCTCGAACCTTCTGCTGCCTTCTGGTGGTCTCCTCTTACCTCGAACCTTCTGCTGCTTTCTGGTGGTCCCCCCTTACCTCGAACCTTCTGCTGCCTTCTGGTGGTCTCCTCTTACCTCGAACCTTCTGCTGCCCTCTGGTGGTCCCACCTTACTTCGAACCTTCTGCTGCCCTCTGGTGGTCCCACCTTACCTCGAACCTTCTGCTGCCTTCTGGTGGTCCCACCTCACCTCGAACCTTCTGCTGCTTTCTGGTGGTCCCCCCTTACCTCGAACCTTCTGCTGCCTTCTGGTGGTCCCACCTTACCTCGAACCTTCTGCTGCCTTCTGGTGGTCCCACCTTACCTCGCACCTTCTGCTGCCTTCTGGTGGTCCCACCTTACCTCGAACCTTCTGCTGCCTTCTGGTGGTCTCCTCTTACCTCGAACCTTCTGCTGCCCTCTGGTGGTCCCACCTTACTTCGAACCTTCTGCTGCCCTCTGGTGGTCTCCTCTTACCTCGAACCTTCTGCTGCCCTCTGGTGGTCCCACCTTACCTCGAACCTTCTGGTGGTCCCCCCTTACCTCGAACCTTCTGGTGGTCTCACCTTACCTCGAACCTTCTGCTGCCTTCTGGTGGTCCCCCTTACCTCGAACCTTCTGCTGCCCTCTGGTGGTCCCCCCTTACCTCGAACTTTCTGGTGGTCCCCCCTTATCTCGAATCTTCTGGTGGTCCCACCTTACCTCGAACCTTCTGGTGGTCCCACCTCACCTCGAACCTTCTGCTGCCTTCTGGTGGTCCCCCCTTACCTCGAACCTTCTGCTGCCTTCTGGTGGTCCCCCCTTACCTCGAACCTTCTGCTGCCTTCTGGTGGTCCCCCTTTCCTCGAACCTTCTGCTGCCTTCTGGTGGTCCCCCTTACCTCAAACCTTCTGGTGGTCCCACCTTACCTTGAACCTTCTGTTGCCTTCTGGTGGTCGCACCTTACCTCAAACCTGCTGCCTTCTGGTGGTCCCACCTCACCTCGAACCTTCTGCTGCTTTCTGGTGGTCCCCCCTTACCTCGAACCTTCTGCTGCCTTCTGGTGGTCCCACCTTACCTCGAACCTTCTGCTGCCTTCTGGTGGTCCCACCTTACCTCGCACCTTCTGCTGCCTTCTGGTGGTCCCACCTTACCTCGAACCTTCTGCTGCCTTCTGGTGGTCTCCTCTTACCTCGAACCTTCTGCTGCTTTCTGGTGGTCCCCCCTTACCTCGAACCTTCTGCTGCCTTCTGGTGGTCTCCTCTTACCTCGAACCTTCTGCTGCCCTCTGGTGGTCCCACCTTACTTCGAACCTTCTGCTGCCCTCTGGTGGTCCCACCTTACCTCGAACCTTCTGCTGCCTTCTGGTGGTCCCACCTTACCTCGAACCTTCTGCTGCCTTCTGGTGGTCCCACCTTACCTCGAACCTTCTGCTGCCTTCTGGTGGTCCCCCCTTACCTCGAACCTTCTGGTGGTCTCACCTTACCTCGAACCTTCTGCTGCCCTCTGGTGGTCCCACCTTACCTCGAACCTTCTGCTGCCCTCTGGTGGTCCCACCTTACCTCGAACCTTCTGGTTACTCCTTACATAAGCATAGAAACTCTTGCTATCAATTTTTATATCATTTGCCAATTTTTGCTCAAAAGTTCATTTGGATTTTCTAATTTTGGTTGTAGCTGGTCGAGGGCCTCTTTGTAGTTGTTATAGTCTTCTATATTTCCAGTGTTTCTGTAAACTCTCCACATAATTTGTTTGTAAGCACTCTTTCGTATAGCTTCTTTTGATAGGTGTTTCTTCCTAGATCGTTTCCCTTGTTTTTATAAGGGGAACAAATCTTTCAATAATGCCCTCAATCTCATCTTTCAAAATGAACATTCTGTTGTCTTGTTCTTCATTAAGTCCAATCTATGTGTGCCAAATATTTTCTTATATGTTTATATTTGTCTTTGTTAAAGTTTCTCCTCCATAGCTTGTTACCATTTTCTCTGATTATGCTGTTATACTAAAATGGATCTGGTTATGATCACTAGATCCCAAAGGTTCATGTATTTTAACATTATCAACTAATTCGTTTTGAGAAGAGAACACTAAATCCAACACATTCCCACCTCTGGTTGGTTCCAAAAAATGTTGGGTAAAGAAACAGTTTAGAAAATCAAGGTGATTAACTAAGAATCCATAACAGTTCCATCTAAAATTCACTTTATAATGAACTATTGCCCAAAGTTAATAAATATAAATATCTTGGACATTTTATCCCTGAAGATCTCAGTGATGTTGATGATATGGCTAGGCAGTATTTATAAGAGAATTTATGCTCGGCGTAATGCCTTGATACAAAAATTCTATATGTGTACTGAAGACGTGAAATGTACTTTGTTGAAATCATACTGCACTTCATTACATACACGTCAGTTATGGTTTAATCATAAATCTGAATAAGAAAATTACGTGTAGCATACAATAATGTGTTCAGATTATTGTGCAATGAACCAAGGAATTGTAGTGCTAGTTATATGTTTGTGTCATGGGGCTTACCCTCCTGCAAAATGGTGTCGGGCAATGGAATATTACACAGTATTATGAATAGTGATGCATTATACACAACACCACTGGGTCATCACTGGAGAAATATGCTGTATACTTATAGTTTCCAGTCATTATAGTCTAGTCTTTTATATGGATGTAATATTCCGGAATAAAGTTATTGAATTGAATTTAATTGAAATTAAAATTAATATCAATGATGAGGTTAAACTGCTCTTTAAGCAAAGGATCCATTATAAACAGTCAAAATTACCTGTTTACACACAGATCACTTTTCTTGGCCAGTTATCCTTCAAAATCAAATAAAAATGAGTAAGTTGCAAATAGCTATTGTTTACAACATATATTATGCAACAATACGTGCTTTATGTTTTGCAAAAAAAATGTAAAATTAAACTGTTAAAGCTGGAGAAATGTTTGAGTGGCAACAAATTAACTGAGAAAGTTCTCTGTAGTTTCTCAAATGGAATCGACTGTATTTGGTAGTGGCAGTGATCATTTTCATTATGTTGGTGACAACTGACAAGGGGCCAGATATAGTGACATGGGACATACCAAAAGTCTGAATAAATGTGTTCCTGGGTGGTGTTTTTGTTGCGGACTGCCAGTAATATCCACCGAGGGAGCGACATTTGGCACGTATTACACCTGCAGTTGTCCATCTTGCAACCCAAAGGACGCAGCTTCAAGCAAATCTTCACGCTTTTGTATTGGCTTCCTGCTTCAGTTCATGAATTATTACTGAAGTTAATTTGAAGTTAAACATGCATGTAATACATGAGGGAATCCCCTGCGTTATGGATGTGAAAAGGCTGCTTCTAGGAAACATGATTTAGTGGTGAATCTTTTGGCATTCGTGGAATATTTAATTGCTTGTAGTGAAAATGTTTTGAAGTGAAAGTGCAGAAACGCGTTTAATTGAAAGCGATGTTTAGGAGTCACTTTTTATGTCAGTTGTAGTGGACATTTACAGTTTGTCTTGTTCTTTATGATCAGAATTTATATCATGAGCTAAAATACTATATTTTCACCAAGTTTCATGTTTACAAAAACAAAGCTGAACTATTATTTAATTTAAATGACTCCAATATTGCAGCCAGCATCATGTGTATGATAAGTCTTATTTGGTGTGAGCATATCTTCGGTGCACAGTTCCTCTCCCCGGTGTCTCAATGAATCACGCAACCTGTTCCATAACAATATTTAATTGCCAGAATGATCTTCCAATTCGTCTGGTGTCGGTGCTTTCGGAGAATGTCATTGCTTGCTGTGACAACGTGATCCACGCCTGGCATACATGGAGCAGTGGCATAGGAGGACTGGAGAGAGGCATTCTCTTGAGCTTACAGCTCGTCTCCTTCATGAGTCGTTTGTCTCACGACGGGATCAGAGTTAATCTGTTAATGTTCATATGCCTCACTGTGGAGTGAAGGGCAGTGGTCAGTGTGAGGTGGTTGGTGCGAGATTGTTGGTACGAGATGATCGGTGCGAGGTGGTCCGTGGGAGGTGCGAGGTGATTGGTGCGGGGTGGGCAGTGCGGGGTGGTCGGTGCAGTGAGGTCCATACGGGGTGGTCCTTGTGAGGTGGTAGGTGTGAGGTGGTCGGTGCGGGATGGTCCACGTGGGATGGTTGGTGCGGTGTGGTCCGTATGGTGTGGTCCGTACGGGGTGGTCCATGTTGGGTGGGCAGTGCGGGATGGGCGGTGTGGTCCTTACATTAAATTTTTACAAATTGGAACAATAGTAGAACACATGTTTATTATGTACTTATGTAACTGGAGTGATGTAAAGAATTGAGAACCATGTTAAGTATGCTTTATAAAACTGGCCCCTGGTATTTCAAAAATAGTGATCAGTCATCTGACAGTTGTGCTATTCACACGTCTGAAGGAAATCCAACAGTCTTTTTACAGACCCTAGAAATGCTGCAATGTTCTTATGTATCCACCACTTTGCAGATTTGATACTTTGTTTGCTTACAAATTATCCACTGCTGTAATGGTTGCCGCTAGCCATGTGAAAAACAAACAGCGTCTAGTTGCCTCAGTTCATCTGTGACTGTGTATGGGTTGTAAATGTGTTAGGACGGTGCTTTCCTGTAATGTTTACTTCAGATACTTCGGGAGATAATTTCACATTGAGTGCAGCATATAACCTTGGATGGAACGTAAAATAGTTGAGGAGGATAACTAATGGCACTGGAGGATGACTAATGCACTGGTGTGGTCCAGCCCAAAGTACTTGTGTCCTGGGTTAATGTAAAGCAATCATAATGGTCCTCATGATGATGGAAGTCTCTGTTGGAGACTTGTCCTCCGTGGTGGGTGTGATGCAGATGGCATTGTGACGTGTCACGCCAGTGTGTGACACTTTGTGACACTCTGTGACAGAGTTCGTCATGGCAATGGTTTTTGGCCATGCCTAGGTACTTAGCTATGGTCATGTGGCCATTGACTATGGTTAGGCAGTGATATGTGGCCCTGGGCTATGGCCTGGCAGTTATATGTGGCCCTGAGCTATGATATGATATACACTGCAGCCAGTGTGTATAGCCTCTGACACTGGCTAGGCAGGGATTTGTGGCCTGATAAATGGGACTGCAATGAGTAAGTGTGGCCCCTGGCAGTGGCCTAGAGCGTATCTCCCTGTGGTGGCAGTCAGATGTCATCAGACATACTGGCAGTGAACCGTTTAGGTGCACAAGCCCAGCTGATGGGCTACACTAACACCTTGCACGTGGTGTGTCTTTAGTGATTTACTGAAAATCCATCAGTGCTGAGTGGCAGTTTAGACATGAAAGAATCAATAAAAACATTTGGTCTGCTGCAGCTTGTTGTGTCCCGAATAATTGCATAACGCCATGTCTTGCTTTCTTTCCCTTGACAGTGGTATAATCTGTAATTAGGTGATATTGGATTAAAACATTGTACATAGTTTGCGAGTGAGATGCAGACTATTACCAGCAATTTACTGGACACATTTTGTTATTTAATTAATATCTAATCAACTCTCTGTTTTGAAAAACACGTTCATAAATATTTTGAAATAATATTTAATGCAACTTAGTAATTAATCTTACTTGCATGTACTGCCTGAAGGCAAACACAGGACGGCTGGTGGATAACCAAGAAAGGTGGATTTACAATTTAAAAAACCTATCCAGCAATATAAAAATATGGTGCTGAAAACCAACCATTTACCTAAACCTCTATCAAAAGATTAAATTAACCCATTACATAATTTAACATGTAGACACCCAGCTTGCCTTTGAACAGGAAGAGTGTGAACCTGTCACTGTGTACCGGGATTGGGATGGGGTGGGTGTTATCCGACAGCATTAGCAAGGCATTGTGAACAGTGTGAACACAGGGAACTTGTGTGAACACTTCAGCCTGCAGCCCGGGCTGATGGTGGGACAGCTAATCCCGGGCTGATATAGGGACAGCTAATCCCACCAGGGACTTGTCCACAGATGAATCATTAGCCTTGGTTATGCATACAGGCCTGCCTAGTTGAGTGCTAAATGTTCAGTAGAGATTTAGGAATGTATGTAATAAAGCTGAGATTTAGGTTGGGCCGATGTGTCACTCAGCAGATGAATTGTAGACATCTCTTGGGCAGTTCTGTAATAAACACCTACCAGTTTCTGTGGCTCGAGCATCATAAAAGTTTTTCGTTATATGCCTGTCTCAGGAATTGGCATTTTTGCTTAATTTATAAATATGTGTATACTTTGTTTATGTGTTAACTTAATTGAAAAATAATTTGTGTAATTTTAGTTGATGATATAATTATGATAAAGTTAGTGGCTCACACTAATACTGATGGTGGAAATACAAAGGTTGCGAAATCTTCACAGTGCAAATTGTCAAAACTCTGAAATATAGTGCCTCATTTTATAAAGAAAATAGCTATAATTGTGTGATTTAATAAAATTTCCATTTTCACCTCCTTTTTTGTCAGTGTATGATTAGAATTTCGACCTGTTTCAGTTTGTTTGTTAAATGTATGGTGTTTGCATACACTTTAGAAGACAAAAATTTTGGTGTTTCCTTTGGATACGTCTGATTGTCATATATGTCATTCCATATTGCCATAGTAGATTGTCTCTCAGTCACATTGATTGCATGCGGCATTTACACATTTGTGTCTCTTTCTGTTGATGTCTTCATTACAAACATCTTCTTTCTCTTAATGACTTGATAGCAGATTATATTGGTTTGCTATTTACTTATATTACAATAACGCCGCGAATAAAAGAGAAAGAATTGGGTCAGCTGCCTATGTGACATCAGGGAAATTAATGTGATGGAAGAGTGTGTCCAACACGATGCCATAACAGTAGAACATGCTGACATTTCACATCCTGTAAAGTCACGCGGTTATCTTCCGTTTTTTGATAGATATAACTTCTATCCGTAATTTCTCCTGTGTGCCATTGCGCCGGTATTTTTTATGTGGTTTTAAACCGTTATTTTTATTTGGTCAAACTGTTTTTCCGATGTGCTACATTTTCAATTGACAGTCATTGGAAGCTTCCAAAACCATGTAAAAGTACAACATTTTAATGAAAAGACACTTGATACTTCATTGGATTGATAAAATCTATGTAATACCTGCTCACAATGGACACTTGGAGACTCGAATGACAAGTTTGCATTACCTCTAGTTTGCATTTTGCATTGCCTCCATAGTAGTAATCTGGCAATAACAGTCTCGAAGATGTTCACACATTTGTCACTAAAACTACAATGTGAGACCACTGCTATACACACACGAATGCTATACCCACACGAATGCTGTACCCACACGAATGCTATACCCACACGAATGCATAAAAACCCAAATACCGCACTATTTACCGTATAAAACATGTGGTCTTACTGACTACCATAGACATCCATAAGATATAACTAACAGTAGATAAGTGAGTGAAAGATTTACGACAACTGGTGTATAATCATACTTCTTCTCCCTTACAATTAATGTATTCCAAAGCCTGCATCATTAATGTGCATATTATAGTTAGGTACTGACTAAGCCAGTGTGCCTAGCTAACATGCTTGAAAATTGATTAGTGCTAGTTGGTTGCCATTTATCTTTGCATCGTTACAATGCCTGCTATCGCCATTCAGCGGGCACATGCTTGACCACATGTTCATGTGCACAGCATACAGCCAAGTAGTTGTCTTCAAGTCCACTACAGCCAGACAATGTCACGACTAGGACAAAGTCAACGGATTTTTACCGGTGTCACCATCCGGCCATCAGTAGCCAGCGACGTGGGCGTCAAAATCAATACTGCCTTGCAACACCTGTTGACAGGCAACATGAGGCGGTGTATGTCTCCGCTGCTGTAACCACGACCTGTGGCGCAGTCGCAGTGTGCATGCTTCGCCGTGTCTCTCCGTCTTCCTTACAGTAAATGCCCACAATCATTACGTTGATCACTCTGGCATTGCGAGTTTAAAGAATCAGATCCCAGCCCAGTGAGTCCACGACAGGTTTTTCCATGTCCCTGTGTATGTTTTTTACTTTCCCATGGCATAGACACCAGATAGAAGGGACCAGAGGCTTATAGTGTCTCTTCCGAAAGACACAGGCAATGTAGGGTGAATATAATTGCCCAAGTTTCAACATAGTGGCTGATACCTGTACCGGACCACCGACCAATCGTCACCAGGATTTGAACACCGGTTCCTCCGATCGACAATCCGGCACTCTGACAGCTCGACCACTGCCCAACTGGTGCCTTGTCTTGTTGGAAGGTCTGGTACTTTGGATCACCACTGCTCTCTCTCTCTCTGTGTTGTTATTATTGTGTCTTTGTGGGGCGTGGTAGCATAGCAGTCTTTGTGGGGCGTGGTAGCATAGCAGTTAGACCATCAGACACTCAGTCGAGATTCACGGTTCAAGACCTTGCTGCAGTTCACATTCATTCACTTCACGAGATTCTGGCTATGAGTACCTGGCTATGGACAGAGGAGGATATTTGTGTACAAATAATCTTTGCACATTAACAATGACATAGCTGAATGCTTACCAAAGAAGTTTAGGCTGTGTTCAAATTAACAGAACAGTTGGGGGTGAAATGTAATGGCCTTTGAGCAGTCCTAAGGACTAAATAGGAACTTATCATTGTCTGAAGCAATCTCCTGTCTGAGGGTTGGCTGCCATGGATCACTCCTCCTATCTGTGCTGTGCCACTCATACAGTGCCTTGGGGATGATGTAATACACGACTAATGCCGTTTTGTTGACTTAACAAAAACAAATTGTTTTTTCTCAGTAAGATTAAAGTAAAGGTTTCCCCCATGATCAAGTCATATGACTAGAACATAAAAACCTAAACATACAAATCTACAGAATTGTGTCTCCAAGGCAGAGGATGTGAAGCATGAAGCAGCGAGATCTTGGCTAGAAGTTGGACAGGTTGTTGGGTGTTGAGCAGGGAAAGTGTATCACTGCAATGGAAATGAGAATATGATTGTGAAACTTGAGCAGTCGTTGGGCGGACATGAAGCAGCCCATGTGAGTAAGTGAGATTACACTGTCTTACAGATGTTGCGTTGTACCCACAGTCCACCCACGGTACAACCTTTCTAGCTGTTGATCACTGAAATTGCGCTTGCACAATCACCAAAGTCGACTTGCACAACTGTATTTTTAACGCAGGCTGCTACCAGAACAGACCTGATATCTGTGATTCGCTGACATTTACGATTATCATATTGGGAGCGACAGTGTACTGAACTTTATGATGCCAGACAGTCGGTTAATATCGACAGCACCAAGTCCTTGTACTTTCTTTTTTGGAACCTTGAGGAAAGATTGAGAAAGATGTTATGGAAAAGAGAAGGGGTAGCAGAAGTACCAGACAAAGACGGAAAGGAAGATAGAAAGTTAGAGTGAAACGATATTGCAAAAGGGCAGAAACAAACAGCGGCTGTCACTGTCTTCTATTACAGAAGACAGTGACAGGTGGAGAAGGAACATTGATAGGGTAGAACTAACTGATGATGTAGCCCCCACCCAGGGGAAGGATAAAAAAGAAACATCCAGAGAACTTGTAGAATTGCGTAATTCCGCATGTAAGGTCATCAGTATATGAATATGATGCAGGCAAGGCATAGTGAGTGAGCCAAGAGTCTGGTCTGTTTGGTGTAGAAAGCCCCAAGGGTTTGCTGGTAAATCATTTTCCCGCTGATTACTTTATTACACTGTGCAAGACACTCCTTTGTTGGAGGCAACAGCAAACAGGTTAAACCTAGGGACAGATTGTCTCGTATTACTCTCCTAGTTGGGTTTTTAAAGTTCAGACAGTTTGCTTCTCTTCACAGATGAAACATTAAAGGGACTAAAAACATTTAATGCTTGAATTCATATTATATTACATCCTGCTATCTATTTCCATGTCCACCAAGCAAAAACAAAACAAAAAATTCAATGAATTAAAAATTCCACATTTTATGCTGTGCATCCGGACATTTTCTAATATACATATTTTTGGCGCGCTTTTCGGGATGCCGAGATGTGACGTCACATATGACCCATACTCGCATCAGGCCGACCCTTTCCATGCATTTAGAGCATGTTTACAAGGATAGCTTTCGGGTCAAAACGAGTGTCAAAATTAGTTATTGTGCGATATTCCGATGTAATACAAACACTAGTCATCATAGAGGAACAAGCAGTTATCTTACGGTTCCACATGAATCCAATTTTATTCAAAACATTGAATGCTAAGGGCTTACAAGTGACAGGTCGACTAGGTTTCTCCAAGCTTGGGCTCGTTTTTAGAATAATTATATTGGATGCAACCAACAGGAGATAATCTACACCAATAAACATACATAGCAAACATATATCGTATCCAGCTACAGAAAGTAACGTGTATAATATCATCAATATCGATGTATGAAGGAGGAGTTGTGATGACTAGTGGTTGTATTACATCGGAATATTGCACAATAACTCATTCTGACGCTCGTTTCGACACAAAAGCTATCCTTGTAAACATGCTCTGAATGCATAGAAAGGGTCAGCCTGCTGCGAGTGTGGGTCATAGGTGACGTCACGATACCACGTGATCGCCTAGCTCATTAAACTTTTATTTTCCTTGGGAATTGCTACACAGACGGGTTTAAAACAATTTCTTTAATGTTATATACAATTTTAAACTTTGTGTACACATGGAAAACAGATTTTAGCTAATGCCTTGTTTTTTTTTCCTTTAACATTTGGACATTGTACACACATCTTGTGATGTTTATTTTTTTTATAAGGAAACAGTTTCATTGAGACACCATGTAGAGAGACTAAATTTAAATATGCAAACTTAAATAGCATTGAAACACAGACACACCATAATAGCATAAAATAAATAATTTGTAAAAAAAACTTACTTTTATGGTAAATTTAATAACAAAATAAGCATATTTTTAGATCCTAACTATACTGCATGACTACATTAAATAATAAATTCCTTGCCAACTTAAACACGTTCAGTTGGGGGACACCAAAGTTCCTTTGTCACGGGCATCCTCAATACTTAAACTCAGAACCATTTCTACAAATGGCAAACCAAACGTAAATACATAAGTTGTCTTTGCTGCAGTTATTAGGGATTTCAAGAAATTTCAAAATATACATCACAATAGAAGTGTTCATTGATGTTTCTAGAGCTATGCACACACCGAAGAATATGAAGAATATTTGCTGAAAAAAGGCCAACGTAAACTTACGTAATTGTATTACCTGACCATGCGACCGAACACTTCTTGGTGCATCTGGTGATATTCAGTATTACTGACATTGCGGGAGGTTATGTAATTATTTGTTTTGTTGACAAAGAAAGACTGCCATGTTAACAATAGTCTGTCTAATTTGAAGTCTTGTTGATGTTTATACTTAATAGTTTCCAACTTGTAAAATGACTGCAGGGTCAAAATAAATATACGTCACATCAGTGTAGATCTCAGAAACACAGCGTTCACTGTTTGTATATATGCTCAGGTAAGCTGTGAACACTAAATGAAGTCTTGGTCCCTGAGACGCCTGATGGAGCCCCGTGATGGAGCCCCATGATGGAGCCCCATGATAGAACCCCATGCACCTCGCTAGACTGTGCATCAAACAATGCCAGATTTTTTGGCATATTGTCAAATCAGTGTCACTAAAATATTTATTTCATCCCAGTGCACTGCAGCCAGACGCTATCCTCACTCTGGTAGACAGTTGGCTCTGATTGAAATAGCTTTGTTATATTTGAGTGAGGAGAGGCTTATAAGCTACAATCTTACAAAAGTAAGAGGATATTGTGCACAGGTGATGCGTGGTTAAGTAAGTGAACAACAGGAGACATCTGACCCCAAGAGACATCAGCTTTGTTGCTTCTTCCAAACAATTGCAAAATATTACATTTATAGTGAATTGCAAAATATTACATCTACTGCATTGCAAAATATGACATCTAGTGAATTGCAAAATATTACATTTAGTGAATTACAAAATATTACATCTAGTGAAATGTGAGCCATGATCTTGTGTGGCTGAGACTTGGAGTAGGCGGTTTACCTAAAGTGTTTCTTTAGCAGCAGATAGTTAATTATTGTTACGAGCAATTGTCTTCAACTCAACTACAATATGCAGTTATGCACACCAGAGTAAAATGGTAAAACATCACAGGAATAAATCTTATTTACTGTAACTGTAAAGTATTTGGCAAAATAATCACAAATCAATCATAGCTGGTTTTGACTAAGTAATCATTGAACTTCAACAATAAAACCATTAACCACCATTAACAAATCTTCCCTCCTTCCCTCACTCCTCCTTTCCCTCCCTCCCTCACTCCTTCACTCCCTCCCTCACTCCTCCACTCCCTCCCTTCCTCACTCCTCCACTCCCTCCCTCCCTCACTCCTCCACTCACTCACTCACTCCCTCCCTCATTCCTCCATTCCCTCCCTCCCTCACTCCTCCATTCCCTCCCTCCCTCACTCCTCCACTCCCTCCCTCTCTCACTCCTCCACTCCCTCACTCCTCCATTCCCTCACTCCTCCACTCCCTCCCTCCCTCACTCCTTCACTCCTCCACTCCCTCCCTCACTCCTCCACTCCCTCCCTCCCTCATTCCTCCATTCCCTCCCTCACTCCTCCACTCCCTCCCTCCCTCACTCTTCCACTCACTCCCTCCCTCCCCCTTCCTTCCCTCACTCCCTCCCTCCACCCCCTCCCTCACTCCTCCACTCCCCCCTCTCCCTCGCTCCCTCCCTCGTTCCCTCCCTCAGGGATTGCTCTAGAAAAAGATGAGCATGTGCCTTCGGGCACACCAGAGGTAGAACTCTGCCTTTTTAAAATTTATGTGCCCCAAATCCATTATTTAGCAAAGGACAGCATGGTCGTTTAAATAACTGGTAAATGTGAGCATTAAACGTTTTTATATCAGGCATGTAATATTATTGCAACTAATTTGTTTGAATTATATCCAGGACTGTCTGCGCGACATATTTCTAAGGGACGTAATATATAAGTATCAATATCAACAACATGCTTGGCGATGGCGTCTCGTCGGTTACACCACCGAATACATCCTCATTCACAGTGCCTGGTGGAGATACACTGTCGGGTGTCGGTTTCTCGCTCATGGTCCCTGTGGCGCTGCATTTGCCGTTTTTGTCAACTGCGGCCTCGGGTGCGGCAGTTAGCCTTTTTTGCCCACGTAAATAATGTTGTTTGTTTGGGCAATGGAATGGGTGTTTCCTTTGGTGGCATATCCGTGAGATTCCATCAACAACAGGTGTACTACACACCCTAGCGGCAAAATTATAAGATCACAGTAATACATTTGCGGTCAAGCAAGATAGGACCTAATTTTTCTCAGATATACACGCTATTTTTATATGTGGCATTCGGGCACATGCAGCCCATTGCGCATTTGCGGTCACGCATGATAGGACCTAAATGTTCGCATAAAAACATGCTATTTTTGTATGCACCATTCAGGCCCATGTGGCAAAAAAGAACTCGGCATTTCAGGGAACTGCACGCTAGGGGAATCCCTGCTTCCTCACTCCCTCCCTCCCTCCCTCCCTTCCTCCCTCCCTCAATCACCCCTCCCTCCCTCAATCACTCCCTCCTTCACGCCCTCACTCCCTCCCTCCCACCCTCACTCCCTCCCTCACTCCTTCACTCCCTCCCTCCCTCACTCCATCCCTCCCTCCCTCTTTCCTTCACTCCTCCCTCACTCCCTTCCTCACTCCTTCACTCCCTCCCTCACTCCTTCACTCCCTCCCTCACTCACACCCTTCCTCCCTCACTCCGTCCTCCCCTCCCTCACTCCCTCCCTCACTCCTTCACTTCCTCCCTCACTCCATCACTCCCTCCCTCATTCCATCCCTCACTCCCTCCCTCCTTCACTCCCTCACTCACTCTATCCCTCCCTCACTCCCTCCGTCTTTCCTTCCCTGCTTCTTTCCCTCCCTCCCCCTCACTCCTTCACTCCATCCCTCCCTCCCTTCCCCCTCCATCACTCTACTCCATCACTCCCTTATTCCCTCCCTCCCTCACTCACTCCCTTACCCCCTCCCCCCTCACTCCCTCCCTTACTTATTCACTCCATCCCTTCCTCACTCCATCCCTTCCTCATTCCTTCACTCCCTCCTTCCCTCCCTCCCTTCCTCTCTTTGTATATCCCTATATGACACAGTACACAAGATCTCCCACTGTTTATGTAGCTTACTTGGAGAAAATTGTGTAGAGAAATTGTCTTTAGAATGGCCCCACTTCTATCGATGGCTCAGAGTAATCATCACAGGAAAGTCTGCAGATTAGTGACACTTATTCTCAGGAGGAAGTATGTGACGCTTGTATGGAATTTCACAGTCTGCAGAAATGAAGATTAATTAACATTCAGTTACAATGCAGTTATCAGCAGTAAAACAGCTGACACAGTGTAACAATGTTATGAAGTTGATGTCAGGCTAACGAAGCCAGGGAGTTTAGTTAGAGCACTTGTGCACACATATATTATTGTTATATTAACATTTTAGTTAAGTTATCCAGGAAGTAACAAACTTGTGCACAGACTTTAACATGTATGCTTTTATATTCCAACCAAAATGGAATTTGTTTTGGAATATAATAATTTGCAAGTTTTCTTAGACGTTGTTAATTATCCATTCAGATTGGATGTGATGTTGTTTAGGAATTATGCATGTTTGGAGTTTTTGCAATGCGGGACAATCTTTGGTTTGTTAATCCTTTATTAATTTTTATCATTATAGTTTGAAGCAGCAGATTGCAGGAAAAGGCATGAGTGTGCTTTCTGAAAAACAACCTAATTTCTAGAATTAGCAAGCTAATTATATGCTATACTGGAATATGGACTCTGATTTGAGCATGTTTCATTTATGGTTTGAATGACTTGGTTCTGTTAATTTTTACCCAGATTTAACAAGATCCGACACAACAGTCTACAGGTCAAGAAACCTGTAGACATAATGAGAATCTGACTATTTTCAATAACTAGTTTTAAACATGTCCAATCTGAAAGTGTTAACACAATCAGTAAATTGTTTATTCCATTCATTTGTTTTCATGTGAGAAAGTGAACATTCTCCCAAATCCAATGTACACAAATGCTACTTTGTGCCCATATTTTGAAGAATGTCTTCTATCAATAACTTTATAACCAGCCAATATTTAGCAGGCGTGGTATTCTAACTAACAAGCATTTTTGTATAATTCTTATCTATTTATCATTGATATGTATATATTTTAATGTCTTAATAATCTTAATGTCCATTGTTTTGGTATTGTAATATGCCTCTGAATCGCCATAACTGCCAAATTTATGGTGCAGAGAAATGCAGTCAGATTATGACTATTGTGCTCTGGTTAGAACACTTAGCATTGTGTGAATGTTGACCTTGAACCAATAGCATGTTGACCTTGAACCAATAGCATGTTGACCTTGAACCAATAGCATGTTGTCCTAGTCACCTTCACTCTCCAGTCTGTCCTATTGATTGTGTTGGACATATTCCAGGTAGTTTACCTGTAGTCAACTACCTGCTCGCTCGCAATAATGGCAATTTATTACAAGATTGTTTGTCTTAGCTGAAATACCAGTCAAAGTGGCCATTCATTAACTGTATGCTCGCCTGTCATTAAGACTAATTACACCTCAATGTCATGTTTGTTTTCTAGAAGGGAATTCCCAATAATATTCCGGATTAATGTTTGATTAGAAAACACTAATAACAGCGCTGTATCATAAAGTGATGTAAGTGTACTTGTCACCGGTACACTTATACACTTCTTGAGTATTGTATGTTTCACCAGTAGAGATGGCACGTCTCCATAATTTGCATGAAACATTGTCAACATACAATATTTGGCAATTGAACTTGCATTTATATAATTAATATCTTGAATGCGTGAATTTATTGTTGAATAAATCTTTATTTCACCAGTAACACAGTTGAATTTAATAATCTACTGTGTAACTAGTTTACACCTCCCATGAGGAAACAAACCACGCATCTACATGGACCCCATCTGGTGAATTGATCACCACTCAGTTATCTCGGGTGGGAGAAGAGCCCTTCAGAAAAGAACAGTACATTAAAAACATGTAAATAACTATAATGTTTTCTTAAATGTATCGCCAGTTTGCAAAGGAGAGGCCAATGCTCCAAGGAAGTGAATGTCCGTCTGTGCCTTGGAGGAGATGTAGTTACATTGAAAGAAGTGAGTGTCCGTCTGTGCCTTGGAGGAGATGTAGTTACATTGAAAGAAGTGAGTGTCTGTCTGTGCCTTGGAGGAGATGTAGTTAAATTGAAAGAAGTGAGTGTCCGTCTGTGCCTTGGAGGAGATGTAGTTACATTGAAAGAAGTGAGTTACTCTCTGTGCCTTGGAGGAGATGTAGTTACATTGAAAGAAGTGAGTGTCCCTCTGTGCCTTGGATGAGATGTAGTTACAGTGATCCAGAATTAGCATACTGATATATTGATTAAGACACACGGAGGAGATGTAGTTACAATGATCCAGAATTAGCATACTGATATATTGATTAAGACACACGGAGATGTAGTTACAATAATCCAGAATTAGCATACTGATATATTGATTAAGACACACGGAGGAGATGTAGTTACAATGATCCAGAATTAGCATACTGATATATTGATTAAGACACACGGAGGAGATGTAGTTACAATGATCCAGAATTAGCATACTGATATATTGATTAAGACACACGGAGGAGATGTAGTTACAATGATCCAGAATTAGCATACTGATATATTGATTAAGACACACAGAGGAGATGTAGTTACAATGATCCAGAATTAGCATACTGATATATTGATTAAGACACACGGAGGAGATGTAGTTACAATGATCCTGAATTAGCATACTGATATATTGATTAAGACACACAGAGGAGATGTAGTTACAATGATCCAGAATTACCATACTGATATATTGATTAAGACACATGGAGGAGATGTAGTTACAATGATCCAGAATTAGCATACTGATATATTGATTAAGACACACGGAGGAGATGTAGTTACAATGATCCAGAATTAGCATACTGATATATTGATTAAGACACATGGAGGAGATGTAGTTACAATGATCCAGAATTAGCATACTGATATATTGATTAAGACACATGGAGGAGATGTAGTTACAATGATCCAGAATTAGCATACTGATATATTGATTAAGACACACGGAGGAGATGTAGTTACAATGATCCAGAATTAGCATACTGATATATTGATTAAGACACACGGAGGAGATGTAGTTACAATGATCCAGAATTAGCATACTGATATATTGATTAAGACACACAGAGGAGATGTAGTTACAATGATCCAGAATTAGCATACTGATATATTGATTAGGACACACGGAGGAGATGTAGTTACAATGATCCAGAATTAGCATACTGATATATTGATTAGGACACAAGGAGGAGAGTTTGAGACAGGTCTTGTAGTCGTGGTCAGTGTGTACTCTCCGTTGTTATCAGTCAGTGTCAGAGTTACTTACACCTATGGTGCACTCACTAGTGGTGCTATCAGGGTGTCGAAGCATCCACGAACTACAAGATCCCTGGAAAATAAAAAAGATTGTATGCTTGGTCATTCCATGATATGCAATTGCTTTTTGTGTCTACGCTGGGAGCATGCACAGATGTCTTCTGCATTCACCTGTCCATTAGTGTAAAGTTGTGAGCATACAGGAATTCTCGCACTTGGTGATTGCATATTAGGGTATTCTACAGTGGCTGCAGTGGTGACTTGGTAGTCATGTCCATCATTTATAATAGGCCATGATATAGTGTAATTGTAATTCAGGTTAGAAAATTATGCTGTAATTGTAAATTATTGTTTTCCATGTAATTGGAACATTTACATAAATGATGTATGATTGCACCTTTTGTCGCTTTGTTTAACATTTTACATGAAAGCCGCATAGATTTAAAAAATAAGATTAAATTAAAACATATAATAATAATTATATGAAACTTCTAAAATGCTTATATCCTCGGGAATCTGAGGTCCCGAGCTCAAAAGCACAACAAGCCAGACTTGGTTAGAAAATAATGAAGAAAGATGTGCACAAGTCATCATCAAATCATCATCAAATCCAGGGAATGCCGACGATTTAGGTGGTAAATGCAATTGGGAATAAATGTATTTATATAAAGTAAAATCCAGAACTGTATACTGAATAAACTTACTTGAATAAATTCAATCTTGCATAATACATACTTGTTTGTAATGAATTTTAACTTTTCATAAGTGTAGTTGAAACGAAAAATGAAAAGTAATCATGATTAGCTTGTTTTTGTGCAAACTGGCCAAAACCTGGCCGAGAATAGTTTCTTCATGTGTGCAATTAAACGGTGTGCAGAATGAAATTAACAAATCATGGGTGAAGTTGCTTGGTGCTGTTGTGAGTGCCATAAATATTAGATATGTGGAGAAGTCGATTATGGTGACTGGAAGCATGCCAGCAGTGAATTGTCTGATAGTCAACTCCTCCGTTCGCTGCAGATGAAACGTCAGAACGCAGCGAGAGTTGGCATTGGCTCCACTCAGGAATGAAGATTGCTGTGCCAGTTGCAGATGTATGCTCGTAAAGCATCCTGATAACTCGGCTCTCCGGACATGCTGAAGTGTTCCTTTCGCCATCACTGGGGCAATCTCCGTAGATGGCCCGCATAATGTTTTAGCGAATTATCTGAGGCGATCCTCGTGACCCTCATACAAACGTATTTATAAGTGTCAAATCTGTCTGCCTCAAGACCCACCCTCTTTGTGAGAGCGTTACCTAACTAACCATAAAGACACATCTGTCATCCAACTGATACCCTGAAATATACTAGCAGTATAAGATTAATAGCTACCCAGAAACACCAGCTGTCAATCAACGCTAATTACCTGGAAAGATACTACCTGTCAATCAACAATTACCACTGAGCGAGAAGATGTTGAGTTTTAATCCACATTGGTATTTCCTGATGGAACCTTCACTGTTGCATTAGATTGAGAATTGCTGCAGCGTTGCCCTTCAAAGACATACATCAATCTTTGTCTGCTTGGGTTACTAAAAAATCTGCGTGGTATTTCATCCAGAAAATTAACAAATGTTTTCGTTAAATCTAGAATGGGGTAACACAAAATCATGAATGGTCGGTTATCAACCCATGGTGTTATTAGCAGTATATTTAAACATGGTCTCTGATATATATAGATGTAACTGCTGTGCTGTAATTGTGTGTTTACTATATTGCTACAGCTGTGCTGTTACAGGTAGAAAACATTGACAGGGTTCATGTCAGCTGCTGTGCTGGGTTGGAGCCACCTGTGTTAGTGTAGCAAGGATCTCTGTGACTGAGGCTTCCACCATGCCTGTCACAGTCCTACTCCAGGCACCTGTCATTGCATTCACAGGCAGGAGATTTAGCCGCAGATCTCCTGGGTCAGTCTGTGTGTCACTCGAGTTTTGCAAATGCCAAGGTCTCGAAACCAATTAATCAGACGCCACCTTCGTATCAGTGCAGTGTTGTAACACGCTAAATTCTCATCTGCATCTAGTATACATTGGTTAAATTAACTGTTTATTATAATTAAGGCTGATACTGAGGTGTTTTTGCGGATGTAAAGGTTGTACAACACAAACGTGAACTAATCCGTTGCTGCCTTACGCGTTAATAAAAAGCACTTTGTGTAGAATCTCCGCAGCTCAAGTTTAGGAGTGCATTGATTGGTGGAGGAGACTAGTGAATGACTTCCACTGCCTTGTTGTCTCACATCCATCTAGTGCGCGTACACAGTTGCACGTAAGGCAACAATTATGCAATATAAATGTTCTAATTGGCTCATCTAAAATAGTCATCACATGCTGTCTTATGTAATTCTCATTGAAATGGTGATCGCTGTCAGTAAGCATAAAATGCCATGTGAAATATTCATCGCATTTGGTCTTAAATAAATCACAACGAAAACTTGAATGCTTTTGATAAGCGTAAATTGTCATCTAAAATATTCATCATGTGTCGTCCCTTGCAATAGTGAACAAATGAATAGAGAAATTTACACTTTCATCATGGCGAATTAATTGCATTTGTTGTATACAGAGGCTACATTTGAGGATCAAGATCTGCCACACAGCTGCCCCAGTGTGGCATAGCAGCTGACTAGAACAGGAACTGAATCTTTAACGCACATCCGGACAACATAAATTCTCGGCTTCCTGATCATATGTCTGGCGTGATGTGAATTGGTAGGTCTTTCACAGCGGGTGGGCAAGGAATGAGAGAACCTAACCGAATACCTTCTGGTGAGAAGACGCATCATAAGTCACCGCACTCACTCTCGCCTAATGAATGCCATATTGTTCCCACGCAAACACCAACTAATATATGTTAGCCACATCATTGTCATACAAGTGCTGTCATTATCTACCTCAACCCAATATCTTGACAGTTGATTCCTCGAGTGCTCCGTATTCCATCGCATCTCCAGTGTTCCAGGAAAGTACACACCTCTTACGCGTCTTGTCCAGGTGGTTGCTTGAAATCACTCATTTCCGGAGATGGAGTTTTGATCGTGCTTTCTCCACAGATATAGCGAAGAAGTAGAAGTATGCGGGGGACATTCCTCGTGGTGTCTGCGGCCCTCACTGGTGCCAGACGTTATCGCTAAAGACAGTGTGACTGAGTTCCTCGGAGCTCCGCTGCCGTAATCTCGCTCGTCCATGGGATAAGGCCTGTTAAGATCGGGCAAATTCTGCATTTGTCTGGCAGTGTCGATTAGATCACGCCTGATTGATTCACACAAGATTTATTCAATTAGAGATTAGCACTAGAAGGTTAGGAAAGACATATGAAACCTGATCCGACGGTGTGGAGTGATAACAGGGAGTAGCCACCCAGTCTGATAATGGACAGTGTTCGTTGTTTAGAGCAGTCTGATAATGGGCAGTGTTGGCCGTTTAGAGCAGTCTGTGATAATGGACATTGTTGGTAATCTAGAGCAGTCTAGCATAGCCATTCAAAAGCCTTTCTCGTAGATAATCAGCCAAACAAAAATTTTCTCACATGAACCAGCCGAAACGATACTTTTTTGCACAAAACCAGTCCAAAACAACCTCAGCAGAAACGATGCAACTCAGTCGCACTGAATGAATTCATGAAGAGAACCTAGCCAGTTTATTGGCGATGATAAAACTGCAAGATAATTCATCAATGCAAGTCTACTTGAAGACCCAGTGGCTTGTCAGTTGCCTTCCTGTAAATCATCTGTCGTGACTGCAATGTTCTATATATTCCAAGCCCCGTGCTAAACGACCAATGCTGTCCAATATCACAGACTGCTCTAAACGGCCAACACTGTCCACTATCACAGACTGCTCTAAACGACCAACACTGTCCACTATCACATACTTCTCTAAATGACCAACACTGTCCTTTATCACAGACAACTGTTTGATTATTTCTAAATAAGATTTTCATTATCATATCTGTGATGGTTTTGACAGGGTTTGTCAGATCAATGCTTTGATACAAGGGTATACAGCGTTTATAGAAGAATGCAGATAACACATATTACCTCAATGTGGAGCTCTGCAGCACCGTAATAAAGCATCAGACACTCAATGAATGACCAATATTTGTTGTAGTTTCTTGCTGCCATTTCAAAGTTTGAAGTATTTTGGTTACGCCACTTTGCCTCAATGCAACCAGCTGTATAGCTATAGACAGTGATGGATTGATATATTAGAAAATAGTATTTGTGCAATACTTTCTACATGGCTTAATGCTTTCTAGATAAGTGCATAGTTGGTGTTGGAACGAGAAGGTCTGCCATGGGTGAAGTGTAGAACATTTCAAATGGTCGAATGGACTCGATTACGTCCTGTACATCAACATACCTTTACCATACATTTTTAATGTTATACATCCTAACCGTCGACCTTCCTACAGATCTTCAGCCTTCTGCCCTAAACAGTCTCATCCCTTGTGATGTATACAAGGAAGTGTATGCTACACGGCATTACAGCATAGACCCTTCCCATTAGACCCGGGCAGTTATATGGTTAGTTCTAGGAGCCAAGTGTGTAATAAAGTTGCTGTTCCACTGGGCTTTAGGTCAGGCAGATGTGATCAATATCTGGCACAGTCGACAGCTCCTGTGAGAAATTGCCAGTACAACTTAGCCATCTCTGTAGCACTTTGCAGATATCTGCCTTATCTGATTTTGATTAGTCCTGTAGTCCTCTGTGCCACCACATGCCAATGGTTACTTTTCAAACCATAATGGATGTGTTGCCCTGGGTTTAAACAGACAGATTACCTTGTTAGGCTCGTTGCTCTCTGGGGTCTAGGCATGAATGCCTTGGGAATCTAGGCACACAATCATAGCAGGAGTGGGATCAACCAGTGGCTCTGTTAGTATAGCAAAATCTAAAGAGAGTGCTTAGGTAGCAGCCAGTTCAAGATAATCCATTAGAGTGCTGCTTGTGTGGTTTTAATCATACAACATTTTCTGGATTACATCACCAAAATAAATTGAAAATTGTAATAATGTTGGGGAGCACATTTTGATTCATTTCTAATTGATGGCTGTGTTAAGGTTTGCGTGAATGTATACAACAACAACACAGCCAGAAGTGTAATTATGGTCTGACCCCTCTTGTTAGCATTGTGGGGTCTTAATCTACTTGTAGTTAACAAAGATGTCATTGATTGGCAGTAGAAACGACTAAGCTTCACTCATACATCCATAGTTGGGATAGCATTAACAAAAACGGTGAATTACATTGAACAATTGAAAGTATTCAACGAGACAACCATGGGTTTTATGGTGAGTTTGATGTCAAAATTCACATTGCAAGAAATAGGAACATGTTCCCATCAAGGGGACATTGCTATTGTTCAACTGTTGCCCTGCAGTTAGAAGCCCTAGATGGCTGAGAGACAACACAGATCAGTTGGCAGCCATTCACTAGGCTCCTCCAATCGATAGAGATTCAGACCACAGATTTTAGACACAGCACTTTTTACTGCAGTGTCAGTCCAAGTCGAATTAGTTTGAATTCAGACCTGGATGTTGGCTAAACACAATGCAAATGCATGGTAGAAAAACAAATGCATTGCTCCTTGAATGGATTAATATTATGGTTTCTTGGAGCGTGATATTTGAGAAATGACGTTGACCCTTTAATGAGGTGGAAGTTTATGCTGAAATATCCACGCAGAATAATTTGAAGATTGTAATAAAATTTATCGACAAGTAAAAACAAGTTCAGTTCATTGTCTGTTTGAAATAGTGTGCATCTGGTTATGTCCATACATGAAAAGAAAATTAAATGACTTATTATTTTCAATATAAAGAACCCAACTTGCCTACGGCAGCATTCGGATTTTTCATTTGATAATATGACATAAAACGTCTTGAAACAAATGTTGATGACAAGCTGTGTAATTAGCCTAATGAATTACTGGCTTCTAATTTATTCACACAATATCCTTTGTTCTCGTGTCTGCGTGAGTGTGCATATATACTCAATTGTTCCTGTCCACCTGAAGATATTGTAGATACACATATACAGACTTGTTCATTAATTAATTCCCCCTGTCCTCAACTGCACTGTTACTACAGGATTGTCACAGATCTGATAAAAAAACCTAACTCAGTATACTGTTGTCATTAAAATGTTATTACCTATTACTAGGCATAGCAGTACTGCTATCTCGCTCTCCAGATATTTGTGTATGGTTATTTCCTGCAAATAACCTGTTTTTACCTGTGTAATGATTTGTGAACAGGCTAACAACAAAGACTTGCAATTCCTATTTCTTTCCTCAAACAAATAGTTGATTGAAGCATCTATTCAGCTTCCGTAGTCCATCAATCAACTTTAAGAGTACAAGAAACATGACTCTTTCTCACTTTTGTTCTTGGGGGTTCATACTTTTTGCAAAGCTCAGTTTTCCTCTATTTTTTATAAATTGAGTATTTTCTGGAACGACAAGTCTGCTTTATCCTGTCTACCAGGGTAGTTCATAAATTGTATGTTACACCAGATTTGTTTGATATATTGATTGAATAAAATATGGATTTTCTATTATGACATAAATGTTTGATATGATAACGGCTGCTAAACTGTGGCAGTTCTGTGTTCAAACAGGGTTTATTTGCAAGAAACTGCTTTCTTTGTAGAGATTTCAGATTCTGGATAGCTGTGAGAACATTCAGCTGGATTATCAGTATTTCTGCAAAGACGAACCATCGATGTAGCTTTGGTAAATGTTCTTGCTTAAACCTGTGTTTCATGCACCTGTGGCATTTGGTAGATAGCAAGTAACTGGGGAGAATATTTCATGATCCACTAAGGAAGCATTGACTGTAGATTATTAGTATTGGTGTGTTTTCTGGAATGTAAGCTCCCGTTGCGCTACCAGGGCGGGGCTGAGGGAAAGAAGCGATATATAATACTGGATGGTTGGAAAAGAAAACTTGGTATCTGACAACGTATCAACTGATTTAATTTTGGTCGGGTGTAGATGTTTGTAACTTTTTACTCTCCAGGGATAATCTCAGTGCATCCATGTATGACGGTACGTGAAACTTATGTAATTTAATCATAAATTCCCCTCCCTGTACTTATTTTATGGATAAAATAATCACTAAAAAAGGAAGCTAAACAAAACAGATGCTAATCTCTAGTCCTCTAAATCAGCTTCATGTAATGTTACATGTCAGTGTACTGAGAGCATCCCAAAAAGAAAAAGAATTTTCTGAACAGCACTAGTAAGAAAACTTAAATCGAAGATGGTATTAAATGATTTGCATAGGTGCACAACATTTGTGTGGGAAGTAAATTCCCTCATCTTTAGCAGCATTAACCTTTTACTGGCAAAAACAACTTTGGTGCCTGGGAATACTCATCGAGATCTCAATCAATCATTTTAATAAGACAATCCCATGTCTTCCCATCTTGCGTGACTGCCCTACGTTAATGCAAACTGCATTTGCATGCTCACAATGCTTGGTACAAATTTATGCACTGATGGGATTCAGTGTGAACACATTCTCTGAACAGCAGCCTGTACCTTTTCCTTCGAGATGTTGAACCTCAGGGTGAATTTGTGCTTGTCGTTCTGAAGGCTCTTGATTAAGCTGTTCATGCATGTAATGGCTGTGTGTTTAACCTTTATCATAGAGCATCTTTCCTCATATGTTATGCCATCTGACGTCCTTTGAAGGTTTGCTTGAGCGCCACCATGCAGACAAGAAGTGCTGATGCCTCAATGAATGTCAGTTCTAGGGACCAGTCCACTCAGATTTTAAGCTCAAAGAATCCACCGTTTCACAGTATCCATGGGTAAATTTAATGAGTATTTTCAAAATGCAAAAATCCACCATATCATAGAAAACACTGTTTCTATGACAACCTAGGGAAAGTGTCCAGGTGGCACACCCTGGTGCTGAATGTTCTTACTACACGAGGTCACTGCTAGGGAGCTACATCCATTTGAAGGAGCAAAATCATGCTTATGACGAATACTGGTGAAATGGTGTCGTGATAGAGTTGAGCCAGCAGGTTGTTGGGTTGATGTCAGCGAGACCGTTCGAAGCAGGCTTTTGTTGGCCTACCGAGTCAAAAGCTTCAGTGGAATCGATGAAGCAGATTATGCCATTGTTGTTGAAATCGTTTAGTTTCTCAATAATCTGCCAGTGATTGGATTGGGTCGATTGTGCACGTGTCATCTGATAGGCTGTGTGTGTGTGCCAGGGCTTTGGAGGGCTTACAGGAGATGGAGTTGTCAATGATCTGTATCGGTTGTATCCATGGCGCAGCAGGCTGATTGGAAGACATTTGAGACAGTCACATTTCTTGTATAATGTGGTGTTATCGGATGTCTGTGCGTCTGACTTGGCAGGTTATGGTTTATGATAATCGTGCTGAGGAGGTTTGACTGAGCGTCCTGTTAATACATTGACGCTTGCCTTGAGCATCTTAGGCCATTACTGCGTCCGTTCCTGGTACATCACTGAATGTGGGGTTCTGAACCCCAATTCTGAATTCGGGTGAATTGGATGCATTGGGTCTTCATCAGGTTCAGTCAGCTGGGTTTAATTAACCTTATCCCTGTTGTAATGCAGCGCATGAAACAGCATCCACCTCGACTGCATTACCACCTCTGCATTTCATAATTCAACCAACTCTTGTACTTGCCAATCAGAGCAGCAAATCATCCAAAAAACTTCAGATAAACATTTAAATTAATGATCGCCCATACAGGAAACGTGGAGGTGGTTTGTGTTTGTGGAATGGAGCCTGTCTTTAGAGGTTGCATTAGGATGCCTACCAAAGGAGGGTGGCCTGGAGGAGGTGGTTTGTGTTTGTGGAATGGAGCCTGTCTTTAGAGGTTGCATTAGGATGCCTACCAAAGGAGGGTGGCCTGGAGGAGGTGATAATTGAACAGAGACAGGCGGTGAAGCCTTGCAGCAGTGCATCAAATAACAACTTGAACAGCAATGCCCCTCTCTAAGGTGCTACTGCAAATAGACGGCTCCATACCTGAGGCACACAGAAAAACATACAAAGAGGAATTCTATCACTCAAAGGAATTTCAGTGTATACACTATTTTGTTACTACAGTTCTCCTGTTGTATTTGGTATTGTTACGTGACTGGATCGCTGATGAGATTACATGGTTACTGTGATGTGATCACTGCCAGGCACGTCTTGAATAGCCTTCCACCTATAAGTGACTGGAGAATGGAGTTCATTTCTATGCCTCATGCTAAATAGTACAAGCCTTAAAAGTACAAAGTCTGATCAAACGGAGGTTTGTTTGTATATTATTATATATTATTGTATATAAGTCGTTTTATACAGTATCAACTATATATGTGGTGTACTTACTGCCCAAATATGTTTTGACGAAGATGTATCATGATACACATACCCATATCAATATTAATGAGGCCTGAGGCCCTCAGTAGCAGAATGCATGTAAACAAAGTCATTCCGCCATGTAAACAAACTGTTTCTTCCCAAAACACTTACATTTCAACAACAACAACAAATGGTTCATTAAAACACAATTCCGTAGGCAGTGTGGGCAGTGTGGGCAGTGTGTTATAACAGGTGTAATTTACATTGTGGGCAGTGTGTTGTAACAGGTGTAGTTTACATTGTGGGCAGTGTGTTGTAACATGTTTACACTGTGGTCAGTGTGTTGTAACATGTTTACACTGTGGTCAGTGTGTTGTAACTTGTAGTTTACACTGGTCATTGTGTTGTAACATATGTAGTGTAACATGTAGTTTACACCATGGTCAGTATGTTGTAATATATGTAGTTTACACTGTGATCAGCATGTTGTAGTAGAATTATATATGTAGTTTACACTGTATAACATTGTTTTGTGAAAAGAAAACCAAATGGACGACGTTCCTTTAATTTTATTTGAAAATCTAAACTGGCAAAGTGTGTTCTAAACCACATCAAAATATGCTTCAATTGTGAATTTGTGATGTTTCATTTACACTTTTAAACTTGTTTTAATTAATATTACATAGGAGGTACTTAAATCATTTGATTAAAAGAAAGTAGAACGTGTCCAAGTCAAGTATCGTCTGCATCGTGGCCATAGAGAGGATATATGCACACAGAGGCATGCACATGTCAAACACACTGGAACTGATGTTGTGCGCATGATTAGTTTGATAGTGAACGAGTGTTGTGTATGGACTTATTTTGCACGCCTGCATGCGGGCACGTGTATGTAAGTGCAATAAGGTACACATAGAGATGCACGGTAATATGTAGATGGTTGGGTTCATGCGTACATGTGAATTTGCATGCATTGAGTACATGTGTACATAAAGACATGGTTATAAAATTATGCCTGCATAGTGAATTCAGTGACACATATGTACATATGTACGTATGAGTGAGATGGTGAGTGTGTGTGAGAGTGTGTGAGAGTGTGTGAGAGAGTGTGTGTGAGTGTGTGTGTGAGTGTGTGTGTGAGTGTGTGTGTGAGAGTGTGTGAGTGTGTGAGAGTGTGAGAGTGTGTGTGAGTGTGTGAGAGTGTGTGAGAGTGTGTGAGAGTGTGTGTGAGTGTGTGAGAGTGTGTGAGAGTGTGTGAGAGTGTGTGAGAGTGTGTGAGAGTGTGTGAGAGTGTGTGTGAGTGTGTGAGAGTGTGTGTGAGTGTGTGAGAGTGTGTGAGTGTGTGTGAGTGTGAGAGTGTGTGTGAGTGTGTGAGAGTGTGTGAGAGTGTGTGTGAGAGTGTGAGAGTGTGTGTGAGTGTGTGAGAGTGTGTGTGAGTGTGTGAGAGTGTGTGAGTGTGAGAGTGTGTGTGAGTGTGTGAGAGTGTGTGTGAGTGTGTGAGAGTGTGTGTGAGTGTGTGAGAGTGTGTGTGAGTGTGTGAGAGTGTGTGTGAGTGTGTGAGAGTGTGTGAGAGTGTGTGAGAGTGTGTGTGAGTGTGTGAGAGTGTGTGAGAGTGTGTGAGTGTGTGAGAGTGTGTGTGAGTGTGTGAGAGTGTGTGAGAGTGTGTGAGAGTGTGTGAGAGAGTGTGAGAGAGTGTGTGAGAGAGTGTGTGAGAGAGTGTGTGAGAGAGAGAGAGAGAGAGAGAGAGAGAGAGAGAGAGAGAGAGAGAGAGAGAGAGAGAGAGAGAGAGAGAGAGAGAGAGAGAGAGAGAGAGAGAGAGAGAGAGAGAGAGAGAGAGAGAGAGAGAGAGAGAGATGAGTATGAGTTTATGTTAGTGCAAATGAGTCTTTATTACACATGCTCAAATTGGACATAAATAAATTGTTGTCTACACTTGTCTGCAACTGTTCTAGACACATGAGTGTGTCTGCAAATATGATGGTAGTAACCTAGGACTAATGCATGAGACACAGCTCAGCAATCAATTCCTTGTTATCTCTGATGTGAGGTCATTAGGCTATTATGCCAAGGATTCAAGAGGATCATTAGTGGATAATGACCACCAGGATGGGTGCATGCATCTAGTATAACAGGCCACAGCTTCTGCCCAAGTAACATTACAAAAAGGCAACCAGGAAGCCAAGCTGCTGCTAAACTGCTCAATTCATGGAATGTGTAAGCAAGGTATTCCTGGGGCAAATGGGAATTTGCTAGGCAGTTACGTAATACACTTGGTTATTCCTCTGATACGTGGATTACTGAGTTACACATTCAGTTATGTAATGGTTCTTGTATTCCTGGAGAAGTTTGATTCATGTGGAAATGTTTGCTTGGCAAAATAAAACTGTGGATTCTATGGCAAATGTAAGCCGAATAGTTGCTTTCTAAGAAAATGGAGCAAATCCCACATTTAACAAAACAAAATTTTGTATAAGAGTATATTTCTTTCATAACGATGGAATACATTTTGTAATATAATTGTGGTGAATGCGTGATTTATTTCTATGCGGGTTCCTTCCAGCACTGAGTAGGTATCCATTAGCACATCTGTGGCCCAGGTTTTTTATGTTTTGGGCAGATACTGATTGCAATATGAACTCTTCTCATAATATGATTAATTTTTGTGCAGTGTGGTTCTTATGATGATACTTGGAAGATAGGAGTTTTTTTGTTCAGGGTACACCTGAATCGATGAATCAAGAGGGCGGGTTGTTTTTCTTGCTAGTCAGTGAGACGTTATTAATTGTTTCTATGTAACCCGTAAGTACAGGCTGCAGGGCATACTTTACACCGATACAACAGCAGGGATTGGCGTAATGTAAACAACACTACACGTATATTCAGTTGGTCTGAAAGGCGTAAAATTAACCACCAAATAGCAGCTGTTTATAGCAGCATAGAAGCTAAAACTGTCCAAGATTAATGACTGGCACAGTTGCGGAGGTGTGGATGGGAAACAAACCCATGTTGAGTGTGTACTTGAAATGAACCGATTGTAAACACAGTTCCAGGAAATATTGAGGATCAGTGGTTTTATGGAACCCCACTTTTATGAGTCTGTAATTGGTGAAACTTGCTGTGAGGAACAAAAAACAATTTGTTTTAAATTCTAGGAAATCCGGTTTTCATGTGGGCGTATGTACTGTTGCTCATCCAAACGGTTTGCTAGGAGTTTCAGACGTAGATTTTACATGAAGAACATTACTGCTTGTCGACCAATAGTCTTTCCCTTATTTTAGTTGTATGGAACATTTTTTGAGATTGTTAAATTTTAGCCTTTCTAAAACAGTTTGAAAAGGTTCTACTAATAATTTTTTCAGAAGTCCAAATTTTTCAGACTGTTCTAATGTTAAACATTCATATGCCATAAAGTAAACATTTTTACAACCTTCCTGTAAACTATGTTTAAATATGTTTACAATTGAAGTTTATAACCAGAAACATTTTTGATTTTGTTTAATAGTGAATTAGAGTGTGATACATTTTTTATTTGGCTGGATTATAAAATGGAATGTTTATGTGACTGCCATATACTAAAATAGGGTTACTACTAAAATAGCCAGATGTACAACTTACCAAAAACAGGTTGGTTACGCACCCCTATGGAGCCAGATGTGGCTGTTATTGCATTATGAATTGTACTCTGATTAATAAGCCAAGATGTTAGGCGTTGAAATATAGTGCACCACAATATATTATGCCATTCTTTCTCCAGTCACTTTCAATATAAACACAGCTGTGATAGGATTGATGTTGGCGGTTGACCAAGATATAATCTAATAACGCTGCATAGTTGTACTGCTTACTAATCCCATATTGACGGCCCATCAACTCTAATCAATTTTCTGACTCATTTCACACCTGCCGTATGGGAATGTTGTAAGAAATACATCCTGGATGATGCATTCAATCTCTTCTACCTAGCATTAAAGCTTTGTTAATTGAAAACCCCGCCTAGACAAAGGAGTGAGGGGTCAGATGGGGGTTGGGGGCTTGGGGCAATGCGTAATATACTGTAGACCCGCAGAATGATAAATTCCTCTTTTTCTGCCTAAAACATTAGCTGCAGTAAGTCAAATAGATGTGTTAGTTGGTTTGTATGACAATGTCAATGAAATAAAAAACCTTAGAAAGGTTAAGTTTGCTGTTGAATGTGATGATGTTTTCTGCTAAACAAACTAGATATTAAAAATAACTATTATGTAGCTCTGTCATCAAGTTAAAATCTTTCTAAAGGTAACTTTTCCCCCAGATATTTTATAAAACATTTTTTTGGGCAATAGGTAGGGAATTTAACTCATCTTGATAACCATCTGTTTTTGCACCAGACTCAGGCGTTCATGCGACATTTGAAAGTACACACATATATATATATAAACATACATAACACCCGGATAAATGAAAGCACTACAGTCGTAGATGGTGCTAAATATATTCCCCTAGATACATGCAGAAATGTCACCCGGGTATTATTAATTGCCTGGATAAATGTAAGCAAGACACCGACTTGTCTGCCTCAATTCTCATTAGCAGTTACACTTGTTTATTACATTATCTCTGTTATGCTATGTTTATCTTAACGTATAACTAGCATTTTTATGAATTTGTTGATTTACTAATTAGCAATTCAAACCATGTTATTTAATAAATTCGCAATAATTATGCTGTGAAGCCCCACAAACAGTCTTAACTATATCACTGCATCAAATAAAATATATTATTAATACACTGTAGTTGTTTTGGCATTCCTAATGGCATTCCACTTATGACACTTCAGGAGTCATGATGTACTGGTCCAGATTCACAGTAGGGTGTCCTGCTAGTCGGCTCTGCCCCAGACCAACATGGTCATTAGTGTGGATGACCTCCCTACTTGTTTCCAGTACCATAGCCCATTAGTATCTACATCAGGTCCATGCCACATGGTTTGTGGATAAAACCAGTCCATTGCCTCCTGGCCAGGGTCAGGTGATTACCATGGAGCAACATCCTTGAATTCTACTGCTGGCCAGTGGAGGATTATCAAGCGTCTGCCTAGATTATCATGGCAGCTGTACACTGGAACATCCTGGGCTAGATAGAACCCAAGCAGATATGTACGCCAATTACAGAACTATCCTTTATTGAGGAGACATTTTGCAAAAGGGACAAATGCAGTCATGCATCATGCAGGGGTTTACCTGGATGTTTGTGTTCAAGGGTCCTTGGGACCCCAGCCTTTTGAGGGGGTCCCAAGCCTGTAGGGAGGGTCTTACCTGGATGTTTGTGTTCAAGGGTCCTTGGGACCCCAGCCTTTTGAGGGGGTCCCAAGCCTGTAGGGAGGGTCCCACTTATTGCACTTTTTTAATTGTAAGTAATGTTTTCTAAATATCACAACTGATACAACCCATGTAAACCGGGTTATTATTATTTAGTTTGATACTAACAAGATCTTAACAGTAAAACAACGTGCCTTGTTACAATATACTGTTTTATAGTCCTGTGGGACGCAACGATTATTTTGCACGTGTCTGGGTACTGTATCTGCATATAGGATGCAGGATCTTGCGTCCCGTAAACCCCTGCATCATGTGCCCGGAAATTTTTACCAGTCCAAATAGTGTGCAGTGCAGTCGAGAGAGCAAAAAAAACCTAAATTTCTTACCCATCCACATGATGGGTTGATCATATATATTACATATACATTATATATAGTGGCCATATTAATAATAATACTTCATCACCAGTAGAATAACGTTTATTTAACTGAACAAATCAATGTGTCGGCAACGAGACTGCAACAGGACAAACATAAGAAACAGCCAGAGATGACACGGCAGAGATGACACGGCAGAGATGACACGGCAGAGATGACTACGCAGAGATGACTACGCAGAGATGACTACGCAGAGATGACTACGCAGAGATGACTACGCAGAGATGACTACGCCGAACGCGACAACATGGGCAGAGGTATCACCAACAGCAACAGGACAAACATAAGAAACAGCCAGAGATGACTACGCAGAGATGACTACGCAGAGATGACTACGCAGAGATGACTACGCAGAGATGACTACGCCGAACGCGACAACATGGGCAGAGGTATCACCAACAGCAACAGGACAAACATAAGAAACAGCCAGAGATGACTACGCAGAGATGACTACGCCGAACGCGACAACATGGGCAGAGGTATCACCAACAGCAACAGGACAAACATAAGAAACAGCCAGAGATGACTACGCAGAGATGACTACGCCGAACGCGACAACATGGGCAGAGGTATCACCAACAGCAACATGACAAACATAAGAAACAGCCAGAGATGACTACGCAGAGATGACTACGCCGAACGCGACAACATGGGCAGAGGTATCACCAACAGCAACATGACAAACATAAGAAACAGCCAGAGATGACACGGCAGAGATGACTACGCCGAACGCGACAACATGGGCAGAGGTATCACCAACAGCAACAGGACAAACATAAGAAACAGCCAGAGATGACACGGCAGAGATGACTACGCCGAACGCGACAACATGGGCAGAGGTATCACCAACAGCAACATGACAAACATAAGAAACAGCCAGAGATGACACGGCAGAGATGACTACGCCGAACGCGACAACATGGGCAGAGGTATCACCAACAGCAACAGGACAAACATAAGAAACAGCCAGAGATGACACGGCAGAGATGACTACGCCGAACGCGACAACATGGGCAGAGGTATCACCAACAGCAACATGACAAACATAAGAAACAGCCAGAGATGACTACGCAGAGATGACTACGCCGAACGCGACAACATGGGCAGAGGTATCACCAACAGCAACATGACAAACATAAGAAACAGCCAGAGATGACACGGCAGAGATGACTACGCCGAACGCGACAACATGGGCAGAGGTATCACCAACAGCAACAGGACAAACATAAGAAACAGCCAGAGATGACACGGCAGAGATGACTACGCCGAACGCGACAACATGGGCAGAGGTATCACCAACAGCAACATGACAAACATAAGAAACAGCCAGAGATGACTACGCAGAGATGACTACGCCGAACGCGACAACATGGGCAGAGGTATCACCAACAGCAACATGACAAACATAAGAAACAGCCAGAGATGACTACGCAGAGATGACACGGCAGAGATGACTACGCCGAACGCGACAACATGGGCAGAGGTATCACCAACAGCAACATGACAAACATAAGAAACAGCCAGAGATGACTACGCAGAGATGACTACGCCGAACGCGACAACATGGGCAGAGGTATCACCAACAGCAACATGACAAACATAAGAAACAGCCAGAGATGACTACGCAGAGATGACACGGCAGAGATGACTACGCCGAACGCGACAACATGGGCAGAGGTATCACCAACAGCAACATGACAAACATAAGAAACAGCCAGAGATGACTACGCAGAGATGACTACGCCGAACGCGACAACATGGGCAGAGGTATCACCAACAGCAACATGACAAACATAAGAAACAGCCAGAGATGACTACGCAGAGATGACTACGCCGAACGCGACAACATGGGCAGAGGTATCACCAACAGCAACATGACAAACATAAGAAACAGCCAGAGATGACTACGCAGAGATGACTACGCCGAACGCGACAACATGGGCAGAGGTATCACCAACAGCAACATGACAAACATAAGAAACAGCCAGAGATGACTACGCAGAGATGACTACGCCGAACGCGACAACATGGGCAGAGGTATCACCAACAGCAACATGACAAACATAAGAAACAGCCAGAGATGACTACGCAGAGATGACTACGCCGAACGCGACAACATGGGCAGAGGTATCACCAACAGCAACATGACAAACATAAGAAACAGCCAGAGATGACTACGCAGAGATGACTACGCCGAACGCGACAACATGGGCAGAGGTATCACCAACAGCAACAGGACAAACATAAGAAACAGCCAGAGATGACTACGCAGAGATGACTACGCCGAACGCGACAACATGGGCAGAGGTATCACCAACAGCAACATGACAAACATAAGAAACAGCCAGAGATGACTACGCAGAGATGACTACGCCGAACGCGACAACATGGGCAGAGGTATCACCAACAGCAACATGACAAACATAAGAAACAGCCAGAGATGACTACGCAGAGATGACTACGCAGAGATGACTACGCCGAACGCGACAACATGGGCAGAGGTATCACCAACAGCAACATGACAAACATAAGAAACAGCCAGAGATGACTACGCAGAGATGACTACGCAGAGATGACTACGCCGAACGCGACAACATGGGCAGAGGTATCACCAACAGCAACATGACAAACATAAGAAACAGCCAGAGATGACTACGCAGAGATGACTACGCCGAACGCGACAACATGGGCAGAGGTATCACCAACAGCAACATGACAAACATAAGAAACAGCCAGAGATGACTACGCAGAGATGACTACGCCGAACGCGACAACATGGGCAGAGGTATCACCAACAGCAACATGACAAACATAAGAAACAGCCAAGCAGCTTCGAGTGGACAAATTCAGTTGTGGATCTAACGATGCCGAATGTGATGACACGGCAGAGATGACTACGCCGAACGCGACAACATGGGCAGAGGTATCACCAACGACACAGCCACATCCACTGGTGCAGTCTCCACTCGGTCCAAGCCATCATCTTCCCGGTGAATGATGCCGTCGATGGCAATCATCGTAATTTTTGTTGGTTTTGATTAAAAAAACGCGTAATGTCATTTCGACATTTCTTTGATGGCGGCGACGGCATGGCGAAGACAAAAATACTACATTGCTGTTTCAGTTGATAGTGTCAATAACGAAGCACATGCGTTCAGTATATTGGTACCCTGAATGCTCCTGATTACTCGTATTTGCATACGGAGAATAAAGGGCCAGCATGCGAATGCTAAATAAGAAAATCGTCCGTAAACTCGACTAAAACGATGCCATTGTAATTTGGCCGAATCGCATGTTACAAAACAGTTATAGCGGGCAAAGTTAACGCCACATTAACAAGGTGGAAAATACAGTTGGCAATTTATTTATTGGCAATTCAAACGCCGGAAACTATCCTACAACAGTACCGACACAAGTCTTTGTATCTTTGTAGTTCCAGTTTTTGACTGACAGCAGTAATTAACAATGTATCTGCACTGTTGCATTAAAACAGTATCCATTTGAATATTGCAACAAACTATACACAGTATTTCCAGGAACTGCCCTGTGAGTGAAGACTGTGTGAAAGTCAGAGAAACGCTCCGCGCGTGCGCCGCCTATCACACGGCCCTTCGTATAATGGTAGGGTGGGTCATTACGCAGTTGATGAGTTTGTACTGTCAGTTGAAATTCTTACCCACTCCCAGCCAACTCAGCCTGTCCAATTGACGAGGTGTCGGGTCTCTGCATTAGTCTATGCCTCACAACAAAAGCGTTTGTCTTCCTTGATTATCGTCAAGTGCATTCACTGTTCCTGATGGAAATTATTTCGAGTCACTTAGCAGTGTTCTCCTTGGTGTAGGCGTAATAGGCCGATTGTGGTCGGAAACGTATGTGTGATGTGGGGGAGATATGGACTAATTTGATGCTATTGACACATACTTGTGGGTAATACTTGATGATATACCTGGGAATCTGTTCTAGTGCGTTATTACACAGGTGCAGACATCATCTGTTCACCTTCACCCTTCATTTATTATCTCATTATTTTCTGTCTTGGACAAAAAGTGTACGTGTCCAAGCCTAGACTTGTTGTGTGATCCATCGGTCAACTCTTGGTGAAGCTTCGTATTGAATGTTAGTGAGATTGACCTCAACAGTGTGGGCCAGTATCATGGTCATTAGAACATCTGGAATCAGGTGCACTGGGGTTGAAATAGTCTCATTGCCTATCCAAGCCTCAACAATGTCATCCATTTCCTGTTGCCTTAGTTCACCGAGTTGCATAAATTATTACCTGTGGTGGAATTATGTAAATTAATAACTTATGCAACAATTGTGGCATGGCTGAACACTTCCCAGAGAAGGTGTTTGAACGATAGCTTGCCAATTGATTCACAGTTGCTTCTATCTCTTTCATATTGTCCCTTCCTTTCCCTTTTGCATCCCAACCCCTATGCTGCGTCTGGCTGGCTTTCCGAGTCCTCCCATTTCCCAGTTGCAAAGCTGTCTCTCCACCATTCACTGTTGCGTCATCCTTCCTAATGACAACTAAGGCAATCTGTGACTGTAGCAGAACACTGGATCATCCTTCCTAATGACATCTAAGGCAATCTGTGAGAATGAGCTCAAATGATGTGGAACAAATGTGACTTCACTTTATCACTTTCAGGTTGTGGCAGATGAGCAGTGAGATCTCCACGGATCAATACCTCCGCCACATGAAGGCAGTCAGGATATTTATCACAGGGTGACACAGCACCACCCAGCCCTGGATGCTTGTGATGTGGAACGAATGAAAAATAATTGCTCTCCTCTTTTTTCCTGAAGTTCAGGCCTGGAAGCTGCTCCCTGATTTTTAGCTAATTCCATCACTGACTTATTTCCCTGCTGCATTCGCCACCCAACCCATTCCCAATCCCCCGTCTCTCATTCTCAACCCCTAATCCTGCTAGTTCTGCCTACAGTCCTCCCGTCATAAACCTCCTCTTCTACCATCCATTTGGAAGGCATCCATGCACTCTGTTCTCTGTTTAAATCAGCTTTATCTAGAGATCCATCCTCCCATGTTTTGGACAGGTAACAATTTGAGCTGAGGGGGTGAGCACGAATTTTTTTTATTTACTGGGACAAATTTGATCCTGCATAAAGGCTTGATTAAAATAAATAAATTGCAAAAACAAATTGTGTAAATATTAAAAAAAGATCTCCAGATGACAATGCAAACTGTCTACTTACTCTTGCAGTAATGAGAGATGGAGGTCATAGTGCAGTGTGGTAGGGCAGCACAGTTTCTTAGGTTGATCAGCATGGATCAGATGGACATGTTGTGGTAATTGGATTATCTCTCATTCTCGAGCTAACCATCATACTGTCTGTCATACAGGTGCTGTCTGTCATACAGGTGCTGTCTGTCATACAGGTGCTGTCTGTCATACAGGTGCTGTCTGTCATACATGTGCTGTCTGTCATACAGGTGCTGTCTGTCATACATGTACTGTCTGTCATACAGGTGCTGTCTGTCATACAGGTGCTGTCTGTCATACAGGTGCTGTCTGTCATACATGTGCTGTCTGTCATACAGGTGCTGTCTGTCATACAGGTGCTGTCTGTCATACAGGTGCTGTCTGTCATACATGTACTGTCTGTCATACAGGTGCTGTCTGTCATACAGGTGCTGTCTGTCATACAGGTGCTGTCTGTCATACAGGTGCTGTCTGTCATACACGTGCTGTCTGTCATACAGGTGCTGTCTGTCATACATGTACTGTCTGTCATACAGGTGCTGTCTGTCATACATGTGCTGTCTGTCATACAGGTGCTGTCTGTCATACAGGTGCTGTATGTCATACAGGTGCTGTATGTCATACAGGTGCTGTCTGTCATACAGGTGCTGTCTGTCATACAGGTGCTGTCTGTCATACAGGTGCTGTCTGTCATACAGGTGCTGTCTGTCATACAGGTGCTGTCTGTCATACATGTGCTGTCTGTCATACAGGTGCTGTATGTCATACAGGTGCTGTCTGTCATACAGGTGCTGTCTGTCATACAGGTGCTGTCTGTCATACATGTGCTGTCTGTCATACAGGTGCTGTCTGTCATACAGGTGCTGTCTGTCATACAGGTGCTGTCTGTCGTACAGGTGCTGTCTGTCGTACAGGTGCTGTCTGTCATACAGGTGCTGTATGTCATACAGGTGCTGTCTGTCATACAGGTGCTGTCTGTCATACAGGTGTTGTCTGTCATACAGGTGCTGTCTGTCATACAGGTGCTGTCTGTCATACATGTACTGTCTGTCATACAGGTGCTGTCTGTCATACATGTACTGTCGGTCATACATGTGCTGTCTGTCATACATGTGCTGTCTGTCATACATGTGCTGTCTGTCATACATGTGCTGTCTGTCATACATGTACTGTCTGTCATACATGTACTGTCTGTCATACATGTACTGTCTGTCATACGGGTGCTGTCTGTCATACATGTACTGTCTGTCATACGGGTGCTGTCTGTCATACATGTACTGTCTGTCATACATGTACTGTCTGTCATACATGTACTGTCTGTCATACGGGTGCTGTCTGTCATACAGGTAATGCTCATTGTGTAGGAGTTCAGTACTCTCAGGTGTGGCAACTACAATTGGCTTGTTAACCTGTCACCTGCAGATGGGCTCGGATCAATACAATTACCTGTGCAGGCAGACACTGCGTACACATGACGGGACAATTAATATGTTTTGATGAATTTGTTGCTTCTACAGCATCGATGTGGAAAGGTTAGCAACATTCTTCTTCTTCCGTCACGTCCACCCGGCAGTACACAGTATTGTTGAATCGGGTGCATTTGCACTGTTATGCCCTGTTTGCACTTTGCACCATTTACATGATTTCTACTGTTCCCATCCTTTGCACCATTAATGGGTTGGAAGTAGAGACTACTCCTCTCTTGGTCGAAGACAGATTACACAGTTACACCTGGGTGAAGGCAACTACAGCCTTTAGGTCTTTATCAAACAACATGCTTCCAACTGCCATCCTATAAACCAGGTGCTATGTCAGTTGAAAATTTAGACCCAATTTTTATGAAATGACTAAGTTGGACACTGGCATCAGGTACGAACTCATTATATGGTCACAAGGTGGAACTGAGAGTGTTTTGCTCTAGGCTGTTGTGTCAGGATACGTTTGAGGTGGAAGCATTAAGTGACTGCGCCATGTTGTTCTTTGGTCCACAGGGTAAACAGTTTGTTGATCCTCTGTCATTTTAGCTAAATTCATCTTTGCATAGTTATTCACATACATTGCAGATACGAAAATGTTGGAATCATGATTAGCCAAAGGCTCCCTTGTTCAGTTGCAATTTGGGTATTTTACCCTGGATTTCAAACTGTGTTAAATGAAGTAAATAGCTGTTAATGCCTCACAGGGTGACTGGGTACACTTGGTACTACCCCTGGGTGATGGCAGTTGCCACTGTGGTATTCAGTACTAATTACCCTGTAGTTCCTGGAACCACCTCGCTTAGGTGAACTGTCATTTCATGAATGGCTCAAGTAAATATAGAAATCATATAATAAAATAAAAATTGTTAACCATACAGACGGGTTTATTTACCTCCGATAGTACGCTTTAGATATATATATATATATATACTGTATATTCCAGATATCTGACTCCCTCGGATATCTGTTTGTTCAGGGGTAGGGGAGGTAGTCCATGGTATTTACCGACCCTGGATATCTTCCTTGCCTGTGTTATAATGCTGGAATTTTGTAGGATCAGACATCACCTTGTTAACAGAGCTGTGTGTTTTGTAGGATCAGACATCACCTTGTTAACAGAGCTGTGTGTTTTGTAGGATCAGACATCACCTTGTTAACAGAGCTGTGTGTTTTGTAGGATCAGACATCACCTTGTAACAGAGCTGTGTGTTTTGTAGGATCAGACATCACCTTGTTAACAGAGCTGTGTGTTTTGTAGGATCAGACATCACCTTGTTAACAGAGCTGTGTGTTTTGTAGGATCAGACATCACCTTGTTAACAGAGCTGTGTGTTTTGTAGGATCAGACATCACCTTGTTAACAGAGCTGTGTGTTTTGTAGGATCAGACATCACCTTGTTAACAGAGCTGTGTGTTTTGTAGGATCAGACATCACCTTGTTAACAGAGCTGTGTGTTTTGTAGGATCAGACATCACCTTGTTAACAGAGCTGTGTGTTTTGTAGGATCAGACATCACCTTGTTAACAGAGCTGTGTGTTTTGTAGGATCAGACATCACCTTGTTAACAGAGCTGTGTGTTTTGTAGGATCAGACATCACCTTGTTAACAGAGCTGTGTGTTTTGCTGTTGAGGCTGTGGCTCATCCTGCTTAAGTCGTTCCTCTAAATGTATGGAGTTATTTCTATTGATCAGAATATTTATGACACATTTAAACTGCATGTAGGTATGTAGCTTGTCTTATATCTGGAACTTTTCTAGGAAGGGGAAGATATCAAGGGCACGGGAAGGTACACATAGTGGGTATCATAGTGATCACTGTAGCTTGATAGTGGGTGTAAAAACTATCTGATAATTTTTTTTTTTCTCTATATATAAAACGTGTTTGCTTTGCTGCTAAATGTAGGACAGCAATGTTACTTGTAGGACAGTGACATAGGACAATTACTTAGGACAATGATGTGGGACACAGAGTTAGGACAGCAACATAGGACAGCAATGTAGGAGAGCAGCATAGGACAGTGATGTACGACAGCTATGTAGGACATCGATATAGGACGACTTAGGACAGTGACATAGGACACTGACTTGGGACGACTTAGGACGATGACATAAGATACTGATGGAGGACACTGACTTGGGATGACTTAGGACGGTGACATAAGATACTGATGTAGGACACTGACTTGAGAAGACTTAGGACGGTGACATAAGATACTGATGTAGGACACTGACTTAGGATGACTTAGGACGGTGACATAAGATACTGATGTAGGACAGCGATATAGGACGACTTAGGACAGTGACATAAGATACTGATGTAAGACAGCGATATAGGATGACTTAGGACAGTGACATAAGATACTGATGTAAGACACTGACTTGGGATGACTTAGGACAGTGACATAATATACTGATGTAGGACACTGACTTGGGATGACTTAGGACAGTGACATAATATGCTGATGTAGGACACTGACTTGGGATGACTTAGGACAGTGACAATATGCTGATGTAGGACACTGACTTGGGACGACTTAGGACAGTGACATAATATGCTGATGTAGGACACTGACTTGGGACGACTTAGGACGGTGACATAAGATACTGATGTAGGACACTGACTTGGGACGACTTAGGACAGTGACATAATATGCTGATGTAGGACACTGACTTGGGACGACTTAGGACAGTGACATATTATGCTGATGTAGGACACTGCCTTGGGACGACTTAGGATGGTGACATAAGATACTGATGTAGGACATTGACTTGGGACGACTTAGGACAGTGACATAATATACTGATGTAGGACACTGACTTAGGACAGCGATATGGGATATGGCAGCAACGTAGGACAGCGTCATAGGACAGCGCCATAGGATAGCGCCATAGGACAGCGTCGTAGGACAGTGATGTGTCATGCTTTTGGACATTGTGTTACACGATTCGTTGACAGGTGATTATTTTTTGTGCCCTCGCTCTTGTCCTGGACCACGCCTACCAGTGTCGGTGGTCTGCAATACATTTGATGTTGTCTCCGTCCATCCATCACAAGTTCCTAGAAATTGTAACAGCTGCTATTACAGGAATTCTGTCCTGTATAGGGATGTTTTTTTTACCAAAATGCAATGACATTCCTAATATTTGGCACCTGTTGCCCCCGACGCCCTCTGATGATTTAGTTATGCATTGAGTGAGAATGACATTCCTAGAATGATACCAAGAAATATTAGACACAATTGACCTCACAAGAAAAAAACATTCCTACATTAATTGTGTTGGGTTCAGCTTCATTCTGATAAGTGCACTGTGAGCGGATGTGTGTTTTTGTAGTAATAGGTGAACTTGATTTCTCCAAAGTAAGGTAGAATCTATCTAGTGCAATAACCAGTTGGATTGTTTCAAGTGTGTTACATTTCATTCTCTGGCAAACCTGTTATTTCGAACCCCAAGTCAACTTATTTAGAAGCAAAAATATCAAAAAGGTAAGTTTCTTCAGAGGGAGTGTCAACATATATCAAACTTTCGATGTTTTCTATATATAAATAGTTATAATACTGATTAATTATACTACTAAATGTAAGACACCAATATATCTTGAAATTTATGTTACTTGACAAGTTTTGGTGACAGGTAATTAATTTATAATTTCTGAAGAATTTGTTCCTCCACCTAATTTTTCTCATTTTAAAAGGACATGTATTGACATAGGACTGTAAGCGACATATAGACTTCCTGAACTGTCTCATACAATACATACGAACCTAGTGATGTGTATAGTTTTTGAACATGGAAAGTTCAACTCATTCCGTCAGACAAATATGGAGTGTCTTTTAATCTGACAGTTATGTTGCTATGGCAACATTACCCCACTTTGTCTTGCGGAGCCTTATGTTTCAGTTTGAGTACAAGCACTTTTTGCGGTGGTGAGCGAGAGTGACATTTGCATACCGTTTCAGGTAGTTATGATTTTAGCGGCAGGCTATGATTGTAGCGTGCTGACAAAAACAGCCGTCAGGGATTGTGACGTGACGTCAACGCAGAAGCTCTCTCGCTCACTCTCAATGTCAGGTGCACCATTTTTTGTTCAACGATACGCAGTCATGAATAGCTCTGACGTCACCTGTATATATTATCACAGCTTGCCATCCACACTGGCTCATAATGTCATATAATTCAACGCTCGTATTGTGGTGACTGAAAATGTTTGTAGGAATATGGTTTCGCTGCACACGTGCATAATTTCTTGAATAATTTATGTGACATGAATGTTTGTTTGTGGTTGTAGGTGTGCATAAAAAATATTACCTATTTATAATTAATGACCTGTGATTTGGCTCTTGAGTAGGACGTAGGCCAGGAACTTAAAATGTGGTGCGTTGCTGGTTGAAGACATGGAATTTTCAATACATCGTAAAAACCAGTGACAGTGGTGACAACACATGCACGCATACAAACACATGCACGCGTACAAACACATGCACGCGTACAAACACATGCACGCGTACAAACACATGCACGCGTACAAACACATGCACGCGTACAAACACATGCACGCGTACAAACACATGCACGCGTACAAACACATGCACGCGTACAAACACATTCATGCTCACTATACACATACTGATACATACATACATGTAACAGTATGAACATCAACTCTGTATGTGTATATGTGCGCACATGGTTGTATGTAAACAAACAACACTTGTTAGATAAATCCTGCACTGTTCTATCTTCTGGAAAGTAACACAGTGGTTCCAGCAATCTTCCAGGGAATGAAGGAAATTATACAAATTCCAGATTATTGTGCATATTCCATCAGGGCGCTGCGTCATGGATCCACCATCAAACACTGACATAGAGTCTGTTGTTGTGCAACTTTCCGTGGCTAATAACTAGAGGTCAGTCTTGTCTGCGATTTACGAAGGTTCTGAATAATTTACAACTATGCATAATGTATGAGAAAAGTGGTAATAAATGGAGTTGGTGGAACGTGCACGATACTGAGAGCAGCAGGCAGTAAAACACCAAAATCATTACACTGTACAAAAAAATCAATTACCTCCGTGTGTCTGTCTATGATACCTCCACATTGTGGACAGTTTGAGTTCCCGCGGAGGTGATATCGGTGTTGCAATTGCAATATGAAGAAACATTACCCAGCCTGCTCTGCTTTAGTGATATCATATGTTGACTGCATAGAGAATGCTCATTAACTTTGTGACGTCTATGAAACATTCAACACCTGATTCTCATAATTCACAACCACAACTTTAATCATAACCTCTCAAAGAACTTCAAACATGGTTTTCATTCAGTTTCCTTTGTCCAAATCTCCACGTGATTTCCTTCATTACCTGCATAATCGACATTTATGCAACAGTTGATGTATCAACAGATTCCCTGATCATGTGACTGCCATATAATAAAATGAAATGGTGGGCAGTTGCCAAGTCATTAAAGTGCCTATCAGGAGGAGGCTGTTGATGTTTGTCAACCGCTGGACACAGGAGCCCATTGTTGTGTAGTCCATCTCATCTTGCATGGAGGAATACCATCCCTGCGAGGGACCATTCCAAGTGTCAGGTTCCTCCTGCAGACATGGATAATGGCAGAGACCTGGAAACGGAAGAATAGCCTGTGGGTTATGAAAAAAAGGTAACGAGGTAGTCTCCTGGTAATAAAGGTCACTCGACGCGCTCGACTCTTTAAAGGTCATGATGGATCTGTCACAGGGAATGTCTCTTACAAACATCGGAGTTAGTTTGTGAAATTTGTAAATGTACTGAATTTGTGCAACAAAACACCGTGAATGAAGGCAATAGATGACTAAGTCGTACAAGGGTGTGACAACACTTGATGGGGCTTAGTGTGGCTGCTGGGTATAAATTATTCAGTTTCTCTTTCGCATGACCTATGCCTGGTCTGGTGAATGAACTTCGTAGATGTGGCTTCTGGGTAATCGGGTCAGGCCGTGACCTTACCACACTTTGAACTTTCTCTGTAGACTTGGTTCGAAGCAAACAAAAACGTGGAATAATATATACAAAGGTGTTTAAGATGCTTCGCAACTTTTTCTATTTAACAATTATCTAATTTTGTATGAAAGCCAAGGTTATATCCCTATTTGACCTTGGGATGGTGTTACAACTTTGCACATGCAGTAATGGATAATCTATAATTATAGTTGTCAGTTAAATTTAAGGCAGTTACCAACAAAATGTAACTACAAGTACGGGGTAGATGTCAAGCTACCTCCCTTTTACCCCTTTTCTCTTTGCCTTTGTTGTTCTCCTTTCAATAAGACAGATTACCCAAGTGGGTGTGTAGGGAGCCTGTCCCAGTGATAAGCCCTCAAAAACTGCACATGAAAAACTCCCCACGTTGCCAGATGTGATGATAATTGGAACCTTGGCAAAGGTCCAGTGTTTAGCTACAGGGCGTGGGTGCATTACCTAATCCACCCTCTAGTAATATATGAGGCACAAAGTAATTACAAGGCAAGGTGGTCTGTTCCATTACTCACCAGGGCTGGTGATCATTAGCAGGAAGTTCCCTGAATCAGTTGGCATCAAAGGGCTATCACAATACTGTAAACAGAACAATGGAATGTTTCTTTGAAATGGAATGTTTCTTTCAAAATTTGAATGTTCCGCTGTTGCAGCTGCACCGTCATGAACGGTGTTTCTGGGTTATTAAATACAATTTCACTGGCTGTATACCTTTTGATTCCAGAGTTAAGAACGTATTAAAATGAGGTTTAGAAGTGTGTATATAGTGGTAGGGAAGTAATGAAGGATGTCTCCAGCCAAGCTCCCCTCTGACCCCCAATGTCTGCAACAGCCAGACAGTAGGAGACACTAATTAGACAGGCACTAGTGTTAGCAGAAGACTGCAATCAATAGTGAAGGACAAGGCTCCCCCTGCATCATTTCCACCATGCCATGGTCAAGTTACTGTGCAAGGTCACGGAAAAATAATTAAAAGTATTAGTGAATGCATGTGATGTTTGGTTTGGTTGAGTTGCCTGTCTATGCTGCAAACATCCAACTAATATTATTAAATTAACTCGGGGAAATTTTTAATAGCACGACAGTTTTTTATATTAGTGTTTGTTGCATCGCTATATTTTTGTGTATAGATTGGAAGCGTTTTAATGACAATGAATGCAGTTTAGGATTTCATGTCAATGTAATATGCATATAAAAAATAACCTGTAAATCATCATGCTGAAGAATATATGCACAATTTTACATGTAGAACTCCGTCTCAGAGTGTGTGCCACCTAGCCACTGTGTGGACAACTCCGTCTCAGAGTGTGTGCCACCTAGCCACTGTATGGACATGTATTTAAGCAAACAGTTGTTTGCAGTTGAACTGCAGAAAGTGGGCTATCATAAGCATAAATTTGTTTTGGAGAAATCAGTCTTCAAGTGCTATATAGGTAATCGTTAAGTGGCATGTTTATGGTTGCAAAGTTTGTATTTGTTTATGTTCTCCAGACAAGTTCAACGACCTTCCAAACACACTATAAATACAAACATATTTGGCAGAGCAGTTGGTCACTTAAAGGTTCAGTAGCCATAGGTGCAGACTGACTTACAACTGAAGCAAGATGTGAGGATAAATCTGTGTAAAACAAAGTCTGTACATTGCTACAGGATAGGACCTGGTCTACAAAGTTTGTACATTGCTACAGGATGGGACCTGGTCTACACAGTTTGTACATTGCTACAGGATGGGACCTGGTCTACAAAGTTTGTACATTGCTACAGGATAGGACCTGGTCTACAAAGTTTGTACATTGCTACAGGATAGGACCTGGTCTACAAAGTTTGTACATTGCTACAGGATAGGACCTGGTCTACAAAGTTTGTTCATTGCTACAGGATAGGACCTGGTCTACAAAGTTTGTACATTGCTACAGGATAGGACCTGGTCTACAAAGTTTGTTCATTGCTACAGGATAGGACATGGTCTACAAAGTTTGTTCATTGCTACAGGATAGGACCTGGTCTACAAAGTTTGTTCATTGCTACAGGATGGGATCTGGTCTACAAAGTTTGTTCATTGCTACAGGATGGGACATGGTCTACAAAGTGTGTACATTGTTACAGGATGGGACCTGGTCTACAAAGTTTGTACATTGCTACAGGATGGGACCTGGTCTACACAGTTTGTACATTGCTACAGGATAGGACATGGTCTACAAAGTTTGTTCATTGCTACAGGATAGGACATGGTCTACAAAGTTTGTTCATTGCTACAGGATAGGACCTGGTCTACAAAGTTTGTTCATTGCTACAGGATAGGACATGGTCTACAAAGTTTGTACATTGCTACAGGATGGGACCTGGTCTACAAAGTTTGTTCATTGCTACAGGATGGGACCTGGTCTACAAAGTTTGTACATTGCTACAGGATAGGATCTGGTCTACAAAGTTTGTTCATTGCTACAGGATAGGACCTGGTCTACAAAGTGTGTTCATTGCTACAGGATAGGACATGGTCTACAAAGTTTGTACATTGCTACAGGATGGGACCTGGTCTACAAAGTTTGTTCATTGCTACAGGATGGGACATGGTCTACAAAGTTTGTTCATTGCTACAGGATAGGACATGGTCTACAAAGTTTGTACATTGCTACAGGATGGGACCTGGTCTACAAAGTTTGTACATTGCTACAGGATGGGACCTGGTCTACAAAGTTTGTACATTGCTACAGGATAGGACCTGGTCTACAAAGTTTGTACATTGCTACAGGATGGGACCAGGTCTACAAAGTTTGTACATTGCTACAGGATAGGACCTGGTCTACAAAGTTTGTACATTGCTACTGAATAGGACCTAGTCTACAATGCAAAACCAACTTCACAGTGCTGGATGGAATGGTTTCAAGTAACAGTGTGCAATTATTTATCAACTTTTTCTGCCAAAGTCTGATATATAACTACTTGCTGTTATAGACATGTGTAGCATTTTCAAAAGACAGTGTTTATGTGTGCAGGCATCTTTGAGTGTGCGCGTTGAATGTGAGTGTAATTGATCTTTTAGGTTTCCTTGAAATGTTTGTTTTATAGTTGTGATTACTGATGTTGTTCATTGCCCTGATTATGATGTGGTTATGAAATAAAAGTTTAATTTGGGTTGATCCAAAATTAAAAAAAATTTCAATTTATGGAAAGGAATCTTGTGCAGTCAGTATTTATTGCAGTTATTAACCCATTATGTTTCAAATGGGACATTATAAGTTGTGTATGCAACCATTTTCTCTTGGGAGATAAACACGTGTAGTTTTTTCTCTGCAAATTAATATACTGAAAAACTGTGAATATAAAATGCTTAATCCCAAATGGTTTTGAAGAGTTAAATTTAGCTGCAAAAACAAACACGATAATGAATATAAAACATCTGCAAAAAGCAACAATGCCTTTCTACACTTTCTAACAGTTCCTAGTATTTTCAAGAGGCTGTGGATTATGATTGGCTGATGTTGCTAGCATGTATGTACGTCAGTGGGACTAGCTAGGAAGAGGCTTGCTGATATTAAGCCGGGTTTCAGCACTTGAATCATAAGTAATGATTGCTGGCGGCCAGTCCCTAGACACAGGTGAATGGCTCAGTCTAAGTTCATCACAGGCTTTTGAATAATTGATGCTCTATAGTGAAGAAACAATCTCTGGACAAATGCGAGGGGATTGGATTATCAGCCTGTAATAAGACTGTAATCTGTGCTTCTGACATTTCTCTTCAGGGAGTTTTCATTGACTGATGTCCAGCTTTGTGGTCAGCCATGGCGTTGTTTTTGTGGGTCATCCACATCTCCAGAGAGCCTGGCAGTTATGCAGAGACGGACATCAGGAATAGTTTAATAAATCTCCACTGTCCAAAAGACCATGACTGAGATTGGGAGGGGAGATTTGGTGGGATTGGAAGGGGAGATTTGGTGGGAGGGGAGATTTGGTAGGAGTGGGAGATTTGGTGGGAGTAGAAGGGGAGATTTGGTGGGATTGGAAGGGGAGATTTGGTGGGAGTGGAAGGGGAGATTTGGTAGAAGTGGGAGATTTGGTGAGAGTGGAAGGGGAGATTTGGTGGGATTGGGAGGGGAGATTTGGTGGGAGTGGAAGGGGAGATTTGGTGGGAGGGGAGATTTGATGGGATTGGGAGATTTGGTGGGAGTGGGAGGGGAGATTTGGTGGGAGGGGAGATTTGGTGGGAATGGGAGGGGAGATTTGGTGGGATTGGGAGATTTGGTGGGAGTGGGAGGGGAGATTTGGTGGGATTGGGAGATTTGGTGGGAGGGGAGATTTGGTGGGAGTGGAGATTTTGTGGGAGTGGGAGGGGAGATTTTGTGGGAGGGGAGATTTGGTGGGATTGTGAGGGGAGATTTGGTGGGATTGGGAGGGGAGATTTGGTGGGACTGGGAGGGGAGATTTGGTGGGATTGTGAGGGGAGATTTGGTGGGATTGTGAGGGGAGATTTGATGGGATTGGGAGGGGGATTACAAGAGATGGTAGGGAGATACATGGAGGAGATGGCAGTGAAATGGGATCACTTATGGAAGAAGAAAAACACAAATCGAGAACCAGTATCAGTATTAATCTCATGCCGGACTACATGGACAAAGCACTGAAAATCATGTGATTCAACGGATGCATATAAAAATACCAACCGCACACTGGCAACCACGAAATAGTGGGGGAAATCCAAGTCCCCTGTGGGATTCTGCATGTTCCGTGGCAGTTGCACTGCCAACTGACGGAAACCCATAGTCTTCACACCTTCCTCTCCATCATCACTGCCTGTGTGAATTATTAAAACACCTGTGGTTTCAGTCGTCCCGGTGCTTGTGTATTAAAAATACCCATGCCTGCCCATCCCCTCCCATTGATTGTTGATTCACGTAACCTGGGGGCGTCTTACCAGTATGCTAATGTCACCCCCCAGGCCCCGTCATGTCATCCTTCTAATCGGTGCCAGTTGTAGTCAGACTTCGCATCAAAAACATGCCACACATAGGCAGACGAGTTTTTCTTGCGGCATGCAATGCCATGCATGCATGTATGAGTGTGTGCAGAGAGATAGTTGCTTCCACTTCCTGCCAGCAGCTTCCTGTTTCATCTCCCCGCGACAGATGCTTCTGGTGCTACGTGTCTAAATCACAATTATGACAGTGTTGTGCAACGTGCTGTAGGGTGAACGATGAATCTAAAAGGATTAGATAGTTCTCTTGAAAGGTGTTGTTATTTTTTAAAAAGGACATGGATAACTACTAAAGGAGGAATAAGGAAGTTATACATATATTTTTACAAAGTGCCTCGATAATGGGCATGGTTATAAGTTAGAAATACTGTATGTTTGAAAATGTTGAGAGTCCCTCCCTTTTCACAGTATAGTAATACATAACATGGTTAATGTTTAATTATATTTGATTGCCTTTTGACTTAATACGACTAACTAAGCAAAAATCCAGATCAACAGAAATAGCACAGATATTCTATAACACTTCTGTTATTCTGAAAGTAAATTTTCTTGTGGCAGTTTGGCAGAGTCCAGTGTGTTATTAATGGTAGGATCACATGCGTACGATGTGTTACTAATGGTAGGATCCCATGTGTACGATGTGTTACTAATGGTAGGATCACATGCGTACGATGTGTTACTAATGGTAGGATCACATGCATACGATGTGTTACTAATGGTAGGATCACATGCGTACGATGTGTTACTAATGGTAGGATCACATGCGTACGATGTGTTACTAATGGTAGGATCACATGCGTACGATGTGTTACTAATGGTAGGATCACATGCGTACGATGTGTTACTAATGGTAGGATCACATGCGTACGATGTGTTACTAATGGTAGGATCACATGCGTACGATGTGTTACTAATGGTAGGATCACATGCGTACGATGTGTTACTAATGGTAGGATCACATGCGTACGATGTGTTACTAATGGTAGGATCACATGCGTACGATGTGTTACTAATGGTAGGATCACATGCGTACGATGTGTTACTAATGGTAGGATCACATGCATATGTAGACAAGCATCACATTGTTTTAGGTGACATTTGATGAGGACATCCCATTTATTGAATGTCTTCAAACAATGACAGAAAGTCACATAATTTCCCAAGCAGCTGAATGAAATAGTAAATATTGACATATCCAATTTCCAAACAGTTCTGTAAGTAACTCTGCACATAGCACTGAGAAACATTCACAATGCTACGTAGCACTGAGAAACGTTCACAATGCTACGTTACACTAAGAAACATTCACAATGCTACCAGAGGAAGAGTAAATAATGAGCCATCACCATTTTGTTAGTACAGGTAATGAGTATATCCTGTTTCCATTCATAAGTTGTCATTTCCGGTATGTAAGCTGACATACCTGCTGACTGACTTCACGCGTTGGCAGCTGGCTACAGCAGCTGACTGTCTGCTGGTGTGTACGTTACATCCATCCCACTGACACAGCGATGTTTCCACTTACAAGATGGAGGCCTGCCACATGCATCCAGTGCATGGTGCAAGCATTAGGCCACTTTCATGATCATCTTTAGTTGGGGTATGTCGTTTTGGAGTAATGCCATCGCTGAATATTAAACATGTGTCGCGGTCGGCTGCAGTAAGCAGGAGACCACTCTTGAACATAGCGATGGCAACTCTGCAGAATGCTCTCTCTCACTGGCGGTGGATTAAAAACGTAAATGATAACACTTGTTTTGGTTTTATGCATGATTGATTTCTGTTGGTTAATCAGCTGTCGTATACAGACATGACATGCCTTCTATCACCCTCACGCGTAGATGTAATGTGCTATATATTCTACCGTTATGTGCTGGCGTGAAAACTGCCTCATAAATCACATAAATCAGGGCTTTTTGTCAGTAGCAAGGTTTGATATCATCGTTTATGGCACTGATAGGCATATCACTTTTTGGGACATAATTTTTAGGGCCATAAATTTTATATCTTATGCACATAACGAGTCAACTAGCCTTTCAATAAGTGAACATATCCTAGTAATTGTTTCATCTTGTAGGTATCAGTTTCATATCAATTTGTGTATAATGTGGTAGTGTGAATATATCCAATATGTGCTGTTGTAATAACTTTTCTTATGCTATTTTGATGTTTAATGCCAGCACTTGGATTTCAGTTTAGAAACTAATATACTAGTATGTACAGCGATAAATTTAAACACATAGAATAAAATACAATATAAATAAGTTGGCAAATATAAATTAATTAGCAAAGACAAATAAGTTAGTAGGTATAAAGAAGTTTATAATAAAAAAGTACAAATATAAATATGTTAACAAATATAAATAAGTTAAATATAAAAACGTATAAAATATAAATATGTGAAACAAAATATATTAGACATATAAATTGTATATAACACAAATCACCACTGATACTGGGTAGAGTTGTCTCAATGGGTTAACTGAAGTCCGTGTAGCAGCAGATTGCCAATTGCTTGGCAGATGTGTCAAACAGATGTGTGGGCCCAGTGAGAGAATTCTGTCCAACAGAGCATTCTCCTGGGAACTCCGGCTGATTCCCTCCACTGTCTACTTACTGCTGTTGTCTGTTGATGGCCAGTTGTGGTGATTAACACATTCTGAACATGATTGAACACATTGATCCGTGTGTGTATATTGACCAACATTCTGAAAACAAGGACATTACAAGATGTTCCAAGGCCCCCTTGTGGCTGTGAAAACACCAGCTTCTAAAGAAAGTTCTTTGCGAATTATCTATGGTGTAGCTATTGTGGTAGTGAATTGCATAAGAGGAGACAGTGTAAACAGTTTCTTGCTGTGAGACCAGTGCATGATGGGAAGGCTTGTAGACAGGTTGGGAGAAGGTTTATCAGTAGCCTACTACTGGTGCTCTGTGTGATAACAACAGGGACTGCACTGCTTCAGAGAGAGACAGAAAGGCCAACTTTGCAGTAAACAAACCACAACTAGTGATAGCAGCGACTCAATTAGGACAATTATGACGTGTGCTTGTTGCTCTTTTGTGCCACAGATGGCCTAGCGAACTAGACAGGTTGTATCTGATGTGCATTCCGGGTGCGATACAGAATGCCAGTTGTGGTGTGTGAGTCTTGCAGGCGGTGTGCTGGAGGAAGATACGCTGATAGAGTCCACACGTTTTTGTACTGCGCTGAGAGGCTCTGTCCTCGTGTGTGAATCAGCGAGTTATTTGTAGACTCAAAATATATCTGTGCTCCTTTTCACTTGGAAACTACATGCAGAGAAACGTTTGAGAATACTACAGAATAATGTCAATCTATTGAGCAGGCAGTTGGTTATATGCCGTTGACTTTGTAATAAGTACGGTTGCTGAATGTATTCATGATTGTTTTTCTAGGCAAGTATAAAAAATTGCTTATAAAATATGACATTTTTATGCTCTTTTCATTCTTGTAAATCTTCTACCATGTGTTGTTTTGGTTTAATTTGTTCTTAATATTTCCTTAGCATTCTTCTACTGCTTATTGTTAATATGCTAATATGTTTACATTGTGCCGACTGGTTAATATGGCTTTGTTCTGTTTTGTATTTACCAAAAATAGAATAATAACATCTGTTCTATGTAGCATTGAAGGGTTAATATCATTGTCTCTGTAAAAACACATCAAACTAAACAGTGAACAAGATGACAAACATGGCGGCAGAAGTGGGATTTAAAGCCACAACTCCAAAGAGACTGATGGAAATAACCTTAAATTATATCAGTAGGACTGTCTATTATGTCACAAGTTCACTTTGTCACTCATTCACTCACTCTCTTGAGAACAAAGCCAACACTAGTCCCATCACTTCACATCTAAGAACAGCTAACTGAATACAGTCATAGCTGGTTTGAATAGTCTCTATTCTGTTGATTGATAAACATTAGCCGTATTGTACATTATGCTCACGATGCCTGATACCCTGTTTACAAGTGTTCAATGCTAAATTACTGGAACCAGTGATATTAAGACATCAAACTACATAGTGAAAGCTGATCTGCAACATGGGACAACGGACATGCACTGGTGTCTTCAGGAAAGCTTTGTTCATTTCAATAATGCACTACAAATCAACAACACTTGTGACTGAGAACATACTGACAAGGTCGATGATATCACAAAGCTGGATGCCAGCATCTGGGACAAAAACAAATAAACATTAGAACAACACTAACAAAATACAGTCTTACATGTTGTGGCATTGAAAACCTTATGTGTATGTGGGTGTTGAACAAGAATGTATGGTCTTGGGCAAGAATATATTGGTCTAGGACATGAATGACTAGGTCTTGCACAAGAACGTATGCACTTCAAACAAGAATGTCTAGGTCTTAGTCAAGCATGACTTGGTCTTGAACATGAATGTGTGGGTCTTGAACATGAATGTGTAGGTCTTGAACGTGGTTGTGTGGGTCTTAAGTAAGAATGTCTAGGTCTTAAACAAGCATTGGCTGGGTCTTGAACAAGAATGTCAAGGTATTGGACAAGAATGTCTGAGCCTCAAACAAGAATGCCTGGGCATCAAACAAGAATGTTCGGGTATTGAACAAGAATGTCTATGCCTCAAAGGAGAACGGCCCCAAACAAAATGTGTGAGTATTAAACGAAAATCTCTGTTTTTTAACGAATTAAAAAATGTCTGATACCTATGAGGAATATCTGGATATCTGTGAGGAATATCTGGATATCTATGAGGAATATCTCCAATAAGAATGTTTGAACACAAATATTTTGATCTTATATATGAACATCCCCCACACTGAGCAAGAAATTCTTAGTCACAGATAAGAATGTCTGAACACATGTTAGGGAATAGGATTCTTTGGATAATTAATTTCATCTTTTCTTATTGCACCCTGATGCTGTGCTGGCTGACTCCTCAGCCACCATGCCTTGCTGACTGACTCCTCAGCCACCATGCTGTGCTGGCTGACTCCTCAGCCACCATGCTTTGCTGACTGACTCCTCAGCCACCATGCTGTGCTGACTGACTCCTCAGCCACCATGCTGTGCTGACTGACTCCTCAGCCACCATGCTGTGCTGACTGACTCCTCAGCCACCATGCTGTGCTGACTGACTCCTCAGCCACCATGCTGTGCTGACTGACTCCTCAGCCACCATGCTGTGCTGACTGACTCCTCAGCCACCATGCTGTGCTGACTGGCTACTGCATACAGCTCCTGTCTGTGTAAAAAGCAGACATGTCCCCTGTGTAGCCGGGCAAGACCACTGCTAAGCTGTGAAGAGATTGTGAGATTTGTGTCAAGGATCAGCTTGTCCTTGTGGTCTTGCCTGTCCTTGTGGTCTTGCCTGTCCTTGTGGTCTTGCCTGTCCTTGTGGTCTTGCCTGTCCTTGTGGTCTTGTCTGTCCTTGTGATCTTGCCTGTCCTTGTGGTCTTGCCTGTCCTTGTGGTCTTGCCTGTCCTTGTGGTCTTGCCTGTCCTTGTGGTCTTGCCTGTCCTTGTGGTCTTGCCTGTCCTTGTGGTCTTGCCTGTCCTTGTGGTCTTGCCTGTCCTTGTGGTCTTGCCTGTCCTTGTGGTCTTGCCTGTCCTTGTGGTCTTGCCTGTCCTTGTGGTCTTGCCTGTCCTTGTGGTCTTGCCTGTCCTTGTGGTCTTGCCTGTCCTTGTGGTCTTGCCTGTCCTTGTGATCTTGCCTGTCCTTGTGGTCTTGCCTGTCCTTGTGGTCTTGCCTGTCCTTGTGGTCTTGCCTGTCCTTGTGGTCTTGCCTGTCCTTGTGGTCTTGCCTGTCCTTGTGGTCTTGCCTGTCCTTGTGGTCTTGCCTGTCCTTGTGGTCTTGCCTGTCCTTGTGGTCTTGCCTGTCCTTGTGGTCTTGCCTGTCCTTGTGGTCTTGCCTGTCCTTGTGGTCTTGCCTGTCCTTGTGGTCTTGCCTGTCCTTGTGGTCTTGCCTGTCCTTGTGGTCTTGCCTGTCCTTGTGGTCTTGCCTGTCCTTGTGGTCTTGCCTGTCCTTGTGGTCTTGCCTGTCCTTGTGGTCTTGCCTGTCCTTGTGGTCTTGCCTGTCCTTGTGGTCTTGCCTGTCCTTGTGGTCTTGCCTGTCCTTGTGGTCTTGCCTGTCCTTGTGGTCTTGCCCTCCTTTGAGAGTGATATAGTATACGAGGGGTGCTAAAAATGTTTCATTAGAAAGATCTTGTTTGCAGGGATTGAATAAAGAAAAGGTTTCTAGGTCGGCAATCAGAGAAAAACGTGATGTTGTTTTTATTGCTGTCTGAGGCGAAGGATTGATTTCGTTTGCAGCACGCGCTACTCATGGAATACATGTGGTATGGTTGCATTCTCAGTACAAAACTTTTTTTGGCTCGTGCTCTTACAATGCATTTATGTTTACTGAAACAAATTAAAAGAGGAAGTTGAATGAAATCAAATCCTTCCTCAAATATCCTTCGTTAAATTTATGTCTCCTTTCTTTGTGGCTTTCCAAGTGGAACTCAATGAAGTAATGTTTTAAATGTGTGGTTGTGTTTGTTAAAGTTAGGCAGAAAAGTAGTTGTTCTAAAATAAAATAAGAGGCAACGCAGCACTGTGACAACATGATTGACAACATGGTTTTCTTTGCATAAATAACTTAAAATAAGGATAAATTGTTTCACAAAAAACGTTTCGTAAAATCATATCGTATCTGTTCCTATCACCTATAGTATCTCTCTGTCTGGGACAACCCTATAGTATCTCTCTGCCTGGGACAACCCTGTAGTATCTCTCTGCCTGGGACAACCCTGTACTATCTCTCTGCCTGGGACAACCCTGTAGTATCTCTCTGCCTGGGACAACCCTGTACTATCTCTCTGCCTGGGACAACCCTGTAGTATCTCTCTGCCTGGGACAACCCTGTAGTATCTCTCTGCCTGGGACAACCCTGTCGTATCTCTCTGCCTGGGACAACCCTGTAGCATCTCTCTGCCTGGGACAACCCTGTCGTATCTCTCTGCCTGGGACAACCCTGTCGTATCTCTCTGCCTGGGACAACCCTGTCGTATCTCTCTGCCTGGGACAACCCTGTAGTATCTCTCTGCCTGGGACAACCCTGTAGTATCTCTCTGCCTGGGACAACCCTGTAGTATCTCTCTGCCTGGGACAACCCTGTCGTATCTCTCTGCCTGGGACAACCCTGTAGCATCTCTCTGCCTGGGACAACCCTGTCGTATCTCTCTGCCTGGGACAACCCTGTCGTATCTCTCTGCCTGGGACAACCCTGTCGTATCTCTCTGCCTGGGACAACCCTGTCGTATCTCTCTGCCTGGGACAACCCTGTCGTATCTCTCTGCCTGGGACAACCCTGTAGTATCTCTCTGCCTGGGACAACCCTGTAGTATCTCTCTGCCTGGGACAACCCTGTCGTATCTCTCTGCCTGGGACAACCCTGTCGTATCTCTCTGCCTGGGACAACCCTGTAGTATCTCTCTGCCTGGGACAACCCTGTAGCATCTCTCTGCCTGGAACAACCCTGTCGTATCTCTGCCTGGAACAACCCTGTCGTATCTCTGCCTGGGACAACCCTGTCGTATCTCTCTGCCTGGGACAACCCTGTCGTATCTCTCTGCCTGGGACAACCCTGTAGTATCTCTCTGCCTGGGACAACCCTGTAGTATCTCTCTGCCTGGGACAACCCTGTAGTATCTCTCTGCCTGGGACAACCCTGTCCACTCAGATATTGAGTGGCTACTCTGCCTTGTATTTTCATATCCACAAAACCACTAAGGCACACACTTCAGATTTGGTGATAGACAAAACGCCACATTTATTGCAGTAAACACAGCAATTTGGTTGTGGTTTTACTTGCATTTCCAAGATCCATTCTCTCCAGTATCAGCTGGACAAATCATCTTGCCATAACGTGTGTCGCCGTGCAATTAATGCACACAGCGAGAGACAGAAACTGCGCATTAGCTGGAGACTGGCACGATGGCTCATTGGTTTGTTGTTCGTCTCAAGTCCCAGGAGGTCATGGGTTCTTCCTTTTAAGGGTCCAATAACAACCAGCAGCCCATTAGGTAATTTGTGGGGGTGTTAGCACAATAGTTAGAATTTAAAATGCCGCACTCAGTCGAGAAGGTTAACATTTGAAATGTCTTATGGTCGTTTCAAAGTCTCGGCATCTTTGTTCACTTAGTGTTGTCTCAGTTCAACCAGCTGTGGTGGTCATATGTGAACGAATACCTTTTGTGTAATAATAGTGGCGTGGCTGACAGGTTAGCAAGGGATAAAGTAAGTCCTAAGAACCGGAAGGTTTCGTTATCTTTTTTTCCGACATCTCGGCTGTTTACCTAACACCTGTTACATGTGCAGGAAGCTGGAAATATTTCTCTTTTGAATGAGTCATTAAAAGCCGATGCTATCCGTGCCATGCCAGAGAATACATACGCAGGTAACTGCATGTTTCTCGTTGGAGCTCACATGCTCGGTGATACAAAGTGAGGTCTCAAACGAAATAAATGTCATGCGTATACACTGTATATGTCTGTGATATTGTCTTAAATGTTGTTATTGCGTTCGTGTCTCTTTGGATTATGACAGTGAACATGCTGACATCTGGTATCTTCACTGTAATTTAGATTTAGCTATTTATACACAGCATCGATACTCCAATGTTTCCACACTTTGTCAGTTCTTATCTTGTTAATTAAGCCACAAATTATTGTAACTTTTTGATTTATGTAACCTTCTTGTCAAGTGCTGGAGACATGTATCTGCGACAATGTTTTAGGTACAACGGTATGGTAATTTTATGATGCATCACTCTAGTGTTGGACTAGTGTCTTCTAATAAAAACAAAGGTTTCTGCCCAGGCCAATGAAAATTACATCCACAGAATACAGATTACATAAATCAGAGACAATTGTGGCATTATCAGAAGAGAGACGAGAAAGAGAAACACTAGAAAATGGTGGTAGTGGGGAGTAGATTGCAATGGGCAGGACATGTACAGGAACTGAGAGAGAGAGAGAGAGAGAGGGAGGAAGGGAGGGAGGGAGGGAGGGAGGGAGGGAGGGACGGAGGGACGGAGGGACGGACGGACGGAGGGAGGGAGGGAGGGAGGGAGGGAGGGAGGGAGGGAGAGGGAGGGAGGGAGAGGGAGGGAGGGAGAGGTAGGGAGGGAGGGAGGCAGGCAGGGAGCGAGAGAGGGAGTGATGGGGGAGGGAGGGAGGTGGAGGGGGAGGGAGGGAGAAAGAGAGATAGGGAGGGAGATGGAGGGGGAGGGAGGGAGCGAGAGAGAGAGAGGGAGGGATGGGGGAAGGAGGGTGGAGGGAGGGGGAAGGGAGAGGGAGGGAGGGAGAGTGAGAGCAGAAGGGGGTGGTAGAAGGAGAAGAAAAAGACCAAAATTAAGATCATGTTGAAAGAGATGACAAAAGGGTAGAGTGAGACACAGGTAGAGGATCATGACACCTGGAGACAACTCAGTGAGAAGGCACACACTAAGTGATGTAGTCCCCACCTCGCCAGGGTTTGAGGGGAGAATGTTGACATCAGCAGGACATCCTTAGTGCAGAGCTTCCTGCCAGAAGACAGCATATTCATGACCACAGCATGGCAGGGATCTGGCACATGTCCCACTCCGAATCTCCCCACATCTCCCCACGTCACCAGTACAAGCAGCGTCTGACCTGACATCAGCGTGACCTTCATTGCCTGTCACTGCCTGTGAAGTCATTACCTGTGACAGCTGGTGATGGGAGGTCATGTCCGAGGTGCCTCCTGATGACAAGGGACATTGTCTTGGTTTACTACCCTCTGGACCATGCACTGGTCACCTGACAATGCACATTACTTGTGGTGTCCATGCCATCAGAAGGTCTTTACTCTGGCACAACACAGGGTGGGTCATCGAAGCCTCAGGTATTGATCCACGCCCAGCGGATGAGGTCTTGGAAATGCACGCCGGTGTGTTTTTCAGACACTCCATGTTGGTGTGTGCCTGTCTCGTGAAATTGAATGGTGGCAAGCTTTTCAGGGGTGTCCTGACGAGCGTCTTCCGAACTGTCTGATTAGCAGTAAATTGTATAGGTGTTCCCCATTTCATCACGGCCACGCATTTATTCTGTTTGTTTTATTGCGAAAGGAAAGTGCCGAAGACAGCCAAAGTGTAGATGTACGTGAGCTCATTGTGCTGCCGAACTCTTGTCTCCTGTTTCCGGTGGAAGACTCACAGTTTCCACCCAACAGGCCTCATGAAATCTCCATGGATGGTCCATTTTTGATAACTTATTTTTCAAAAAGTTATTTTACACCATTTTTCTTTACCTCGAATTTGCTGTACTGAATTACAACATTGATTTTTCAAAGGTCAACATTTGTGTCTTTGACGTGGCCAATAGTGCTTTTTGCATCATCTAAACTAGTAATAAAATCCTTCCTTCAATGGTCTTTAGTCTTGCTTTAAAGGAATGGGTCTGCCATACTGTCTAAGAACAAGTAATCAGAAGAACGCCAATGGTGTGTTTTGTTAGTGTGAGTTAGAGTCTTTGGTCAGGCATGTCGTGTAATCTCAAGGGATCTTTCATGTTATCCAGTGATCTTATGTTTATGTTGCTGTAGCACGCGTGTAGGCATGATGAAGAGATCGACCTTTTGTTTTGTTACCCATTAAAACTGCTGTCGGTAGAGGTTTTTTAAAATATTTTGTTGGACCCGTCTGTACTACCGTAATAAAGCCAGTAGATGGCTCAGAAAAACGCCCACTTTGACAATGATGTCATACAGTCATTGCGATTTCTGTCCGCAGTGTGTCACATTACGCTTACTGGAGACAACTCATATCCACGCCTCTAGCGATATCAGTGTCGGCTCTAGCGATATCAGTGTCGCTGAATTATTCATTCCGTAATGCAAACATCAAACGTTTTTTCACGACCATTGATTAATGACTAAGACCAAGGAGTGGTCAAATTAGTAAAGGTCATCTGCTCAAATGAGGAATCAGAATGAGGTCATATAGTGTCGGCAGGATGTCTTGTTGTTTGTCACAATACCAGGGTGCTATTTAGTCCAAGAAGTTGTTTTGCGCAGATGGATAAAGGACATTAGGGCAAGTGATGACTCGGTGGTTCTGTTGACATCGAGCCACACATCTGATGATAGAAGGGGCAGTAAAGAGAAACGTTTGCGGTGTGCACTATGGAATGATTGGATCAATTACTCCAACATCAAACGCCATTCTCTTCTAGCATGGCGGAGTGGATTCAGTAACGCCTGCTGACAGGATACAAGTCTAAGACACAGGGCCAATGCTGGAGTCGGTGGCGTAGATTATGTTTATGGACTCACAGTAGAACTATCGGTGTGGCAGCCTTATCTAACCAAAGATATCTTCACCCATCCCTCGATATTTTCCCCCTTCAAAATAAGTTCCAGAAATTAGAAGAAATACATTTCCAAATACAGTTTTAAATTGTCATATGATAAGAAATATGTTGTAAATAGCAACAGAAATAATTGCATACATTAAGACTGCTAAACATAAAGAACAGAAGCTGGTGTGTTGTTAACACAAAATAGAGAAGTTGGATTTTGATACAAGCACACATGGTGAACTGACAACCCTGATGTTTGAGCATATGTGGAGCCACCTGGTGAGAGGTGGGATAACCGGTTTGAGTCATGAACAAAATCACAGCTCATTGACGTAAGTGGACCAGCAAATTGACATAAATGAACCAGTCTGGCGTGTTCGAAGAATTACTTAGGCAACGATCTTTTTATTGATTAGTGGACTAAAGTTGAGTAAGTTTATATGGTGTCCCTGTAGACGTGATTGTTAGATGGAATTTGTATTAATCACTTGCACAACAATGACAAAGTATTTTGAAGCCAGACACATTTTGTCGGGGCAGGTGTCGAAAGCACAAATTTAATAAAAACCAAAGTATACGGGTGTTGTCCTTTCGCCAGAGAGACGTAAGCCTATCGACATTCTGTTTAGATGTCCATTGAGTATCTTGAGTGGTCGGAAGCTGTCTTACTGTGGATTGCACGCAGCTTACGCGATTGACTAGATAGAGAGTGGGTGGTCCTAGTTACAAACTCTCTGATCTGTCGGGAAGGTTCTTCGATGCTTAGAACATGTGTGAATTCTGCTACACATGTGGTAACTTACTTGGGAAAGTGATGAGAGTTTTAATGTCTTCTTCAGGTCTGTATACTGGACCCTATAAGGAAGGAATGACCACATATAGGAAGGAATGACCACATATAGGAAGGTTGTCTGTGCCATGTTTTTTATTATTTCATGTAACCTTAAGACTAGAATTAAAGGTATGTTGTTATATGGGGCACTATCCAGTCCTCAGGACTGCTCAGACTGCGCTACACACTGGCAGACTTGTTCAATTGAACACCATCTCAACTTCTCTGGGAAGCATTCAGCCATGCCACAATTAACATGCAGACTATTCGTACACCAATATCCACCACTGTCTAATGTGTCTGTAGCCAGGTAATCATTCACACAGACGAATGAACTGTGCACACATATCTACCACTGTCTGTAGCCAGACCAGAATAAGTCTGTTAAGGTATACACTGCCCACCAAATTGCGTTTAATAAGCCAGACACAGTGTGCGCAGTTCGATTTTATCTCCCACAAAATATCAACAAAATATTCTGATTATCAACAACTGTTTTCAATATAACGAACATTGTTTTAACTAGTAAGCTCTTTGATGTTCAGTGCGATCACGATGTTCCCATTTCAAGACAGCCATTTCAGCAATCTGCTGTTAATAATTACCGCCCTGGTTAATTCCGGATAAAGGGACGACCAACCTTTAAAAGGAACACCTTTTGAAATGTCATGTTCATACTTTAAAGTAATTATATTTTTATATATTTATTTTTATAAATTGTTATTATATATTGTATATCAATGCCACAACTGTCACCTCAGATCTTGTGTTACATTTGCAGATGAAATAGAGAGAACCATTTTGTGATGCACACTTTAATTAATGTGCAAAAACATTAGCTGTGGTGCAACATTGGGATTCATGAGGTAGACTTAGATGCGTAGTCCAGACACGTCTGGCGACTTCCCGCATTCAGTAGACTTCATATCTCTTGCAATGACTGTTTAAGTTAATGGCGCCCGGCAAGCAATGCATCCATCACGTTACCTGCTTCCTCGGGGATCGTGTAGTGTCCACGGATTGGCACTTCGATGGCGTTCAATGCGTCATCCCCAGTAATCCACATTTCATCACGGAGACCTCACTTATATTTCTCCTGCTGTCCTGTCTTCATGAGTGGAACAAAGCATTTGTCAGTCGCTTTGTTGTGCTCCTGTATTAGGCCAACGTACTACTTACCTCGTAAACAACTGCCACACAGTCTCATCCTTCCAACTCATGCCTCCGTCCACCCTCACTGCTTCTTACCCCATCTTGTTTGCTATCTGTACCCTTACTCTCCATAATAACACACCAATGTCCAAATTTGAATACAGCATGACCTAATCCAGAAATCTCAGAATCCAGACATCATATCACGCGAACAAAATTTCCAAGTGCTACCAAACCCTGTTATGTGCACAATTTACTTATCCAGAAAACGTGTTAATCCGTACACACTCAAAGAGGGTCCCTTGTCATTTCAATGTGGATTTCCACTGCTTTTTGACTATATACCCCATTAGGTGGTGCCACTTGTGGCTCCAGTTTCTGAACAATTCCATTAAAAATAAAATGACTGTATGACATCTGTATGTGGAATTTACCTACAAAATTTAAAACAAATATACTTAATTTTTCAAACTCTAAGAAAATCTTCAAATTCTTGAATTTGTTGTTTGCTTTAAAAAATGGAACAAATATTGATTGCTTTTGTTAGAAGTTTTTGTAATTACGTTAATTCAACTTGCTGTGTAACTGTACCAAGTAATTTTTTTTATTAATTTTATGGTTAACTGACTACTGATTGTCAATGAAACATAATGTAAAAGGAATTTTTTTTACCCCTTTATATGACATCTCTCACATAAAGAAATACTGGACCTTTATGCAACATCACTTGATTGTAGCCATTACCAGTGACAACTGTAGATACACACACCCCAGGGCCATGGTACACCTGCTCAAGTTCAACACCTTATATACAAACACCCCAGGGCCATGGTACACCTGCTCACGTTCAACGCCTTATATACACACACACCCCAGGGCCATGGTACACCTGCTCACGTTCAACGCCTTATATACACACACACCCCAGGGCCATGGTACACCTGCTCAAGTTCAACACCTTATATACACACACACCCCAGGGCCATGGTACACCTGCTCAAGTTCAACACCTTATATACAAACACCCCAGGGCCATGGTACACCTGCTCAGGTTCAACACCTTATATACACACACCCCAGGGCCATGGTACACCTGCTCACATTCAATGCCTTATATTCACACACACCCCAGGGCCATGGTACACCTGCTCAAGTTCAACGCCTTATATACACACACACCCCAGGGCCATGGTACACCTGCTCACATTCAACGCCTTATATTCACACACACCCCAGGGCCATGGTACACCTGCTCAAGTTCAACGCCTTATATACACACACACCCCAGGGCCATGGTACACCTGCTCATATTCAACGCCTTATATTCACACACACCCCAGGGCCATGGTACACCTGCTCAAGTTCAACGCCTTATATACACACACACCCCAGGGCCATGGTACACCTGCTCACATTCAACGCCTTATATTCACACACACCCCAGGGCCATAGTACACCTGCTCAAGTTCAACGCCTTATATACACACACACCCCAGGGCCATGGTACACCTGCTCATATTCAACGCCTTATATACACACACACCCCAGGGCCATGGTACACCTGCTCATGTTTAACGCCTTATATACACACACACCCCAGGGCCATGATACACCTGCTCACGTTCAACGCCTTATATACACACACACCCCAGGGCCATGGTACACCTGCTCAAGTTCAACACCTTATATACAAACACCCCAGGGCCATGGTACACCTGCTCAGGTTCAACACCTTATATACACACACCCCAGGGCCATGGTACACCTGCTCACATTCAATGCCTTATATTCACACACACCCCAGGGCCATGGTACACCTGCTCAAGTTCAACGCCTTATATACACACACACCCCAGGGCCATGGTACACCTGCTCACATTCAACGCCTTATATTCACACACACCCCAGGGCCATGGTACACCTGCTCAAGTTCAACGCCTTATATACACACACACCCCAGGGCCATGGTACACCTGCTCACATTCAACGCCTTATATTCACACACACCCCAGGGCCATGGTACACCTGCTCAAGTTCAACGCCTTATATACACACACACCCCAGGGCCATGGTACACCTGCTCACATTCAACGCCTTATATTCACACACACCCCAGGGCCATAGTACACCTGCTCAAGTTCAACGCCTTATATACACACACACCCCAGGGCCATGGTACACCTGCTCATATTCAACGCCTTATATACACACACACCCCAGGGCCATGGTACACCTGCTCACATTCAACGCCTTATATACACACACACCCCAGGGCCATGGTACACCTGCTCACATTCAACGCCTTATATACACACACACCCCAGGGCCATGGTACACCTGCTCAGGTTCAACACCTTATATACACACACACCCCAGGGCCATGGTACACCTGCTCACGTTTAACGTCTTATATACACACACACCCCAGGGCCATGATACACCTGCTCACGTTTAACGCCTTATATACACACACACCCCAGGGCCATGATACACCTGCTCACGTTCAACGCCTTATATACACACACCCCAGGGCCATGATACACCTGCTCAGGTTCAACGCCTTATATACACACACACCCCAGGGCCATGGTACACCTGCTCACGTTTAACGCCTTATATACACACTCACCCCAGGGCCATGATACACCTGCTCAGGTTCAACACCTTATATACACACATACACCCCAGGGCCATGGTACACCTGCTCACGTTTAACGCCTTATATACACACACACCCCAGGGCCATGATACACCTGCTCACGTTCAACGCCTTATATACACACACCCCAGGGCCATGATACACCTGCTCAGGTTCAACGCCTTATATACACACACACCCCAGGGCCATGGTACACCTGCTCACGTTTAACGCCTTATATACACACTCACCCCAGGGCCATGATACACCTGCTCAGGTTCAACACCTTATATACACACATACACCCCAGGGCCATGATACACCTGCTCAGGTTCAACACCTTATATACACACACACCCCAGGGCCATGATACACCTGCTCAGGTTCAACACCTTACATACACACACCCCAGGGCCATGATACACCTGCTCAGGTTCAACACCTTATATACACACACCCCAGGGCCACGATACACCTGCTCAGGTTCAACACCTTATATACACATACACCCCAGGGCCATGATACACCTGCTCAGGTTCAACACCTTATGTACACACACCCCAGGGCCACGATACACCTGCTCAGGTTCAACACCTTATATACACACACCCTAGGGCCATCATACACCTGCTCAGGTTCAACACCTTATATACACACACTGGTTTATGCTGGCAAAACAGAATGGCTAGCTCCAGTCTTTTACGTCTATCGGTTTTGTGATTACTGAATTTTCGATCTTGCGTAATTGTGTGAAGGGGCTTCTCAGTAGTTGGCGCATGTTTTCACGATGAATTGTTGATACGATCTCCGGCATAACACGTCAGACTAACAGCGTGCCCTGTCAGGTAAAAATGAGGGGGAGTGCTTTATCACCACAGAAATCAATATGTCGCCAGTCAGCGGGAATACAATACAGTTTGAGTACCTAAATATCCATAATAATACATGCACAGCGGCCAGTCAAGGTTTATAATACATGCACAGCGGCCAGTCAAGGTTTATGATGCCATGTTTCATATTTGTTTCCGCCGCGGCCCAAGAAGCCGACATACGTTGTTCGACTCGTCTAACATCGTAAGTGCAGTTTGTCAAATGTTCTCATTGATGCAATACTGTAACAATTTTAATTTAGCTGTCACAGCCAGGTTCTGAGTGTGCTGACTAGCATATTACATAGGATTAAAAATAACTCAGGTCCAACATTTGTGCCCTCTCTGAAATGTTTTCCCTAAACTTTTTCTAAAATAGATTGCCAAGTTAGGCCAAAGTTTTGCAGTATTTTTTATTTCCCAGGTCGTGTGTTTTAGCTGCTTATAAGTTTGTATCATTTGACATAAATGTTCTGCCCTGCTCCACTGGTGAGTAGAAACAAAGTCAGTGTGAACATAAGTGACCTTAATATGTCATAGTAGGACGTGGAGTAACAAGAAATTCAAAGAAATAGTCTCAAAAATATTGGATAGAAAATTAAAGTACAATTCTAAATGGAATTAAGTTGTTGTGGTGCTGCAAAAAAACAAACATACAAAATTATGCAACCCTTTTGTACACCAACACTCTGCGTGACCCCAGCTGGGTCCTGCAGCAGGTAGTGAAGACGTTCTTTTCTCAGAGCCGCAGGGAAAAAAGAGGTGGATATAAGAACGATTGAATCATGGGCATACTTTGCCGTTTTGTGTAACTAGGAACCTCTAAGTTACTGAAGCGTGTAGAGAGTGGATCGAATGATTGATTCATTGATTGATTGTATGGTTAGTACAACTTTAACGTATACACGGCTACAACAAAAAGTCAGTTTTCAGTCATAGTTTTCCAGTGGGTTTTTTCATTTTGAAGTATTAGATACATAGTGCAACTGTTGTCTCTGCCGTACGTCTGTGTCCAGCTGTACAAGAGCTGACCCCTGTCTAGCTAAGCAGGGCGTAATTATCATTGTGAATGATGTTGGCAATAAATACTTTATAGTTGGTAATAGCTCACATAGCTATGGCTCATGCTATGCTACATCACAGCGAGCGAGACACCGCGGACACAGTTAGAATGGGAATGCGTATGTTTTGCATTATTTGTGTTTCCCTTACACTCTCTTGAAGCAGCCTCAGCAATTATGGTTTTCGCTTGTCTTGTTTTGGACTCATTTTGCAACCTAACTCCCTTCAACCATAAATGTGCCACATGAAGACAGTAGAACAACTTTGTTTACGAGAGCCTTCTTCCTGCTTGCCTCCATGTATTATGGGTACTATAACATAAGGCTATGTACTTTGTTTATGATAACCTTCTTCCTGCTTGCCTCCATGTATTATGGGTACTATAACATAAGGCTATGTACTTTGTTTATGATAACCTTCTTCCTGCTTGCCTCCATGTATTATGGGTACTATAACATAAGGCTATGTACTTTGTTTATGATAACCTTCTTCCTGCTTGCCTCCATGTATTATGGGTACTATAACATAAGGCTATGTACTTTGTTTATGATAACCTTCTTCCTGCTTGCCTCCATGTATTATGGGTACTATAACATAAGGCTATGTACTTTGTTTATGATAACCTTCTTCCTGCTTGCCTCCATGTATTATGGGTACTATAACATAAGGCTATGGCTAGGTACTTTTTTGCAGGTTATGTGGACTTATGATCATCTAGTAAATTCTTTTTGATGATTTGACTATTATTTTTGTTTTTTGCATGCTACATGTTTGACCATCAAAGCACCTGATTTGTGATTGGCTAAATTAGTTGTGGGACATGTCAGTGTTTTTCTTTCAATATCACATCACATTGGCACCTGGATGAATTATTTTAAAAGAATTAAATAATGAAGCCCTTGTGGCTAGAACAAATTTGTTTGGTATTTGGTATTTCAGTAGACTACCATTGTGTTGTAATGTTATGTTTTTAAGTAAACATCTTACAGAACATATATTTGCTCTTTGCACACATTTCCATATGGCAACAATTTCTTGCATTCCTTATGATGTTACTTACCAATTTGACCATGTGTTGACGAGCTATCACATGAATGCGATTCAGCAAACTTTTAATTAATCTCAACACCTCTACAACTATTTTATCATACAAACCGTTATCACTCATTCTCTTGTTGTCCTTAACCTTGCTGTACATGGTTTGAGCGGATCAGTATGGGGGTCATCATCCTGAACTGTATCACTCTGGGCATGTACCAGCCGTGTAGCGACGTTGTGTGCAACTCCACTCGCTGCCAGGTCCTCGCTGGCTTCGACCACTTCATCTTCGCATTCTTCTGCATTGAGATGTTCGTGAAGCTTATTGCAATGGGCGTCTACGGCAAGGAGGCGTACCTTGCAGAGACGTGGAATCGACTCGATATGTTCATTGTCATCGCTGGGTAAGTAACCTCATTGTCAACCATATCTGGACACATAAACAATCTGTCTCCGTAACATATTGAAAAAAGTAGTGTAGATATCTGTAAGAATTTGGATTCTGCCCTGATAGAGAATTTGGTCCCTTTGTCAATGCCATAGTGAGCTGCCCTCTGTTGTCATGTGACCATG